>OY987314.1:35231187-35831187 GCA_963920655.1 Geranium rotundifolium
CATTCACACATTCGGACACAACTCATTTAACCTGACTCACCCATTCTATATTAGTGCCCTACCAAAATCTTTATGAAGCACCTCCCGAGCTCGAATCGTGATCGAGCCACGGCTGAGGCGAGCTAGACCACTTGCACCAACGGAAGTCTTCACCATTTATATCTAATTACTATGTTGTTTTTAGTTTTCTTTTGTAAATAGATCATATAATTGTGCGGCCCGTGTTATCCATGTTATGACAACCACAGCCTAGTCGAGTCCTGATCGTGAGTTCTTTCTAGCAAACTTACCAATTGACCTATGTGATGATCTGTCTAATGATATGTATTAATAATAGGCTATTATCTTAAAATAATAATAATTATGATCTATAATTCAATAGAGAGGTATAGTACAAAAAATTAAAGGGGAAATTTCACTTACGTTGCCACAAAAGTTTGTAGTCTCACTTAGGTCACCATAATTCTAAATTAATTTATGAGGTCACCACAAAAGTTTGTTTACGTCACCACAAAAGTTTGTAGTCTCACTTAGGTCACCATAATTCTAAATTAATTTCTGAAGTCACCACAAAAGTTTGTAGTCTCACTTAGGTCACCATAACTCTAATTTAATTTCTAAGGTCACCATAATGAACTTTTCTCTCATTGTTATTCTATTTTTATTTTGAAAAAATCAAAATGTCCTTCACCTCCTTTTCTTCCTTTTCTTCTTCAAGACCTCTCCCTCACCTCCTTTATCGACCATGACCCTCCCTCCGCCACCTTCTCTTCCATCTCAATATCGCCGGCGCCGACCACCTCTCCACTATCTCTCTCCGGTGGCGCCACCGCCCCTTCCTCCACCTCACCCGCGTCATCACCTTGAACGACAATTTCTTCTCCGGCGACGACGACCGCTCCGTCTTCGGATCAAGTCAGAAGCAACCACCCAATGACACTTTCCCCTCCATCTTCCTCCTTCTTCTCGCTAGTGATGTGCGTCGAGTTTCTAAAAATTGTCTCGGCCAAAGACGGACATGCCACCACGCTGAAGCGAGAAAAAGATAAGGCAGCTAGGTGGAGGACGTGGGTGAAGAAAACGACGTCGTAGGTAGTGGTCGGGGGAGGAGTGGAAGGTGGAGGTCGGCGGTGAAGTGGAGGAAAATGACATTTTTGAAGAGAAATGACATATTTTGAAAATTTGAAAAAGAATTAGGGGCATTTTAGTTTTTTTCAAAATAAAAATAGACCAACAATGAGACAAAAGTTCATTGTGGTGACCTCAGACATTAAATTAGAATTATGATGACTTAAGTGAGACTACACATTTTTATGGCGTCCTTAAAAATTAAATTAAAGTTATGATGGTCTAAGTTAGACTACAAACTTTTGGTGAACTAAGTAGAATTCCCCCAAATTAAACCAACTAGCTAAAGAAAAGTAACTAGTTGGATATGACTTGGAAATCAGTTTATGGGCAGATAAGATTGATGTAATTTTTTTCAAATGTAGCAAAACAAAAAGGGGACAAACACATATCCATTTGCCAGATCATATTTTCTCAAACGGTCCATATCATTCACATGAACATATGGGTCCTATCCCGCGAAAGGTCCACAATACACAACTCGTAACTCGACATAGATCAGATATATGTACATGACCCAATAATTAACCAGATACGATTCATCTAACTAAACAACTGATCTAGCCCGAACAATAACCGGCAAGCCTCCTCTGACGGTGGCAGTGAGCCCCGGCACGAACCGGGGCGGGCAGGGCTTGCCCGCCCCGGGGAGCACCACATCGAACTCCCTCACTATCGCCGCCGCCACGCATTTCATCTGCACCACCGCCATCTCCCTCCCCAGGCACACCCTCGGCCCCGCCTGAAACACCGGGTACTTGTACGGGCTCTCCGGCACGAACGTCCCGTCGTTTTCTCGGATCCATCTCTCTGGCTTGAACTCGAGGCAGTCCCCGCCCCAGACCCGCTCCATCCGGCCCATCGCGTACGGGTGGTACGTCACCCTGGTCCCCCTCTCCACCAACGTCCCGTCCGGCAACACGTCGTCGTCCTCGGCGAACTTGGAGTCGAACTGCACCGGCGGGAACAGCCTCATGCACTCGTACAGAGCAGCGTGCAGGTAGTGCATCTCCCGGAGCTTCTCGAACGTCACCGGGTCCCGACCCGCCGACCCGACCCGTTCCAGCTCGGACCTTATTTTCGTAACGACCTCCGGGTTTTGCGCTAGCAGCCAGAAGAAGCTCGTGAGCGCGGACGCGACCGTGTCGCGCCCGGCGAGCATGAAGCTCACCACTATGTCCCTCAGGTAACGGTCGTCGGTCACCGAGGACATGAACCTCGACAGCAGGTCGTCTCCACCGCCGATCTCGCGTCGCTTGGCGATCATGTCCTCGGCGACGGAGTTGATCCTCTTGATCGCGTCCCTCAGCTCCTTCTCGGATCCTAAATTGAAGAACCGCTTGACCTTCCAGACGATCGGGGACGGCGAGAGCGCGCGCTCGGCAGAGAGCTTGGAGGCGAGGTCGAAGGCGGCGGCGAAGTCCGACGGAGGGAGCGACGGCTCGAGGCAGCCAGGGTCGACGCCGAAGGAGAATCGGCAGATGGTGTCGAACGAGAACCGCCGGAAAACGTCCTGGAGGTCGAGGCGGAGGCCGGCGGATCCTCGGAAGAGCGGGACGAGGCGGGAGCGGATCTCGGACTGGAAGGTGTGGAAGGCGAAGGAGCGTATGGAGACGCTGCCGAGCTCGAGGCTGGCGAGCTTGCGCTGGAAGCGCCAGCCGTGGCCGTCGGAGACGAAGATGCCTTGGCCGAGGAGGTCGCCGAGGAGGGCGGAGAAGGGCTTGCCCTTGGGGTAGTTGGGGAACTTGGTGCGGAGCATGTGCTCGACGTTGGAGGGGTTGGCGGTGATGACGTTGCGGAGGACGTGGACGTGGACGGTGCCGGAGGGGGAGAGGCGGAGGAGGTGGGTGTACCAGTCGCAGAGGTTGTGGAAGTCCTTGGCCCAGCTGGAGGACAGGAACCCCTGGCACACGTGGCAGCTGCACAGCCGCTTCCGGCGGAGGAGGAAGGCGAGCAACGAGAACAAGCAGAAGAGCGCGGTGAAGGAGAAAAACAAGAAACAAAAGCCAGTAGAAGAATCCATATTTAATTGTATTAATTGTGAGTCGTGTTGAGTTGAGTTGTGTGTGTATATATATACGATTGGTGTGTTTGAATAAGAGGGGAATGACAGCGGTCCAAGTGTTGGCGGGCAGTGAGGGGTGAAATGTGCATGAATAACGCGTGGCCTAAATACATAACAGAAGAAGGGGTTTTTATTTAGGCCTCGTGACTCTTTTTTTTTATAATGCTTGTGATGGCGACTGCACCGTACAGCTTGCGCTGCTTTCTTTTTCTGCAGCTGTAATTACCGATTAAATATAGTTAACGAATTAAGTACTGCCGAATTAAGCCCACGTGCACATCAAATTAGTACTTGCTTACGCACTTATTTTTGTATATATGTAAGTTACATGAAAGGTTAGTTGCATTTGCATATATGCCTGATGAATTATTCTTCTTTGGTGTATTGATGCACGTGTAATATTTAGGAGTAACCGTGAATTTTAATGGTTAAGATAAGATTTTTACTCAAGTGTCAATGGTAATTTTATGCATGATTAATTACAATTTATTTGTACTATAATTACCGGTTTTACATTTCATTATTGTTATTATGAAAAATTTAATTTCAAATCAGTTAATTGCATTTTTTACATTTTACTCTAACACTGTTATAATTTGGACGAAAACTCTACTTTTTAGAAAAGACAAAAGTACACTTAAGGTGATTTGAAATCAATTCAGTCTAGTTTGACTCGGACTGATAATAAACCAGAATTAATATATGATATGAGTTATTAGACCGGTTCGACCGGTCCCAGCTCCTTCGTTGATGTTGTGTTTCTCTAGCGAGGAAGATGATGTCCAACAAAAAGTTATTGTCGTTGTTGGGTTGGGCGCTGATTATGCAAAATTCGAGATCTAAATAATTGAGATCAAGATCATAGCTAGAGCTCTGGAGAGGGATGGAGGATCTGAGGAATGGATTGAAAAACTTGATTTGGGGTTCGAGGAAGGCGACGAGCCAGCTTGATCAATATTCGAAGACGGTGTGACCTATGATCTCAAGAAAGAAGAGCTTGGACGGGGAGGTGCCGTCGTGGAAGATGGAGGCGGTGCCAATATGGTGGTTTCTCTCGCCGGTGGTGGCAATGGGGATTATGAAATTTGTGTGTGTCGAGCGATGAATTTCTTAGCATCGGAGCGCCAGAGGTGCCATGTGGCAGCAAAAAGTAGGCAGCCTCTGAGGCTACCACTGACAATGAGTCTGGAGGGAATCAAGCTCTTCAACCCCTTCCTCAGATCCACCATCCCCCTCCCGAGCCATAGTCACAATCTCGATCTCGATCGTTTAGATATTGAATTTTGCTGAATCAACGCCTAATTAAACGACGACAGTGGCGCCTTGTCGGACATCAACTTTCTCACTAGAGAGACACAATATCGATGAAGAACGAGATGAGATTGATTGAACCGGTCTAATTGTCCAGACCATATCCCAATTCAGGTTTATTACCAGTTGTTGCTCTATGTGCTCTCCAATGGTATATGATCTCAAAATAGAGTAAAAATTAGGTTTTGCTACCGAGTCGCGACATGTCAAGGTCGTGACATCCATCATGTGACAAGTTTGATCCCTTGTTCGCGCACAACTATAACACGCGTTGGTAATGAGAGATGTCACAAATTTGATCTTTTGTTAAATAATTTTCGCCCACACCTTTCTAAAACGTTAAAATATTAAACTTTGTCAAGTCGTTCAAAAATCACCCTCACACCCTCAATAATAAATGAATTATTCTTTTAAATAATTACATAATTTTTTTGTTTTACCCAAAAGATTTCACAATTTCATATAAAGTAGGTATCAAATACAAACTAGGGGAAAATGTCCAAACGTCCAAACAGTATAACATGTAGTTGAATGTTGTATAACTATGTAGAACATGTAATGTAATGTTGTATAACATGTTGGACATATACAAAATTGAAGTAATGTATAACAAAACATATAATGCCTCTCTTTAAAAACTAAACGGTTAGATTAGAGTGTAGAGTGTATTATTGTAGACAAAATAAATGCATTATTAAATATAGTAGTTCGTACAACCTTTTTATGTGTACATTTGATGATAATTACTTAATATTAAGTAATGATTTCGAACAAGTGTATGTTGAATTTACATAAGTGATTAGAAATTTCAATTTCAATTTGAATAATTATTATAATGTTAAATACGTGTTTGAGCAGTGGGCGCCGCAAATACAACGATGCTTATCAATAGTCCGAACTGGATCGGAACATAGTCTTGTCGGCCAAACAAAACAACCTATAAACTTCCAATTGTACACATCAATTAATCATTTAGCGGCCGGGGAGATCCAGAACATGATAAGCTTCCGATCCTTTAATTCCAGGAACCAACACCCATCTGACGTGTGGCAACTCCTCGACCACACGTGTGGGGTTATAGGATAATTATGGGCGATGGTGTTGTGGGAAAATGGTTTGGCTGTTTCGTGTTTCAAATCACCCATTTCTCAACTTACTTGAATCTTCTGATCATGCGGCTTGTCGATATGGATTTTTCACGTGTGCTAACCAAGGATAATTGATATCTTACACTAATATACATATAAGATCATACGTCAAAAGACCGATAACACATTTTGCCAAAAATTTGTTTGTAAGATTATACGTTAAAAAATAGATGATATAGTTCAAATGCTGACAAATGGGTTAAAAAATCGATAACACGATTCGCCGAAAGTCTGTCCAGAACAATAAATTTTTTTGATTGCTGATAAAAAACATTGTTCAAGTTAGGGAGAACTCATCCAACACTCAGTTAGTTATGAATAGCCGCCTTGCATGTTCACTGATCTTTTAACAAAGCAAACTAACACATTGTATATGTGAGGCAATAAAACGCGATAATTTGAAACAACAAGTCCCAAGAGAGATGATGAATTAATAGTCGAGGCCACCAAAAGACAATCTGATTCAGCCACGATTCGAGTTGCCCCAATCAGCACAAATCCAACAAAAGTTGTATGGATGGCTACCTAGGGACTCCACGTGACAATCTTGTGATTTTATTTTTTAAACCGTGAGACTGGCGTTAAATAGAAAAAAATGTTCTTTTTAAATAGTGATGATTTTACTATGACATTATCAATCTTTCATTCTTACAACACAAATATTTGGTCTTCTTCTTCTTCGACGGAAAACAAAGATAAAGTTTTGCGCATGGTATACCCTAGGGGTCCGGGGTATACTTTTTTCTTCTATTACAGTCTGATCGGACCATATTGTTCAAGAACTCCTCCAACTCAGTGAAACGAGTTTGAGAGACGACACTTTCTTTGCCTTATTTGAGGTCTTTGTTGTCCATACATGAGAGGTTTTTGTTACATTATAGGGTTGGAGGGTCAATGTACTTTAACATGGAGGAGGGAGAGGTCATCGAGACACACAAATGCAATTTGTATGCTCGTCAATGATGATGTAGTCGAACAAAATCTAACTCCCCTAGTCCAAATTTGGTTTGGATTGGAGAGTGCGCCTCGTAAAAAAGTTGAACCATGAGTATGTTGGTACCATATACACAGTTAAATAAGAGAATTTTTTTAATTTGTTTATAAGGGTAAATGCATATGGTTACTTCTAACTATCAAGTCACAAACACATGATTACATTTTCTTATTTTACACATGCTTGCCTAAATAAATTTATTATGGACATGGAGATACAAAAATGGATGAAAATTTGAGTTTCAAAATTTTTGTTGCAATTTGAAACTTCAATAATTAGCTTGTTCATGATATTATATAAGACATGCCTTTTTAAACTTTTGATGATTATGCTGTAATGATCAATCTATTTGAACATTTCAAAATATGCACAAAAATGTTTTTTTCTTCATAACATGCTTGTATTTCTTTTCAAGATATACACAAATAATTCAAATAAAAGAGAAGTAACCTAAAATAATTTTTAGAATATTAAAGTAGAAAAAATGAGGTGAGTAAGGTCATTATTTGGAGCCATTCATCCTATATAACGTGAGTGATGTGAGTAAGGGTAGTTTGTGGAGGAAAAATGTGAGTATATAACGACGGTTTGGGAAGATAAAAAGTGAATAACAGACATATCTTGAACGTAACTCAATTTTCCGTCCATTTTTGTATCTCCGTGTCTATCAAGAATATATATGGGCAAACATGTGTAAGAAAAAAAAATTAAGTAGTTATGTATTTGTGAAAGATAGTTAAAAGTAACCATATGCATTTACCCCTATTTTATACATAACATCATGAACTACCGGTAAAAGTCCAAATAAATTTAAGAAGGTTGCTAGTGTAAACCGAATTAAACGGCCACAATAATAATCTTACGTCATGATTACAAGATAGGTTATTATTAAATAAGCTCTCACAACTCATTACTCTATTTTTGTCTAGGATAAGAACAGGTTGGATTTGACCAAATGTGTACATCTTCACTTTGAACGGGTATCCTATCTAGGGTTGTTCATCAAATTGGGTTGGGTAGACCTGACTCGGTTTGAGTCGGGTGGTGGAACCCAGATCCAATACTCAACTCGGTTGAGAAATCGGATAGTCGGGTACAACCCAACAACCCGATGGACCCAAATGTTTGAGCCCATTTCAATTTTTTAAAGTTTTTTCAGTTATATTATATACATTGCAGTGTATTACACACACCACACCACAATCACACATTCACACAAGAAATAATAATCATAATCTTAACATTTACAATTTAATTTACAACTGGACAACAGCCAGCAAGTCCTCCATTTTCCAGCCAGCAACAACAAATTTATGAGAGAATAAAATCATCATATACAAAGAGGACTAAAATAACATTAGCAAGAACTAAAATGCATCTCTAAAAACCCCAATTCGAATTAAAAAAAACCCCAATTTATAAATTGAAACCAGAACCCTAACCTCCAATTTAATCTTAAAACAGAAAACCCCAAATCTACCAAACCCTAATTTAAATTCAAAAATCCCCAATTTATAAACTGAAATCAGAACCCTAACCCCCAATTTAATCTTAAAACAAAAAACCCCTAATCTCCCAATCTATAATTTGAATTCAAAAATCCTCAATTTATAAATTGAAATCAGAACCCTAACCCCCAATTTGATCTTAAAACATAAAACCCCCAATTTCTCAAACCCTAATTCGAATTCAAAAATCCCCAATTGAACCTGAATCCTAACCCCCAAATTCAAAACAATTTGAAACTCTTTCGAAATTGAAATCTCAAACCCTAACCCCCAAATTAAAAATTAATTTGAAACCCCCAAAATTGAACCCAAACCCTAACCTCCAAATTAAAAAACAATTTGAAACCCTAAAAATCGAAACCCCGAACCCAAAACCCCAACAATTCGATATTGAAATTGAAATTTAGAAAACCCAAGGTCCTAAACTCATGCTAAAATCCTAAAATCCAAAGAACAAACCCAAAACTAAAACCAAACTTATCGGATTTAAAGACATCTTCACATCTTCTAGCCGTTGTGTAAAGTTGCTTGAATCTCGACTGAAAATCGAGCCGCTGGAATTTCTCATCTCCACAGTCGCTTGCTTTATAGTGGTGGTGGTAGAGAAGAGGCTCCTCCAACGGAAACTGAACAAAATTAAGTCGTTGTGTGACTAATAGATGGAGGTTAGGTAGGAAGAAGACAATATTGACTCTGAGGCTAGAGACGGCGAGCAGAGGAGAGGAGCAGAGCTTCGCTAGGTTTCTTCTCGATAGAGAAGAAAACGATAAATGCGAGGAGAGAGAACAAAACATTTTTCTCTTAACCTCTCACCAACTCGGTGACTTCGTGGGTGGTCCAGAGCGGGCCACGTTATTCATCATGAACGGCTGAGATGAAACCGAAGGCAGCGACCGAAGGTGATGTACGCGACACGTCGATGAAGCTATTCATAAAACTGGTTTTTCCCTTCAGCATCCCACATCGGAAGCGCACGAAAACTTTCGAATGTTTATAAGCATTCTTGTACTAATAAAGAAACAAAATCTGATATCTGGGCTGGGCTTCGAGCTGTGCTAGGCGGGCTTGTCTCTGGGCTGGGCTTGGCTATATTATGTATAAGTTAGTTTTCTATATATACTGTCGGGTACCCGGCGGGTTAGACAATTAGACCTAATACTCAACTCAGTTGGCTTGTCGAGTGGTCGGGTATCGGGTTAATCAGGTTGGGTGTCGATCGGGTAGTCGGGTTACCGGGTAAATGGACAACTCTAGTCCTACCCGCTCAAAACCTAATGAATACAAATTTTTCCCGAAACTCAACCCAAATAATATGATATATACATTATTTATATAAAATTTAATTATGTAATATTTTAAAAAATTAAATGGTACGAGCCGGAATTGAATAAGGTGCTGGTCAACCCTTACCCGCTAAGAAAACCTGTTCAAAACTCCGACCGACCGACCGAACTCAAATATTTCTTTTTGAACCCAATGATTCCCTGTTTGCTTACTGGCTTCATGTAATTCAGAAAATACTAGTTTTATCGAAGCCTCTTGTTCATATCTCTCATCAAAAGGTGCTATTCGATAATGTCTATCTAGCAGAACCCCCGCCAACCCGAGCGAGCATTCAAATATCTGTCCTACATTCATTCGTGAATGTACTCCCAATGGGTTGAAGACCATATCAATAGGCTTTCCGTCTTGCAAATAAGGCATATCTTGTATAGGCAAAATTTTGGAAATGATCCCTTTATTTCCATGTCTTCCGGCGACTTTATCACCTACTTTGATTTCACGTTTCATTTTCACATGTTTTGATTGGAGCAGGTGCTTCAAATATCTGTCGATCCGTCGAATTCAAAATTTTTTGTCATCCCTATTTTTATTTTCGTCCAGACAGGACAACCGCTACATAGACTCAACTAGCGCTCTCATATCTTAGTTGTGAAGTCGATTAGATATGTCAAAAACTGCAAAACGTTATCGCGTACACATTAGCCCCTTTCTCATCTCACATCACTCCACTCGACAACGACACACACTCTCTTACTAATTTGTCGGCTCTGCTTCGCTCTGTTTTGTTGTGCCGATGGTTGATTCGGATATAGCTGTGCCTATGTGGCTCTTATACGCTGTTCACATCAACGAGCCTACAACTTGAACCAACTACACACAAGTTGAAGGAATTAGTAGTACAAATTACAAAAATTGCCGTCGCTTGTTTGTTTTATATGGACATTAATTAATTAGCATATTGTCCACGTTTTGAAATGATCAGTTAGCGCATGCACGAACAAATATATTCAGACAGCTCAGTGGTAACAGTGAGTGTAAGTACAACACATGTACAACTTGCAATATATGCGTGAGATGCGTGTTGTCGACAACTGTCTTCTCTTATAAGCAAAAAAGTTGCCACCGAGCTGTTACTACTTGCGGGTCGCACTCAAATTGGTACGGAGCATCTTTAAACCAATAAATCTTCTATTTTTTTTTATGTATATGCTTTATATAAAAAGGGGGATATTAAACAAAATCACCGTTAGAGAGCATCTTGGCATAGTTGACGCAGCGTACGTGGTTAGAAAGAATATTTATCAAGATTCGTTAATTCGTAAGAATATCGAAGATGATAGATTTGAGAGAAATCTCGATTTTTTATATTAAACTTTAAAACTCAACTACATAAACGTATAAGAATACTTAAATAGTCAAAATTTTATTGCAAAAAAGGAAATTCTAAAACTTATTAGAAAATGAAACAAATGGTTAAAATTGCGAAAAAGTACCCAAAACTTCTAAAAGTGTGATTTTGACCCCCAATATGACATCGGATGACCGAAATTTATCGTGCGTCATGGCGAGCGATGTGTTTTGCTCAGAACGCCATTTCTGCTCGAAAAACACTAGTCCTTTGTCGAAATCCGACATTTCTTCGATTTGCACTACATCAGTAGTGGTTCAGGGCACTCCTTTGACCTCGACCAGAATTCGAGTCCTGCCGCGTCACGTAGGAAGGTTTTATTAGAGTAAAATTACGGGTGGGCTAGTTAGAATTATACACTATTTATGTAAAACCGCGATAAATAAAAAATGTTACAAATCACTACTGTTAGTATATATAAATCTTACATAAAATCAAGATAAATATATATATATATATATATATATATATATATATACACACACTAATAATCACAACGATATATATAAATAAATATATAAATATATATATATACACACACTAATAATCACAACGATTATTTTTTTACACGTTAGTTAAAATTAGTAAGATAATTATTTTTTGGTATCATGTGAGTGACGTTTTTCTTTATGATCAAAAGTGTTATTAGTTTTAATAATAAAATAAAAGGTTAAAAATTAATGGGTATCATCATCTTCCTTGTAGAAATTTAAAATTCATCTTCAGCAGGACTGTAAAGCGATGGCATCAATTTGGTTCATGGACAATCTATTACTAGTTAGGGATAGAATTCTCGAGAAGGGATAGAATTATATCAAAATGCGTCAGTATGGATGATGGTGTATAGACACTTTTCATGAAATCGTTGGTGCGAAAATAGAGGGCTGGTAAGAGAATTTTCTCAGTGCCGTTAGTGATGCAATAGATGAGACGCTTGTAGAGTTGGCCCTACTGGCTTGACCGAGGAGAACGTCGAGTTTTTCTGTCTAAAATTTGAGCTCGGCGGTGAATTGGGATCCGATCCATTTTGACGAAATAAAAATAAGGGTTGTCAATCATAATGATGTAATAACCTTCATTAAAAATTAGTTTTGTTTACCAAACAATATTTATTTTAGAGAAGATGACACTTTACTACAATTGTTTTCATTTTTCTACCGTAACTAATTTTTCTCTTTTTAATACCCAAACTTATATTTTGGAACAAACGTTAGCATTGCGTTATATTTAACATCTAAAATGGTCACAAGCTAACATGCGACATTTTCATAATAGAAAATTCCCAAAATACTTTTATCTATTGTATGTATGAGCAATCTATTTAATTTATGGTTCATGGAGTAAAAGATCTCTCTTTTCCCTTGAACAAATCATGTGAAATCTCGAATTCATGGAGCAGTTTGATGCATATCCATCATTGTCACTGCAAATCCAAATCAACAAACTAATACATTGAAGTAAATATATTTTTACAATAGAAGGTTTAAGTGTTTTACTTACATATCATATGTAAGTATTTATCGGAAAAAGAAACACCATGTTGTGTCAAGTCTTTTTAAAATTTTTGTTGTCTTGGCATTATTAAATTTTATTTATTTTGTCATTAAATGAAATTTAAATTGAATTTAAAAAAAAATAAAGCATTGTTCATTGTTGCTACCGTTTTGTCTCTTAATTGCGTCCCGTTTTCATTCATATGCACTTGTTTAATTCTCCTTTCGCTCTATTTTTTGTTTAAAGGAACAAATTGAGACAAGAACAAAGAGAGCGACTATATAGTTTTTAGGTGAGAATCAAGTCTCGACTAAAACAACTAAAAAATTGTATATGACGAAGTGGTGAATCCATCATAACAACAATCATAACTTTCATACATCTATAACTCATATGTATTATACTCTCCGAACGTTAGCAATACATATTATAAATCTTGTCGATTATTATCAACTACCCGTACATATATTAAATAATAAGGTGTTTTTTTTTATTAATTTCGTGATTAGTGGAATTTAGTTTACCTATAAAATATATAAATCATGTTAAAAGAAGAAGGCATGTGTGTGAAAGTGGTTATGAGTGCCGTGATTGTGAAGTTTCATCAACAAGTCCATCTATTTTCCTTTTACCCTATTGTCATCTCCACGTTTTTGTGGAGCACAAGATTGATTATTGACGGCTCTTTTAATTTACGACAAAAATAGATAGACATTATTCGAAATATTTCAAATTTTGAGATTTATATGGTTGACATTTTGCAGAGAAAGATCAAATTTTTATGCATTCATAACATTTCAATACAGAACAAATCTTTGAATTTTTTAAAAACTTCTCACAAAATTAATTCCACCGAATTAACTAACCAATCTTTGTTTGGTGTACCACTTTAGCTAGTAATTAATTCAAATAAACACTGAATGTGCAAAAGCATATAAGAGGTAGGTAGGTGCATATATATTGGAAGAAGAAAATTCAATTTACTCGTGTCTTTTTGGAGAGTGTGGCTTAGCTTTTATTGACAATTTCAATTTGACGAATCACCTAAAATTAATTTCCAATGGTTGTTCTGACAAAGTCCAAGGTTCCTTTTTTTTTCTACATTCGAAAACATGTTAACATGTTTTCTTCAATTCTCAAAACTCAGACAAAAGACAGAGGTTTGTTTATTTTAATTTTTCCAGTTTTGACTAACCAAACCAAACCAAAGCAAGCATTACACTACAAAATCTCAACCGGAAGCTAAAGCATTACCAACTCAACTATGGAGTGCCGACCTCTTTATTTGACGACCAAAAAGGTGTTCATTAACCCATTTCTCGTTGATAGATTGAGTACTCTGTGCACAAATCATAGTATTTAAATGGATGGTTATTCATGTAAAAATGATTATTATAATGTAAATAATTTATTAAATTATAATAAATAGTTGAGATTAAAACATGTAACGTTAAAATAAAATAAATTATTTTAAAAAAAATATTGTAAAATGTGAATAAGTTCATGTGTGAGGGTTGAGTTTCTGACGTGATATTAGAGTTTGATTATATTTTGGACGTGACCTACATATCCTGTATGTTTAATTTCACATGTATTAGGGGCCTTCACATATCAATTTGACTTTTTAAGTGGGTTGAGCTCGTATTTAAATACATTTGAATTCAGAATATCATACGGCGTTTGAAATTCGAAAAATAATAATATTTCTTATAAGAACTTTACAATCTTTTGGTAAAATAAAATGTCTTACCCAGTCTGGTTTTTTTACTAGATCGATCGTTTTTCTGTTTTAGTCTGTTGTTTATCAGTTGTTTTGTTTTGTCTGGTTTATCATGAGTTGTCTAGTTATGTTGGTTTGCAGGTTGATCAAGAAAGCATGTTTATTGCTTTTATGCAGTTAGATCACGGGGTTTCTCCACCAAGTTGAGGCTGTGGCGGTACAATATGCTACAAGGTCTTTAGTGTGTATATATATAAAGTTCTATTTTCATGAAACGATATTTTTTATGTATGTTCAGTTTACGAGTGTAGATTTTGTTCCTTCCGATCTGTTGAAATTTCTCACACAACATTCACGTTACTTTTCCATCATTAATTAACAAGACCCTCCTAATTCCTATGAGCATCGGCTTTGTGTATAAAATCTCCACCTAACATTTATTTGGTTGGCTGCTGAGTTGAACATTCATTTGCTTTAATTTGATTAATTTATCAGTAAATGGAACTTATTTTTGAAACTCATTGTACGGATTACACGTATTTTATGTCGTACCATCGTGTAATAATTGGACCAGATCATGGTCGACCCATCTTGTTTCATTCGGCGTCGATTAAAATATGTGTATTTTTAGTATTATAATTTTACGTTTAGAGTAAAGTTTACCATAATAATGCACGAAAGAGACTTTACAGTAAAGTTCTCGCGCTGTCACTATGTACCGAGCTTTCTGATGGGCCTTTGAGAATTCCAAATGGCGGGTACTGAACACGGTCCACTTATGTATAATGGGTCAGGCCCAACGTACTGTACTAAGCCCATATGTATATATATATTGAGAGAGATTGGGCCACCTATTCTAGCCTCTACCCTAACCCACACCCAGCCCGGCCCAACCGAAGTCTACCTATCCCACCCACCTAGAAATTACTTCCCCACCAAAATACCTCACAAAGCTCCCACATAGGCTCAAATCCTGGCCGAGGCCATAAAAGAGCACGTACTACACCACTACGACAGTGCGGGACTTCCATGTATATATTTTGTATTCTTAGAGGGTTTTATATCAAATGAATTAACTTCTCTTGCTTCTAATTTTGCAGGTCCATCTATTTCTCCAAAACTTTGGACAGAGTGGTGAATGCCTCAAATACTGTTTTCCCCTTCTCATGTCAAGTAGGAGTGAGCATGAGCTGGATACCCAGACCAGAGTGTTCAAATTTTCATATTTAAGAAATGAAACTAGAAACGATGAATATGAAAATGTCAGTTATATCTTTTTTGGGTTTCAGTTTAGTTCTACCGGTTTCAATTGTAATGATATTGCACCATGTTTTTTCTTATTTATACAGACAATTCAACACACCAGATTTTATTTAGACTAAATAAAAAGCGATCACATTGCGTTTCAAAATTCAATACGCATTTGATTACACTGCATATTAGTAATCATTAACCAGTATTGAACATGCGGGTTTTTCCTTTGAATGCTGACAAAAGGGTTAAAAGATCGATAACTCAGTTTCCTGAAAGTCGGTCCAAAACATGAGGTTTTCCTGATAAAATAATCAGTACTGAACATCATACGAGAGAGTGATGGGATGTGGAGATGCCCCCACACACGTACTAAATTTAACAAGTTCCAAATTATCTAGTTATGCAAAAATTTTGTGTGGACAAACTCGGAATCCAAACCAGGACCCTCCGACTCATCGTTAATAAATCCGAGACCAACCCAAAACACCATGAGCTAAACTCTTGATGTCCGGTCCGGTTCGACAGATCGAATCCAGTCCGGTTATAAAGTGCTCACCCCTGCTGTCAACAGACTCATGTGCTAGGAAAATAATTGGACAATCGGATACTTTTGATGAATATGCATGACACCTATATATTCAGTGATACATTTTTAGGCACATCACTTTTCCTGAGGCAACCTCAAAATGGATGATTCATGTGCCTGAAGCAGGCAACAGTACAACAACAATGAGTCTATACACATACTTTTGCCCCAACGTTTTCACCACAAGTCCTTGTAATGAGCTTGTAATTAATTAAACTTCCAAAAATGGTATAAGAGCTTTGCCTCCATGATCAATCATTGAACTCAAACAAACCAAAAGGTCACAAGTGACAAAAACAACAAAGTCCCCACCATATAATTTCCAAGTCGCGACTTTCACAAACGTGGAGTACCAATAAATACACGTACAAGCACATGGCTGCATGTTATTGAGTCACACATAACATACTTGGAGAAATGTCCTGAAACTAGTTAGTGTGAGAGGGAGTGGGTTTCATGTGTTTTCATGGGGGACCTGTGCTCAACTTGTAAATATTGCAACAATTATTTCTGAAAAATGGGTTGATAAATGACGACATTGTCCCTCAATTTTAAAATTAACATATTTTAACTAATATATAAAATTACATAAATTTTAATTAGAACATAAAAGTGAAAAAATATTGAAATATTTGTTCAAGAGTTTTTTTTATATAAATAATCCTTAATCCTTGGAGCATTTGTGTCATTTTTAGAGAAATGCGTGCCTTTTGCAAAGTTAGAGAAAATTTAAAGCATATTTCTATCATTAATTTGGTTCACATTTACTTTTGATACATAAAAAAACTTGAGTCACATCACACTATCCGGAAGTGACATAGTAAACCGGGTGAACGGATTAAGAAAATTTTGATCAAGATATAGAAAATCAGGGATCGTGTTTAATGGTTCGATTTTTATTCTGCATTTAACAAAACTACTCAACTATTCTTCAATTATAATTCTAAAAGTTAAGAATAGTCAGTTATTCTATAAGAACCAGACCGGTTTGAGTTAACACATACACTAAAAAATGAAGACCAATGATATGCTATTCATTTTTATCATTATTTTATTCACAAAATTTATATTTCGATTGAGATGCAGTAACTAAGTTTAATGTTCGATTTTCGTCAGTACTTTGTTATAATTACATATGAAAAGTTTTTTCCTTTAAATCAGGATCAAAATCGTCTGATTCGACACATAAATCAGTTAAATTATAAATCGAGAATCAACGAGTCCAACATGATAGAACTAGAAAATGAAACCGAACTAGTCATTCACATCATGATTCCAGGTCTGGTTTCTAAGAGTGAAGAACCAAAGAGTCCGGTCCGGTTTCTGACCTGTCACCTTTCCCATCCCTAATACACCATATATGACACTTCTTCACCGTATTCCCTTTTTTTACTTCGTGGTTTTCAATCAACAATGATGGTGTGGTGCTCGCTGAGGTGCATGGGCTCGGATGAGAAGATATCTCTCCGAGGATGGTGGTATGTGTTTTTTGTTTGTTTGTGTTGTAACGTATGTGTTGGGTGTTTCGTGTTTTATTTCTAGTTTGTTTAGCGCCTGTCGGAGTTTCCGACTTGTTTAGTTGGTTCAGTGGTTTTTAGTTTCGGTTTGTTCGACGTGGAGGTGTACAGAGAGATAATATCTCTTAAGGCCGTCTTTTACTGTTTACTTATAAACCATACATGACTGGTGCTCAATCTTTGCGTGCGAAATTTTCCCGTCTCGTAATATCGATAAACTCGGTTTGCTTTAAAAAATCAATGACGGTGTATGTTAAGTTGTTAGCCCTCAGCAATATTGTTAGCTAATGGCTACCAAATGATAAACGAGTTCACAAGAGACATTGATACATACAGATGTACACATTGAAGCAGAAAATAGTCCTTTTCAATATACATATATTGTGTGAAAGTTGTCTCTCCACAGACATATACTGGTGGAGAGAAAAATAGACCATTTCCTGTCTTATTTTGAATATTGACAAAGATAAAGTAGATGGTTCTTGTACGTGTCGTTTCCTTTCAGCTGCCACAAATGGCAATGTGTCATTATTGGCTTTTCGTTACATTAATTATTTTCCCAACCACTTTTGCACAATACTTCACATAGACCTCTCTCTTCACATATATATATGGCTTCTTCTCGTGGTTTAAATGTTTAATTAACCTAGTTCCCGTGTAATCAGTGCTTAATTGTTGATTATTTGTAAGTGAGTGAAAGCGATCGTTTGTTTGATTACGACGGTGTGGTCGAAATTCAACTATTTTTGAAAGAACGTGAAACGAATTTAAAATTTTGAAAACAAAAAGAATATTTTCGTCTTTTGACTTATTCATTTGGTAGACTTTCTTAAAAGCTGATAGAATTTTTCAATAAAATACTCGATGTATGAATTAATCTCCATGTATTACAGTAATTTTGCTTATTTTCATTGGATTAAACATCAACATATATATCACAAATAATGATTAGAATATAATATGGTAACACACATGACATGCCACATTAAATTGCTTCGGATATGGATACTAAACCCCAACCACACCCCACACAATACATAGAGCATAATAAACCATTAAGTCTCCGTAAACTTAATTAATCATCATTAATCCAGCTAGCTAATTACTTAAGTACGTATTTGACAAGACCGGCGATGTGAGTGTAGGTGAAATAATCCTCCCAGTCGATGCACTCAGGATCGAAATTAAAAGCATCCCCTTCCCCTTTCATTCTCGACGCCACTCGCAATTTCTCCGCGTTCGTATCATCAAATCTGATCATTCCCATCAAAACAAAAATCAACACAAAATGACATAATCGAGCGTCCATTTAATTTAAAATCAGTTAACGAACGACTTACATCCCCTTAAAGAACATGTATGACTCGTAAAGATCGGTCAGTCGCATCACGAATCTAATCTTGCGATTAAAATCAAAGTACATGTCCTTCAAGTACTGGCGAAACACCATACTCAACAATTGTAACACCTACAACACACAAAAAAAACATAGTAAACATATATTTATATTATTACACGTAAAATATGTATAAATACGAGTGAATTATATATGATGTACTGACCTTGAGAGGCAGGACGTAACGAAGTGCCATGAACATTCGGAACTTGGACATGGTGCTAAAGGCAGTGACCTTGTGGATGATAATTGGCTTGCCTTCTTTGTTCATTAGTGGGTTATTAGCAAAATACCTCATGCCATAAACTTGGAGGTTCGTGAAGGTTATAGGGTTCCTCGACGACGACCCGACATGGTAAATCACAGAGTCAGTGGCAGAAGATAAGAGCAACTGGTCATTCGCTTCCGGCACCATCGAGACAATTATTGAATTCACCACCATGTCAGCAGGCATCTGTAAAATTATTATACAACGTTATTTAATTATCACATGTGTAGCTTATTTAATTATATATGGTTCTTCAACTATCAGCTTAAGCTTTTAGTTGAGTTGGTCTTTGTTAGAGTGTTTATTTCGTAAAATTAAATGTTTATGCAGAGATATATATAATAAATAGGAGCTGAGCATTGAAGAATGTGCAACGAATTCACTCACCGCGTCAAAAATTAGCTGGGGATTGTAAGGTAAGAACTTGACCCTTCCTTTGCCGCAACCAGCAATTATGCTGTCAATTGTTCTGCAAGAAAAATAAATTTCATGTTGGCATCATTATGATGTGTAGATTTAGATCCCATGTGAAGTATTTAGGTTTCCAAGAAATGAAGAGTGAGATCTTTTTTTGTCTGTTGGAGACATGTTTCTAAAAACAGAAACTACGTACGTACCTTAAACCTTCGATCCAACCAGGGAACGGTTCTTTGTAGGTGCTGGTGATGATGGTGGGTCGCAAGATGACGAGTGGGAGGTGCCCTTTGTGTTGGCCTAGGAGCATCTCTCCCATGGCCTTCGTGAACACGTACGTGTTTGGCCACCCGTGCCGCCTCGCCCTGTTAATAAAGTCTGTTAGAGTCGCACGTCTGAAAGATCTAATGAGATTTAACATATTTGTTAAATCATACAATGAGTGTTACCTTTTGATGCCGAAATCTTTCATGGCGGATGTGACGGCCTTTTCGGTGTGTTCGCGAGAGCGGAGCTCGGCGAGCATCTCTTCGGCCAGTTTCTTCTCTTCGTATATGTCTAGTCTGGATTTCCCGTTCAGCGTCTCGCCCATGTAAAATGGCTTCTCCTTGATCTCTCCGGCTCTTTCTCCGCACACGTACGCTTAACCAGAAAAAAAACACATGTTAGACTGTGTGACAAGTCATTTGGTACGTTTTTTTTAATTTTATTTTTATCAGCGAGCTGTGTATCAAAATTTAAAGTAGGTACCAGTGGAAACATGGAGCAGCATCTTGAGCTGAGGACATTTTTGTGCGAAGTTGAGGATATTCAAAGCTCCCCAAGTATTGATTCCCATTGCAACATCGTACCTAGATGATGAAATAAACATTTACTATATTGAAAGTTGATGACAATTAATTAATGTATATATGATGACCAATAATATATACCTTTCGTCAAAGTTTGTTGTGGCAGCGAAATTGACGATAATGTCCAAATCTTTCCACATTTTGTCCCTCATTTCAGCGTCGTCCACTCCCAAGTTCTGGTAGGAGATGTCTCCGGCCACCGGAACAACTTTTTCCGACACGAACGTGTTAAAGTTGTCTCCATGTTTCCCCTTCAGAATCCGGAACAACTCTTTCCCAACAACCTTACAAAAAAAAATTACAATCGTCGTCAATTTCTTGTCCGATCAAAAACATTATTATTTCCTTACGAAACACGTACACACCTCGTTTTGAAAGCGTTGCTTGAGAGAATCAGAATCCGAAGCACGGATGAGAAGATAAATCTTGGCGACACTGGGCTGAATCCTCAGTATCTTCTCCACGAAAACTATGAACATGTAAAAAAATATATAAACACACGTATATAACAGATAAAAACGTACGTAACGTTTAATTTAATTTATGGAGTACGTACTCTTGGCGAGAAATCCAGTTCCTCCGGTGATTAAAATGGTCTTGTTCTCGAGAAACTTGACTGTGCTCATGTTACTCATTTCACCACCCAAACCCATTTTCAGAATCAATCTTTAGTTTCGAATAAGAAGGAATTATTTGGGGTGGGTGTGAGTTGATGAGCGGCTCTTTGGGTTTGGTGCTCTTATATAGATAAAAAATAATTGTGTTTTTTTTGGTTTATTTATTTATTTATGTGAAAGTTGATGTTGTTATTAAATGATGGTGCAATATGGTTTAAGTTCGTGAAATGGGCGGTTCAATACAGTATAGGATGGGTCAACATTGTCATTCTAGCAACTAACATTAACAGTACACACTTACTTGCTAGCTGTTGTTGCTGCCCATATTAAATGCTTCAAAACGAGTGCTTTGTGTGTCGTTTGTTTCAAATTCGGTACAGTGATTGTTGCCGTACCAACTTGTTGGGAGATTGGGTTTGGTTAGTGAAAATACATTCAATTCGGAACTCTCTCAGCTTGACGCCAAACCTAATCGTTCGCGAGTCATCGCTGATATCAGTCAGTGCTCTAAAAATCGCTGGACGTTGATCAGTGTGAAAGGTTTTCTTAAGAATTCATATGAAAATAAATCGAATTAAAATTTATACGATGATTAATCGGAATTTAATCAGACAAGATGGAGATTTCGAGAAGAATGGTCAAATTGTTGTGCCCACACAGGCAGTGAATGATGTGTTATTGTGGGGGCCTATATCCATTTAGCAGACCATGCTTTCCCCATAAGCTCTGTCTCCGGTTTTCATTTTGTTGTGTGATCATCGATCCTTCGTATACAACTTGAATTTTGTTATAAGTGGGTCGGATTTTATCACGATATCTCACTGGCCAATGATCAATTTTGTGCTTTTTTGACCTTCATCCCCGTGAATCAATGACCCGTGCACACAATTTGCATGTGTTGTGTACTTGATGCACAGCTTTGTGTCTTACTGGTTAGCCAGTGGTTCTGAATTGTAAGAACCAAACCAAAATTAAATCATTATTGAAAAATGGTCATACTCGGCCTAGGGCAGGTATACGCTAAAATTTGGTTGGTCGGGAATATTCATACCCGGTCAACTCTGATGCAATGTCGGTCGAGTATAATGTACCATAGCCGACTAACACTGTAGGTCGGGTGTACCAGCCTATACCCGACTGACACTGTGTTAGTGGGATAAGGGCTACTATACCTGACCAGCAGTCGGGTATAATAACTTATAACATAATAATGGTGTTGGTCAGGTATGGTCTATTATACCCAACCAGTGTTGCTTCAATGTTGGTAAGGTATATTAGACCATACCCGGCTAACATTGTTGCAATATTGTTGGGGTATACTCTAACATAGTTAAAATAATAATAATTGACATATGCTTTAATCTCAATTACAGAACCTGCAAATTCAAAAATTACAATTCAAACAAGTTTATAATTATGTAATAATTGAAAATTGCAATTGACAATTATAATTATAATTCGTTGACAATTCATTGAAAACGCCAAAAATCATAATTTTAATCTACGAAAACGAAGTGTGAATTTATTCAGAGGATGACGAATCTCCAGCTCCGGGCTTTACTTCTTCCTCACAACGAACACCTTCACATCTATCTTCCGTTCACTCTCCTCATCGTTCGGGGTATTCTATTCATCTTTCTCCTTTAGAATCCTCCCGTCTTCGACACAAAAGTCCTTCGCTAACTATAATTGTTTTATTAAGGTGCATACATAAACAAAACCCAACAAACAATCTCTAAGGAGACACATCATTGGTTGAGCTTACTGTTTATACTGTTTGTATAGTGAGGTCGAATACTCGATCTTGCTTGAACAGTGAATAAAGTTTTATGGATAGATCGGATTTGATGTAATTTTCTTATAAAAAACAAAATCCTTTAATTATCATAAACATCATCGATCAATGAAATGTTATTATCCAATGAAAAATATGCAGCCTGCAATTAATGTGCATGGGTTCATTTTATGGGTCATGTGATTGATGTTCAAAAAACATGTGTGCATGAACATTCATATACATACAATATAGATGCACATTCCTCGGAACTGATCGAGTTAGGACAATATTAATTTCGTGAGGTGAAACACATTACATGTGCATTAATATTCTACACACTCACATTTTCAGTAAATATATATTCCGGTTGGAATAAAGTGTAGCAAACAATTTCTTGAAGTATAGTATTGCCAATCTGGTTAATTTCACACTATTTCTCTTTATGGACCCAAAAAGTTGGAAATGGTTGTTACTTGTTAGATGTGAACACTAAAAAATTATGGTGGACAAATAAAAATGTGACACACTATTATGTCTTGCCATGTTAAAGAAACTTTTCTTCTTTAACTAAATTTTCAATCATATAGAATTTGGAGGTCACTTGTAGGATAAGATTTTGATTCCCACCATATTCACTTTAAATTAAAATCATTTATATCATTTAATTATATGTGTGTAAAACAATTATCTACATTTCTAACTTGTGAACCTCAAATTCAATATCTCATGTCGGACATACTTTAGGATTCATTTTTATTACAATCAAACTCTTATATATCAAGTTAGAATTTATATAAATATCGACACTAATAATTAAAATAACTTCAAATATTTATTGGATTTTTTAATATAACCTACCGTTTAACCAAAACATCATCTAAAAAATAAACATATCAACTAATGATGCTGGTCGGGTATAATATAGCTTATACTTGATTAATATGTACAGTGTCGGACATGTTTGTCTATTATACCCGACCAACATGGTTGGTCAGGTATGATCAACTATACCCGACCGACATTGATTCAATATTGGTCGGGTATGGGTATTTCTAAAAACTTGTTCTCATCGACATACCAAACTAACATTAAATTGGGTATCCATACTTGATCGAATTTTAGATTAATAATATTGGTCGGCCATGATCTTTTTTCAACAGTAAAATCAAATATCAACTTCTAAACACTACTTTTTTTATGTAAAAGATAGAAAAAACTCAAAAATAATTCAAAAGACAGAAGTCGTTAATTGATTGGTGCATGTAATTAGGGGTGTAAACGAGTCGAATCGAGCCTCATTTTGACAGGGCTCGGCTCGTGAAAAAAGTATTCGGCTCGAGCTCGGCTCGGGCTCGAACGAGCTTATATAACTAAGCTCGAGTTCGGCTCGAAATAAAATAGACAAGCTCAAGCTCGAACTCGGCTTGTTTAAATTTCAATAAAAAAAATTCATTAAAAATTAAATAAATAATAAATAATTCATTAGTTAATAAATAAGTAAACTTAAAATTGGCTCGGCTTGATTCGGCTTGTCTAATTCTAATATAATTATTTAGTAAAAAATTTAAAATATATTAATATAAATATATAATTAATTAAATATTAAACGAGCCGGCTCGCGAGCCTATCGAGTCTTAAAAGGTTAAGCTCGAGCTCGGCTCGTTTATTAAACGAGATAAATCTTGAGCTCGAATTCGGCTCGAACTCAATTATAACGAGTCCAAACTAAATATTTAACGAGTCGAGCTGGAGCTGCTCGTTTACGGCCCTACATGTAACGTGATTAAAGAAGTGATGCAATTGAGAAACCTAAAGTTATGGACAACGAATTAAGCGTGAGGAGATGAGGAACATGAAGATGAACATGGGATGGGTAGTTGGGATATATGGTTGGTTGGGACATCATTAATTATATTCATATTTAAATGGTTTGTAATCAATTTTGGGTGGCCCAACTTAATAAGCTGCGAATTTCAGAAAAGCGCATCAATCAATCACACCCATACTCCCACCACCTGCCCCTCCGCCCATTTGTCAGTTTTCATTACATTTTTCACCTTTTTTATTTTGCTTCTTAACCAAATTGTCTTAGTTCTACACCAATAATCTAAGCTCGTCACGACAAGTTTGGATTGGGATTGTTTCATTACGACTGATTTTATCAAAATTGTTGACACGTCTTTAATCATCAATTGTAGAGTTGGCTCACTGCTCAACAAATATTTTATTTCACAATATTATATATGTTTTTTTAAAACATAAATAACTTGGGATAGATATCCCTCATATATCATTCTAGATTACAAAGAGCGGATCTGACAAGCTCATGAGCTACTTTATTGCGATCTCTGAGAAAATTGAAGGCAGAAATATTAGAAGAGAGACAATTGATATTGTATTCGATAATCAATTCATATACAAGATAAGATTACAAGGAAAAGGAAAGGTAACCTATTTGCATAATTAGACGAGATACAACTACGAGCCTTGACCTATATATTAACAAGACATATCAAGCATTCGTCCGAGATGGAAATAGTCATAAATAATGCCCTTTCCAATCTATCTTCCTGTAAATTATGGTTTAAAAGTATAGAGACCACCACTTTGCGACCAGATTCGATAATTATCTCGGACTAATGGCTTCTCTCGTACACCAAAATAGAGCTTCACGAATACTCAGTCTCCACAATTAATTAGTATTGTTTTTTTTTATATAATTTATGTAAGTATAAATGTATTTTTATTTCATATTTTGTTTGACTTTTAATTTTCTTTCATATAACAATATTGCCTATATCTCCATCCATAAATATCCTTGGATATCAAACTTTGGGTTCAAGTCATTACGTAAGAGGACCTTCGACCACTACGCCAAATAACATGTTTTTCACGTTAATCTTTTTAGTTATATACCATAAAAGTTATTTATGGCAAAACTTTTATAAATTAATGGTGTTTATTTTTGAAGCGAAACGACACATTTGATGGGGATTTTCAGCATGGGTCTATTCCTTAGGCTTTAACTTGTGTACTTTATGTAATATATGTTAAATTAATTGTGTTTAGACCATGCTATTTTATTATTTTATACATTAACCTAGTAAATTAATACTTATTAGTTTAAAGATATTTTTAGAATTTGTTTGAACCTAATCTAAAACAGAGTTTCTGCATTGACAATTAATGTTAGTCAAGAGACATTAAATAATTGTAAAAATGACATTCACAAACCTTAAGGTTATGTTCATATACAGTCTATTGAATTACACATGTGAAAATGATACGTATTTATATAGTTGAGAGCTTAGACGAATTTGTGTTTGCTGTCTTTTCAAAATAATGTTGACAATGAAGTTAGAGATGATACAATATCTTTCGTACCAATTATATATGTAATCAAATACTAATCACACACACACACACACACACACACACACACACACACACACACACACACACACACACACACACACACACACACACACACACACACACACACACACACACACACACACACACACACACACACACACACACACACACACACACACACACACACACACACACACACACACACACACACACACACACACACACACACACACACATATATATATATATATATATATATATATAACTCTTTGAAATTCCATAAACTAACATCATAGAATTTAGACAAAGTAAGATATGTTATTTAAGCTTGAACAAGTCATAAATTAAGAAAAAAAATTAAAGATCATTACAATCATGTTTCACTGTAAGTCTATGTTTTTGCATAATTTATATAATTATTGATTCATAATATATATAACTACCTGGATAGATTTATAAAAAAATCAAACATTATTTTATCAAAATATATCAATTGCATGAGTTGTATATATCTTATATAATAATAACAACCAATAAAAATATTTTATCATATGTAAAAAGAAACTGTTTAATTAAACTGTTTTGATCATATGTGAAATTATTATTTATAAAATTAAGAAATATATTTTTGTGATACTTAAATTAATATTTATAATATATCAAAATGTTACCCTCTCATGATACGATGATTATTGATATGTACTCGATCGGGTATAAATATATTAAACTTAATGAGGACACTCTTAGATTTAGTCTTTGGTTGGTGAACTGGGTTGATTACTGCTGGATCTCGTAGCTAATTAATTAATAATTAACTCCCATCAGTTAATGTCCATATACGTTAATTATTAATTGTCAACGACACTGAATTTATGATCACATATACAATACAATTTCTTATCCATTATATATAGTAGCATCGACTAATCATTAAAATATCTGATATATGTCATTTCCTATAGGTTGACACTGCATATTTTATCATCTACTAGTTAAACTGAAACAAAAAATCTAACATCAGATCTTGAAAAGTATATTTTATTCTTATTTTATTCCAATGATATATTATGGACCGTCCGTCAAGATGGCTTTCAAAAATTTAGGTAGGACAGATCCCTCACCTTGATCCAAACAGTTAGAATAAGAAAACATCTGTCCAAAACATTAGTCGCTCCATTGACAAAGCGCCTAACAAATGTAGAAGTGAAAGAGGGACTCACCGATAAAAGATGTCTGCAGTCTTGGACAATCGAGCCCCAGGCACTAGAGAGGTTATCGACCCCTTGAATAGTCAGCATGAGACTCTGACAATCATTTTCAATCCGGACATTAGTCCACTTTCTCTGCCGCCTACGAGATTGCCTCCCTGACTGCGATGGCTTCGACAAACTTATTGATTTCAAATTAGATTATTTTTTATTTGGTAAAAAGTAAATTTCGGGCCAACCCAAGGGCACTTCTTGAATTTATTTTGTCTCCACTAAACACAGATCTATCGAATTGTAATTTATATATGGTAGTTTGATTACCTTCAGTTTCTTCTTTGATGTTGTCTAATTTGATGTATACGTATTAGATTGGGGAAATTTACGAGAAAACTCTCCAGCTACATGGTCAAAAGTCGTGCATGTCATTCCGGTCTTATGCTTGATAGACAAAATCCATAACAATGTTGTCGGCATTGTTTTCGTACAGTGTGGTATGCAGCTCCGTCACCAACCAGTTGTTCTCCGTCATAGTTGCTCTAACTGACTCCTTGATTTTGACCACCATGCTCTTTTCGTCGTTTATTTTAACTCAAACATCTCGAGATGAGTCTACATCGTCCATGAACTGTGCACATAATCGACGTTCAAACTTAAACAAGACATATCATGCAAACTGGACGACACACTCATATCCCAGTTACAACTCTCCCTATCTTCCCAGGCTTTCCATAACGGATCCACACCTTATACGATTTAAGAAAATATTTTTTCAGTAAATAATTGCAAATGGTGTCAATATTGCGCACATGTAGAAATTCTAGAAAATCAAGAAATAAATTATATTTGATTTATTGTCGATCTTGCATATGTAATTATCATTAATATAGAATATAAATATATTGTTGCCTAATTAGGCACTTATAATCTTGTATAAATAGAGGGCTCGAGTATAAATAAAATCACTGAAAGCATTCGATCATTTTCCTAAACACGCAAATGTTGCAACACCTCACGTATAAAACTTGAACCGATTCGCACCATATTGTTGAGCATTTTTTCTTGTAAATTTGATGAAACTACTTATTCCCAAAATGTATGTCTTACTTATTCACTCACCTCTTATCTATCTCTGATCAATTTCTTATATACGACAATATAAATGTGTTGTAAATACTTAATTACAAGAAATACAAAATATTATATGTACACTATATAATTAACATACCTTTTAATTGACAACTCAAAATGCTTTTTCGGTAAATTTGTATCAGCGTATAATATAGAGACGATAGAAAATTTGTAAACTAAACATGAGAAAACTTGTGAATGAGGAGAAAAAAAGAGAATAAGCCTCTCCGTATAATAATATGTATCAGTGACGGCGGACGCCAGATCTCCAAAACAACTGTGTCGTTCTTAAATAACGGTCACACCAAATGTAACTATCACTTTTGATCACGTGAAGTCATTAGCGACAGTGGACCTTAGTCAATGCGTCGTCACTATGTCATGTACATATGACGTTCTTTGTTCGATTCGACGTTTCAAATTTAGTAACATCAGACAGAGTTGATACGCCCACTATCAGTTTTTGCAACAGTAACGGCGCACAAAAGGTATGTGCGCCGTTAGAACTGACATTTGTAACGGCGCACGCATAAAGTGCGCCGTTACACATGTTTGTAACGGCGCACGGTAAATGTGCGCCGTTACAAATGTCTGTAACGGCGAATGTTAAACGTGCGCCGTTAATATCACACCTTTGTAACGGCGCACACCGTTATGTGCGCCGTTACAATTTGTGTTGACCGTTGACCACTTTTGTTGCCGTTATGGAAAACGGTCGGAAATTGAGCCGTTGTTGTTACCGTTAGTTTGTAACGGCGCACCTGGGTATGTGCGCCGTTACTAGAAGTTTGTAACGGCGCACCTTGGTATGTGCGCCGTTACAAATATGTATTATAAATCTTGGCAGAACCTCCCATTCTTTTCCTACAACATATCTCACACCTACTTTTCTCCCGACAAGGGTAATTTCGTAATTTCGAAAATTTATAAATTTTCCCGAGCACCCTCAGACAAATCTCCGAAAGAAAGTATGTACAAATTTTTAAATAATGCACTACATATAACTGCAAATTTGTATATGATTTCATCGATCCAAGTTTAAATTTTGTATGATTTTGCTTGTATGAATAATTTGCATGTTAAATTTATTAAATTAGTTTTGGAACTGATGAAATAAATTACTCGATTCCATGAATTGCATGTTAACATTAGGGTCAATTCTCCCGATTCCATTAATTGCATGATAACATTAGGGTAAATTTTCCCGTAATTGTTGGACATTTAGAACCTAATTAGGGGTATTTTGGTCATTTATGACCTAATTAGGGGTAATAAGGTTATAAATGATCAAACAAGGGTAATTAGGTAATTTATGTGAATTAGAAGGTATGTACATATTTTGAAATAATGCAATATTATGTAAATCAATTGTTAACCGAATTTATATATATTACATATATAGAATGGATCGGAGATGGATGGGATCCGTAAAAATGAGTGAGGAATGGATGAAAGGATTAAGCAGTTTTGTAAAATTTGCGAGAAAAAACGCTCCAAGAGATGGTGTGGGACGTTTCAAGTGTCCATGCACGAGGTGTTGTAATTCTGCTTGGCACGATATGGAGACTATTTGCGATCATATATTGAGGAAAGATTTCCTTAGATCGTATAATGTGTGGTTCCATCATGGCGAAGCCGAAGGAGCTAGCTCGAGCCGGAATTGGGATATCAATTTGAGGGAAACATCGGCGAATCAGCCTTGTTCGACGTCGGACAACAATCCAGTATACGTTGATCCTGTGCATCAGCTCGTGGATGATGTAGACCCGACTAGAGATGTAAGGATTGACGAGGACGAGGACGAGGACGAGGACGAGGACGAACAACAGAACATTGTAATAATAACCGAAGTCGAGGAGGGAGTCGCTAAGGCAACCATGACAGCATACAACCGGTTGGTGACGGACTCGCAAAAGCCGTTGTACGAAAATAGTGAGGATACTTCATTAGCAGCAATGTTAAGGATGTTGTCCATCAAGCAGAGCACCGGGATGTCTGACGAAGCTTTTACTAAGGTTGCCAAAGATTATTGTTCTACGTTACCCCAACCTAATACGTATCCATCTAGCTATGCAGCGGCGAAGCAGAAAATGAAAGCAATCCAACTGCCACACGTGAAATATGATGCATGTCTGTATGGATGCACCTTGTACTACGGAACACAATCGCAACTCCAGACATGTGGCGTTTGTAGAGAGGCACGATACGCGAAGGTGGGAAAAAAATTAGTTCCGAAAAAGACGTTGTGGTACTTCCCATTGACTCCTCGACTTCAACGTTTATATCTTGCCCCAGAGACGGCTGAGTGGATGCGATGGCACAGGGAGCGGGATAATGAGGACGATGAAATATAACATCCCGTTGAATTTTCCGCCCTCGATGGCTATGAGAAAGAAGTATAACATCCTCACCATGTTGATATCTGGTCCAAAATCACCGGGGAAATGCTTTAATAACTTCATGCGTCCGCTGATTGATGAGTTGAACCATCTGTGGGAGCACGGAGTTGTCACGTGGGATGGTTCTAAGAAAGAGGCTTTCACCATGCGGGCTGCTGTGATGTGGACAATAAGTGACTTCCCGGGCTTGGGAATGTTGGGAGGCATCCAGACTAAAGGATATAAGGCATGTCCTTTATGCTTGGACGAGATCGATTCTGAACACAGTAACTCAAGAATCTCTTACCAAGGTGCTCGTAGGTTCTTACCACCGAAACATCCGCTGCAATTTTAGCCGCAGGCCTTTAACGGGAAGACAGAGACACGGAGAAGGCCTACCCGGCATTCAGGGGCTGCTGTACTCAGTGCGATTCTACGTCATCAATACCCACCGCCTAGTCTGCATCCGAAGTTCAGTAAACGAAAAGGGGGTGGTGTTCGTATATGTTGGTCTCATAAAAGCATTTTTTGGGAGCTGCCTTATTGGAAAACTCATAAAGTCAGACATGCGTTGGATTTGATGCATATAGAGAAGAACGTATGCGACAACGTCATAGGTACAGTTCTTGGAATTGCAGGGAAGACTAAGGATGACGTGAAAGCTATGAAAACTTACGAGGAACAGGGTGTCCGGCAAGACCAATGGGTGCAAGACGAGGAGCTCCCAGATGCACCTTATGGCGTGGCGGGTCGTGATCGGAAGGAAGTACTGGAGCATATAAAAGCTGTTAAGTTTCCCTCTGGATATGCGGGAAGTCTAAAGAGCAAGGTGAATCCCGATGAGAAAAAGTTCCTCGGATTGAAGACCCACGATTGTCACGTGTTGATGCAACGTATCTTCCCCCTTGTCATTCGGAAGTACGTTCCGCCTTATGTGACAGAAGCATTAACAGAGCTGGGCAAGGCCTTTCAAATGTTGTGCACGAGGGAACCGAGGAAAAAAGCCCTGAAAAAGTTGGGGGAAGATATAGTGGTTCTAGTTTGTAAGTTGGAAACTATTTTCCCTCCTTCATTCTGTACAATTAAGGTTCACCTTCTACTGCACCTCTCGGATCAAGTTTTGCGAACCGGCCCAGTTCATTTCACATGGATGTTTCCAATTGAACGGTATGATCCTTGAATTCGAAATATCATGAAGAATTACCATTGAACTGTATAATCGAATATGACATTAACCTTCATAATTCGATTGTAGGCAACTTGGCGTGTACAAGAAAAGTGTGCGAAACCCGCGATATCCAGAAGGTTGTATAGCCCAACAGTACTTGATGCACGAGTCTGTCACCTTCACTCAGATGTACCTTAACCGCGCCACTTCAGCCAGCGAAAGTTTTGTTAGTCCAGCTCTAGGTTTCAACTTATCAGTTGTTTCCCCACATGTACAAGTTAAGAGCGTGGTGCGAAACGACAAATTGAGCACCTCCGAGATGTTCTGGGCGAATTGGACAGTGATTGAGAATTGTGCCGAAGCAGATACATTCGTAGAATCACATCGTGCAGGGTTCCAACGAATACACCCACGGAAATCTCTTCAGGATCGAGTCATGTCATTTGTGTTCGAGTGGCGCAGAATTGTACGTAATAGACATCAGTTAACTTGAATTACCATTTACAAATTTTGGAAATAACTCATTTAAATTCCGTGTGCAGATGAGTGCTCCAGGGTGGCAACGAGAGTTGGTACTACTATCCAGAGGTCCTCGTTCGTCTGCCATTTATTTGCAGTGTACTGTTAACGGCGTCAAATTTTTATTCTTGAGAATCGACCAGGGCCGGAGAAATCAAAATTCAGGGGTCATGATTGAAGCAAACGACATATGTTACTACGGTGTTCTTATGGACGTATGTATCCTTACCTACTCGGAAGGCATGCTAGTCGTTCTATTCAAGTGTCGGTGGTACGACGAACGGACAGTTAGAAAGGACGCAAATGGATTCATTTCGGTCAACACGTCCACAGATCGTCACAAACAAAACCCATTTTGCCTTGCTTTAATGGAAAAACAGGTATACTATATCGACGACCCTAAATCCGGACCGTGGAAGGTTGTCAACGTCGTGTCGCATAGGGGTCACTACAAACCGAGCAGTTTAGCCCGTGCCGGTGACGACGACGACGACCTGGAGTTTGAAGTCGATGAATCTTACCAAGAAGATCGAATTGACATCGTCACACCGGGTGGTATCACTATCGACCTAACAAACTTAATCCGGTGTCCACCGCCAGCACCTCCAGCTGAGAACGATGAAGAAGACGAAGAAACCGATGACAGCGATTTGGAAGGGCATGAAGATTATGATTTCGCCGACTCTGATACTTAATATGTATATGTATGTTTGATTGGTTATGAATAAATGGTTTTTTTAATCTATCATCTATAAAGAGTAATTTGGTCAACTCCGGCCGAATTAGGGGTAATTCGGTCAATTTCACCTTCAAAGGGTAATTCGGTCAATTCAGACTGAATTAGGGGTAATTCGGTGAATTCGACCTTTAAAAGGGTAATTCGGTCAACTCCGACCGAATTACCCTAATTCGGTCAATTTGACCTTAAAAAGGTAATTCGGTCAATTCCGGCCTAATTAGGGGTAATTCGGTCAATTTCACATTCAACTAATTTTTTTCCCTAAGTGTGGGTTTGTAACGTGCGCCGTTACAAATCCACACTTAGGAAAAAATCAGACAGTTGACTCTTGTCCTTTGAAATCGGGTTTTCGAGCCCGATCGAGATTCATACGTTGAACGTAGTCAAATGAAATTATGAAACATGAACTAACAAGTCATTGCGCTCAAATTGGTACGGTCGGACTAACTTTTGGATCGACATAAATATAATAATATTATTTTTGGACGTTTGTAACGGCGCACATAGTCCACGTGCGCCGTTACAACAAGTCAAATAGGCCAGTCAACTCTGTTGACTTCCCATTGACCGGTTAGATCTAGGTTCATACATTATCGGAATTGAATGAAATTTTGGCATATGAAGTACACATTCATTGCGCTCCTATCCGTACGGTTGGATTAAAACTTTATTTTCAACACATTCCACTTTCGTTTAAAGCGTGAGTTTAGGGTTAAGGAAGGTAAAACTCACAAAAACCCTAAACTCATTGATGATCAAACGTTCGGTAGATTAATATATTTTATGTTCAATCAAAACCGTTCGATTAGTTGGAAATTACATATACGTGGTATAGTACAAATTTGAAGAAAATCAAACCACGGGAAGACCGCTTATCATTCACGATCGAGTTTAGGAAAAATTTAGGGTTTAGGTTTGTAACGGCGCACATACCAATGTGCGCCGTTACAAAAGTGGCGCCACGCGAAAAATCAAATTTCGCGGCGAAAATTCGAATTTCGCGGGTAAATTTCGCAAAAATTTAAACTTCCCGCGGATATTTTGGTAGTAACGGCGCACAGACATGTGCGCCGTTACAAATTTAGCTTGTAATGGCGCACATACCTATGTGCGCCGTTACAAATATGTTGACCGTTGCAAAAGTTGACCGTTGGGTTCAGACAACGGTCAGAAACGACTCGATTTCTGACCGTTACGGTTTGTAACGACGCACTTTAGATGGTGCGCCGTTACAACATTTTGGTGTAACGGCGCACAAACACATGTGCGCCGTTACACAAAAATTTGTAACGACGCACCATATAACGTGCGCCGTTACAAAATTGCAGATAAATTTGGGCAGAACCCTTTTTCTTCCTCCTGCGTTTTTTTCCTCCTTGCTGCCGTCGCCGATTGTTGCTGCCGTCGCCGTCCACTTGTCGTCGCCGTCGTCCCGCCGTCGCCGTCAACCCCGCCGTCGCCCCTTCTCAGGTAAGTACCCTAATTCGTGTTATTTAGGGTTTGTATGTTAGTGTTTGAATTTCATGTTAGTGTTTGAATTGCATGTTAGGGTTTGAATAATTAAATTGCATGTTAGGGTTTGAATGTTAGTGTTTGCGTGTTAGGGTTAGAATGATTTATTCAATTGCATGATTACAATGATTTAGGATGTTGAAATTATAAATATGTTTGGATGTTGGGATTATGAACATGTTAGGAATTTTGGAATTATATAAAAAATTGCCCCTTAGGGGCAATTTGGGAATTATGAAAAAATTGCTCTTAAGGGGCATTTTGGGAATTATGAAAAAATTGCCCCTAAGGGGCATTTTGGAATTATAAAAAAATTGCCCCTGAGGGGCAATTTTGGAATTATGAAAAAATTGCCCCTGAGGGGCAATTTTGGAATTATAAAAAAATTTGCCCCTTAGGGGCATTTTGGGAATTATGAAAAATTTGCCCCTTAGGGGCATTTTGGGAATTATGAAAAAATTGCCCCTAAGGGGTAATTTTGGAATTATAAAAAAATTATGACTTAGGGGCAATTTTGGAATTAAAAAAAATATAACTTAGGGGCAATTTTGGAATTATTAAAAAAATTGCCCCTTTAGGGGCAATTTGGGAATTATGAAAATAATTTTGGAATTATGGAAAAATTGCCTCTAAGGGGCAATTTTGGAATTATAAGAAAAAATTGCCCCTAAGGGGCAATTTTGAAATTTTGAAAAAAATTATCCCCTTAGGGGCAATTTTGGAAAACTCACAAAAATTTAGCCCCTAAGGGTAATTCGGGCATTTTCGACCGAATTTCTCTATTCTTTCGGTCAAATTGACCTTAAAAGTCTTATTCCGTCAGTTACAGATAATGGAGCCTAGACGTAAGGCACCTAAGGCCAGGGCACCTAGGCGAGCCACCATGGACATTCCATTTTTCCAGGCTTCGCAGGCGCCGGAGGTACATGATGAGATGTACACTCCATCACCGCCGCAGCCGACTCAGCCCACTCAGCCGACTTATCCAGGCTGGGAGTTCCAGGTCCCGGATTCACGGAGTTTCCAGGAGATGCTCGGAGACGTCGCAGGACCCTCCGAAGAGGACTTTGTGCCGGATGAGTCCCAACTGCCGCTGAACGAGTGGAGGCTCCTTCCTCTCTAGTACAGAGAGATTCCGAGGTACGAGCTGTACTTCGACTACAAGGTGGAAGTCGACTGCCTCAACACGAAGAGCTGGGAAGCCAGAGCAAAGAAGGACCAAAAGATCGACATCAACATCGCCGACGATGAGAGAGTAGTTCAGGCGAACAGAGGTCCGTTGCTCTTGACGTGGGAAAACGGCCGACCACGTGTCGCAGGAGGAATCCTTTCGGCCGATAGGGTGAAGACGATTATAGGGAAATTCGCTCGGGAACGCGATGCTTCCTACCAGACGTTTGGAGATATGCCGCCGTCTGAGTTCCAGGCGTTTTGGAGGAGTTTCGAGGTAATTTCAACGTTTACTCTAAATTTTTTCCAAATGTTCGTATTAAAAATATTCACGTCATATTTGTGAATTTCAGCGTTTGTTTGAAGTGACCAATTCGGTTGAGCTACGGGGTTGGATTCGTGAGACGGCCATAAGCGCTTACAAGGAGCGAAAATCCAACATGAAGCGGTTATACAAGCTGTACGTCGACCCGACTAGATTGGACCGGAATGGGATTCCAAAGAGTCTGAAAGGGAAGAAGTCCCAGTGGCGGTGGCTCGTTGAACATTTCGATGCCAACGAGGTATATTACTAATTTTTACTTTACTTTAATTTTTTTTTGAATTTTTACTATTTATCATGTGAATTTACTTTGATTTTTTTTCCAGGAAAATGTTGGTACTCAAATGAGTGTCATTCGGAGGAACGACAACAAGTTAAACCACCACACTGGCAAAGTCCCATTTCGAGCGCTTTGGGAGAGGATGTCGGCGACCGGGGAAGTGGAGGTCTCCAAAAAGTTGGAGACCTTACTGAAGGCTCACAAGGCCTTACCTAGGCCTGGTGATGGTCCACAGGAGGGGGAGGAGGAACTCAACCCGAAGTTTGTAAGTTTCGTTATTTTTTTTTATTTTAATATTTTAATTTATTACATTAATCAAATTTTTTTTGCAGCTTTACATTAGGAATGCGCTTAGGGATTGGAAGAATGACGAGACGAACTACAACGAGGATGGAACGCTGAACAAGATGACCGACGTTGAAGAGGATGAGGTCATGCGACAAGCTGCCGAGTATGTTCGCCAGATCGAGCTTGCCAGAGGAGTTACTATAGAACCCTCCAGAGGACGACGCATCCGGGGTTGCGGGAGTGCTTACGAGGCACCGCTGAGACAGAGAAGACGTTCGACCTCCTCTGATGGTAGTCAAGCGGAGATTGCGGAGCTCCGGACTGAACTCACGGAACTTCGCGCTGAACGTCAGGCTGAACGTGAGCAAGCCGCCGCCGAAAAACAGCATGCCAAGCAGATGTTCCAGTACTTCCAACAACAGCTACTGTTACTCAACCCTAATCTCGCCCCTCCACCTCCACCTCCGAATAGTTCTAGAGATCCTGGAGGCCCGTCCTCATAGATTTTTTGTAATTTAAATATGTTATTCAACAATTTAAATATTAATATAATTTTATTTTCAATTTCAATATTCATTTCTAAATAAAATAAATAAATTTTTTAAAAAATAATAAATATAAAATTTATTTTATATTTTATATTTATTATTTATTTTAATTTTTTTTTATTATTCTGCATTATTTGTAACGGCGCACAAAACACGTGCGCCGTTACAAATTTGACGGCATTTATAACGGCGCATCTGGTTTGTGCGCCGTTACAATTATTGACGGCGCACGCCGTCTGTGCGCCGTCACAACCTGTAACGGCGCACACCGTCAGTGCGCCGTTACAAACGGTGACGACACCGTCAACCTCATCAACGGTAGCATTTGTAACGGCGCACTGACGGTGTGCGCCGTCAACGTTAGTAACGGCGCACGCTAACGGCGCCGTTACAGACGTTTTTGTGCGCCGTTACAGTTTGTAACGGCGCACAAATTCTCTGTAACGGCGTTGTTAGCGTGCGCCGTTACAAATAAAAAAACTGATAGTGACATCCTTACTTCAGTAATGACAACGGGCCTTGTAAAGGTCCACCGTGTTTATCAGCACGGTGTCACCGGATCTAATTCTCGCCCGTCGTTGCGACGGTAAAATGGTGTACGGTACAGTGATAATTAGCCTCTTGGATCTTGAGCAGAAGTCTCCTCTGACAACTTCTCAAACTGCTCACTTGTGATATATTAATATTATCCTCAAATGATATAAATGCACTTCCTAGATCTCATATCACATATTCATAGTATTAAATATACTTACTAAATATGTATAAGGTTGATAATATACTTTTACCCGACCGTAACTTCCAGAATGTACTTGACTAATTAGTATTTTTGTAATAATGTGCGAGGATTGTCACACCCAATTTGAACGAATGAATAAAATATTTTTCTTGAAAAAAAATTAATATTTTTTTAGTGAACGCCTTTACCAATATGATTAGCTTGTTAATGATATTTTAAGTGAAGTCATTAGCATGAATGTCACATTTTCGTTGTGTGCTAATTCATTGCTTTGAGAAATAACATAACTTTTAAAGGGATGACGAAGTCCGGAAAAAGTAAGTAAAAGCCCAACCCAATCTCAGACAGAAAAGGCCCACTTGAAACTCCAGTTAGGCCCATTACTTATATTATAGGCTCATGAGTTGGTTGATACGCTCGATTTATTGGCTAAATTAAACAAGTTTGATCCCGATTTATATCTAAACATTTAAATTTACAATTATCAAAACATTAACAAAAGAAATTATTAACAAAAGAAATTTTTAATATTTAATATTTAGTTATTACAACTCAATCAGAATATAAAGTTCACAAAAAAAAATACAACATAAATAACACATATGTGGGCGAGAGGTGAATATGCGGCATATGAACTGGTTTGATTCTTATCGGCGTTGAGTTTTAAGAATCAAAACTGAACCAAAGCTGAACGACTCTCACAAATTTAAAATCAAGATCGAAACATTAATCGCATTTCTTGATTTTCCAATCACGATCCGACTCGATCATAATATTAACCACTCCAGTGACGATATAATGTCTTACGTCATAAGCTCTGGACACGTGTTTTATTATTGAAAGTTCAATTGATATATGATAAGTGTATACCCTAATTTCCGTAGGAGAAGATTGCGAATTCTGTTAACCGACCAATGAGAGCCTCCTTGGAGCATTGCGTCAAACCTGCTTACTAAACTAAAAACAAATTGAAACCAACGTAAATTTAAAGGGAGAATCAACCATTTTATTTCTGGAGCGAAACCAATCACATACTAATATTCTCGGATTCCGAGTGGACACATAATTGGCTACACTAACAAATACAATTATTGACTACAATTAGATTACAAATCTGTCCACAAATATATAAAAATAAATCAGCATCCTACATTCTTATAGCACACTTTTCTTTGTAAAATGGGACATGAAAATGGATAAAAAGATCATTTAAAAACGTATTTGACAACACCAGGAATATGGATGTTCATGAAATAATAATCCCAATTCACTGTTTTCGTGTCGAACTCGAACAGATCACTCTCCACTCCGCCTTCTCTCGCTGCCTTTATCAATCTCTCCGTGTTCATATCATCGTACCTGCGATTATTCATCTTATTTATAAATAAATTAATATTATTCGCCTATTTAATTAATTTACTGATTTTTAATTTCCATAAAAATCTGAATACGTACACTCCCTTGAAGAACAAATAGGGCTTGTATAGCTCCACTAATCGCATCACGAAGTTGATTTTCCTGCTCATGTCCATGTACCACCCGTTGAAGTACCGGCAAAATGCAGTGTTTGCCAATTCGAGTCCCTGGTTAAAGACACACGAAAATGCGGAAAAAATACATATAACTATTTTCAGATATACATAAAATCTATTTATCTGCATCAAACAAAAATTTGGGTAATTCAGTTACACTTAAGTTTATTAATTTTCATGTATTAAGTTTTGAGATGGAAAATATAAAATTTGAAAATGAAAATACGAAAAGTATGTAAAATTAGATTTTTAGTAAAAAGACATTTAAGACTTTTCACTTAAAAAACATTTTCATCCAAAAACTTAACGAATTTATGAAATTTTGCATAGTTAGGGATAATAACGTGTACTTTTCTTTTTATTTATTTTTTGAAAACTATAGCATTTTTTATTTACTTGTAAAATTCTTCATATCCCTTCAAACAATGTTTAAAACACGACCTCTCAACCAGAAACACGAAACTCAAAAAATTGTAAATTATGTTTTATAATCGTACCTTTAGAGGAAGCAAGTAACGAAGAGTGATGTAGCGATGGAAGCTAGCCATGCTTGTCAAAACGGTGACCTTGCCGACGACAACGGGCTTTCCGTCCTTGTTGATCCACGGCTTCTTTGTGAAGTAACGGGTCCCGTAATCTTGAAGGTCCCCGTACCTCACGGGGTTTCTGATGGAGGATCCGACTTGATATATATTCAAATCGCCTGACTGACCCGAATGAGCCGCCATGGCGACCAACATCGAATTCACCACCATATCAGCTGGTATCTACAGAATATATAATCACTCACCACATCATTTTTTTAACCTTAATTATTTTTCATCGTTCCAATGTGATCAATTAAACAAAAAATGATTTGTTAATTAATTAAGTACCGACCACGTCGACAATTGCGTTGAGATCGCCTAGGAAGCATGTTAATTTCCCCTTTCCATATCCAACAGCTAAACTATCGATGGTTCTGAGTACAAAAAAAACAATAACTTAAATAATGATGTTGTTATGTATATAATTTAGAGATTAATTAAATTAGATTAATCTTGATTAAAATAAATGAAATTACGTATATGTACCTGACGCCTTCGACCCAACCTGGGAAAGGTTCCTTGTAAGTGCTTGTGACGATGGTGGGACGAATGATAACAATAGGGACATTTTCCTTAAATTCTCCGATAAGCATCTCTCCCATCGCCTTTGTGAACACATAAGTATTTGGCCATCCGTACACCTTTGCCCTGTAACATATTTATGATGCAGTGTACGTGGGTATGAAAAATTATTTATCAAAAATTCGTTGATTCTTGCGAATACCGAAGATGATAGAAACAAGGAAACAAATTCATTGATTCCTAAACTAATTGGAAAAAAAGAAACGAATTATAAAAATTGTCAAAAGTGCCCGAAACTTAAGAAATTGTAATTTTGACCCCAAAGATGATCTCGGATGGCCGAAATTCATCGTATATCATGACAAAACCATGAGTTTTGGTTAGAACGCCATTTCCGTCCAGACAACACTAATTCTTTGTCAAAATTCGACACTTTCTTAATTTGCACTGCATCAATTTACCATTTTTAATCTTGGAGGTAAATTGCAAGTGATAACGACAAGTATTCAACTTTTGTAAAAAGTGGTTTTGAACTTTATTTATTATAAAAATCGGAAATTGACTTTTTTTTTCAAATTGTGTAATTTTGTTAAGAATGTCGAAAATGATCCATAATTTAATTTTGTTGGTTAAAAATCATTTATTCCAATTAAAGCTTGCCTATTTTTTTCTTCTCCAACTGTCGAGTTGGTTCGATTACTCCTTTTTATCACCGTCACTACGCCAATTATGTGTTTGGGTGACACAATAAATTCAATTTATCACCCTTAATCATAATAAGGTAACACAACCATACTTTAGGCAAGACTTTAAATGTCACCCAATACTTTGGATGACAATGGATATGTGACACTATTGGGATGACACACATGTTGTCACCCTAACATTTTAGGTGACATATCTCATACTAAGAGTAATATAGATATTGTGTTACATTAACACATAATTGGTGTAGTGCGTGTTATCAAGCAGTGGGACAATAATATTCGGTCAAGAAGAATAAAACCGATAAGCTCACCAGGTAGAAAAACAAAATCGTTTTAATTTCGGAAAAAGTAATTTATGGGCATTTTCTCATTTTTAAACAAAATTACAGATACTGTAAAATCATGATAAGTTAACGGTTTTTTTTTAATAAAAATGGATAGTTCTATTACTTCTTACGATTTTTTCTAATCTTGATGTTAGTTAATTAAGTTCCATATTTATCTCATAAATCGTTATATATTCTCAGCTTAATAGCTTTTTTATTTATTTATAAATAATGTGATTACAAAAATATTGTAATGAAGCTGACTTGTAGATAATTGTCAGCTTCAATACAACCCATATGTCTCCTCTCATCATTAATAAAACTTGCATTTTCCAACTAATTTTGGAACAAAATGTCTCTTTCGAATATGATTTTAGAATTAATATTGCGCATATTTCAAACTGCATCTCTAAGTTATATATATATCAACGGGACCGATCATAACTTGATAGTATAGAATCAACTTAAAACACATCACTGTCTTTGTTTTTTTTGGTTTTCAACAATTTTTAATTATGGTCAATTTAAAGTACATGGAAGAAAAAAATAACCTTTCATGCCAATTTTATAACCTTGTTCTTCGCCGTATAATTTAGTGAAAATGACATTTTTGTGCACCTGAATATACACTTTTGACACTTTCATACCTTAACTTTTTTTTCTTTTTTCATACTTTACTTTTATTTTGGGACAACTTTCTTCAGAAATTTCAAAATACCTAAATTACCCATGAATTGATTTAAAATTAAATTTAGTTTAATTTTGATTCAATTAAAGAGTGTGAAAAGACGAAAGTGCCCTCAACTATTCATCAAAATTTCAAAAGTATGCCACCCTTTCAACTATTATTCTCTTCCTCCTCCTCTGCCACCCCCTCTTCACCGGCGTTTCTCCGACATCCATCGCCGGGGTTTCTCCGGCATGTAGGGAGCACGGTGGACCGACGAGGCCTCCAGAACACCTCCACCAAGGTGTCCGTCTCGACCCCATCGTCCTTGACACCTCCTTCTCGTCTTCTCCGGTGATATTTTCTTTTTGGTTTTCAACTATTTTTAATTATAGTCAATTTAATGTACATGGAAGAAAAAAAAACCTTTTATGCCAATTTTATAACCTTGTTCTTCACCTTATTATTTATTAAAAGGGGGTTAAAGTTTATCAAATAAATGGTGTTATTTATTATTTTCCTTGATTTATTAAAAACTCGGATAAAATAAATGGTGTTATTTATTAAAGTAGAAGAAGGACCAGTAGAATTTTAGCATGACATTAAATGTAGTGTTAATTGTATGATCGATACATATATCGATACGTACAGGTCTATCCCCATTATTTAATTTCTCTAACTTGATAGCTAGCTAGGTGGCACATTCTGCATCAAGATAATTAATAACCCTTTAATTTATTTCTCTTAAATAATGTACCTAATTAATTAGTGTTGCCGACTATATATTAATCCCAGCCCTTACCTACAATTGACCACTCACCATCACCTTAATTTTGTTCATTATAAAATTTGTTGGTACATTCGAATTTTTTTAATATTATTTAGTCTGTGTCTTTAAGCGAAATCGAGTTTTGATATCACGTTAAAATTGAGTATTAGGCGAACCTTTCAATGCCCAGATCTTTCATGGCGAGCGAAATTTCCTTTTCGGACGCTCGATTGATGTGAAGTTCGTTAAGTCGATTCTTGATTATTTTCTGCTCGACCAAAATGTCGAGGCCGGATTTGCCGTTGAGTGTGTCGCCCATGAGGTATGGGGTCTCTAGTATCAGTCCCTCTTTTTCGCCCGACACATACGCTGAACAAAACCATACAAATTATCAACAAGAATCTACATTTGATTTGGTAATTGAAATTATTTGATTAAGGGACGATTAGAGGTAATTATTTAATTTAGTACCCGTGGAGACGTGGACAAGCACTTTAACGTTGGCGCATTTCTTTGCGAAGCTCAAAACATTTTTAGCTCCCAATGTATTTAGACGCAGCGAAACATCATATCTATGCCAAAAAAAGACGTTGAATTCGAATGTAAAGATATATCGATCAGCTGATTGCGCCGTGTTTTATAATAATTAAATATACACACTCATATTTTCTATTTATTAAAAAATATGAATCTAATTATTTTAATCTCAAACATATCAATAATCATTATTTTAGAGCAGATAATTATTTATAACTTAAATTTCAAACCTAAATAATTTGTATGAACCGAATCAAACAAAAATTAATTAGATTAACTGAAATTAATATATTAAATCAGATTTAATTTTTATTTGCTCAGGTGATCAATTTTAACCGATATATTGTTTAATATATTATTGATATATCGCCGATATGTACCAGTGTCTTGTAACAAAGCGTACAATACGTCCAATGTTGATCCCACTTCTTTAATGATGCTTAGATGGTATTAAATATATATATATTTTTTAGCTCTATATATAGATAGGATAGGGAAATATTATATGTAGGTGGATGAGGTAGAGGAGTGGACTACTCGTTTGGTTTGATGATGTAGACAAAACAAATATTAAATCGAGCTCAATAAATGGAAGCTCGGAGAGAAAGCACACGTGTACCTGTCATCAAAATTGGTGGTTGCCGCCAGATTAACGATGACGTCGACACGTGTTATCATCTCCTCCACCAGTTTGGAGTCCCTCACCCCCAAATCCTCCTCCGCCGTTATGTCTCCGGCCACCGCCGTCACCTTCTCCGACACGTACGCCTTCACCTTCTCTCCCCATTTCTCTCTTACCACCCTAAACAAGTCCTTACCTATCATCTATATATATACACACATTTGAAATATTTGAAATGTGTCTTGTCAACGGTATTTGGTGTCAATACAAAATAACCAAAGAAAAAGGTACATATTTTGAAAGAGGTAAATATTACTTTTAATAAATATTTTTGTTATTTTATGGCACGGTGGGTTGAAAGCGATCGAAATAGCTCAATCAGTAGACTGAAAATTTTTGTGTCACATATATATATGATAATATATAGTTGATATATATGTATATCAGTATATATATACCTCATTTTGTAGGCGCTGCGAAGCAGAATTAGCATCGGCAGCTCGTACCAATAGATAGAGTTTTTTCACATTTGGTTGCACCCTCAATATCTTCTCCACAAAGACTACACATCAAAATACATAACAATAATTAGCTAAAATTTAAAAAAAATTCCCTTCGGATGCTGACAAAAGATCGTTAAAAACCCGATAACACGATTCTTCGGTGATCAATCCAAAATATGGGGGTTTTCTGATTTGTTGATCAAAAACTAAACAAAGAAACTATATATGATGGGAGAGAGAGAGATGGTACTCTTGGCAAGAAAGCCGGTGGCGCCGGTGACTAGAATGGACTTGTCGTCAAGAAACTCGAGAATGCTCCCCAACTCCATTGCTGCGACGAGACGATTAAGGTCGATGAAAAAATGCAGGAACAAGTGTATTTGATGAGTGTGTTTTGTCGCTTCTATATGTGGAGCTCGGAAGCAAAATAGAGGAGGGTCATGGAGATGTACAATTTTAATATAATGAGTTTGAGATTATATATATATAAGTTAAAGGAATAGGTGGCCCTCTTTTTTGAAGCAAGTGGCTGAATTTATTATTTATTGAATTTTCTTTTTTATTCCCTTGTTAGCCTACTAGCCTCACTATTTACTCAGAGAGCAAGAAAAATAAAAAACGTGATTGTGAATTTTTCATTTTCCTTACGGTGATTGTGAACTTATTATTTTTACATAAAATGTGTAAATTTTATTGAAAGTGTTAATTACATGTAAGAGAATAAATTTTCATTTCTCTTAAAGTGATCGTGAACTTATTAATGATTTCAAGAGCATTTTCGTTATTTTAAATAACTGCACACAATTTAATAATAATGGTAAGTTTGACATTTCTATATAGGATTAAAAATATATTATCAAAAATTTTATTTCTATTTTAATTTTTGCTCGACAGTTAAAAAGTACTTAACATATCTCAAGCTGATACGTGAAAGTTCAGATAGTTATTTGAGCTAGTAAGCAGATTTACATCTTACCACTTGGTCGCGAAGCTTATCCGGGAGATGTTTTTTATTTACACTCGCCTATTAGAAAGAGCCGCTAAATCAAATTTTAATTTGGGTGAGGAAAGTTATATGACTGCTTTATCAATAGTGGAGACTCAGTCGGAGGATGTTTCTACTCATATTCCTACTAATGTAATTTTCATTACAGATGAACATATATTCTTATTCGCATATATATTCAACTCGGATTCAGATGTAACAATGTCAACTTTAATTAATGGGCAACTAATTTAATAATTATTAATTGGGTTTAGTAGCCAATACACTCTATTAGAATGATAAGGAATTTGTTCTTTCTTTAAACAAGATTTAGGTTCTAATCATATTTCTTGAAAAGAAAAGGAGGGTCTAATGATATGAATGAAAAAGATGTGTGAAAAAAGTTGCCAGCTTGAACAAAAAGGTTCTAATCATATGAGTGAAAAAGATGTGTGAAAAGAGGTTGCCACCTTCAACAAATACCGAGGATAATAATAACTATGTAAAACGACTTATTAAAGTAATTATACTATTATTATTATTATTCTCAATATTTGAATAAGTCGTGTACATAAAATTCGTAGAGTACTATTAATGTAATGTACTGATATTTATATCTATTTGATCACAATTGCTTTCTCAGCTCTATTGAAATGATCGAGCGTCGGTGTAAATAGTTCATCAAATTAATTATTGCAAACACATATTGATTAAGTCCAATATTTGGGGATGATCTATTTATCATGACAAATCGTTTTCTCTCTTTATTATCTTTTGTCATTTTGTATCTCTTTCATTATTATTTTGTTTTGGTTGGAAAAGAAATGTTCAAACATGCATATGATCGCGACAAAATCTACCATTATTATTATATTAAATTGAATTTGAGATATTGGGCTAGATGTCGGATTAGTTGTCATTTATCAAATAAAATTTATTATCACTTAAAAAAAGACATTGGGATTGATTTAATTTTCTTTGATTTGTAAAAATGGACATTTCAAATGAGATATCAAGATATACACACGTATCGACATATTAATAAGCATTTGATAAATTATATATTTGAACTCTATAAGTATTGTATAAAGCTGGGTTGCATTCCAATGATGATTGAAAGTTTTGTGCGAACCGTTAAAACCAGTTGATTGCACGTGTTTTCATTATTATGTCATGTATTTCAATAAAATAGTAAGTCGGTATTTTCATTTTATTACATGTATTTCCATAACATCGGGGGAATGGTGTCAAGCCCGGCTCAATGGTTTTTAAGGTCTAAAGCAAAAATGATTAATATAGTATTATTTGGGGCATTGATTTTCAAAATGGACTTAAAATATTTGAACTTGGGGTCCCCTTTATCGTATTTGGACCATATTTTTTGGTGGGCCTAAAACAATTGCCTCACTTGCCATATGGACGAGCCGGCTCTGAATGGTGTAACGAGGGACGATTATTTTTCTATAGAAAATCACTGAACTCTGAACGGGGAATGGTGTAATGAGGGGTCCCCAAGTGTAACGAGGGGATGTAAAACTGGGCTGCACATATCGGGCTGTACTCCACAGCTAAAAATTCAAGCTTATAGTTGGGTTTTACCATTTCTTTTATATACAACCCTTTGATCTCATATTCTTTCAATATACGACTTTATATCCTCAACAGGGGACGAATATTTTTCTATAAAAAATCAATGAACCATGTCGGGGGAATGATGTAACGAAGGGAACGTGTATTTTTATATAAAAAATCAAGTAACTATGTCGGGGAATAGTATACCGAGAGGTCTCCAGGTGTAACGAAGTTTTTTAGAAGATTATATAAATACAACTCATAATAATGAAAACACTAACTGACTGTTTTATAGAATTGCATAGGTTAATAATAAAAGCACTCCCGCGTGTATCACTGCATAACTGCTTCCCAGAGTTTGCACGACAACTCCCCTGTAAAGCTTTAGTTTTGGGTTGGATAAATTTATGAGATGCATTAATTTGAATGGATCGTTGGTCACCACGCAATTGAATCTATGGTTCAAACCCAAACTTCATTTTAATTGAATGGTTCAAAGTCACGAATAATAGTGACTAAAGTGTACGTAATAGGTCCACGTAAGCACCTTGTAGGTGAGAGAGGCACGGGCGATTTAATTAAATCATATAGTGGTTATAAGTTGGGAGTTACGACATTAAACACAGATTTTCTTGGACTAAAATAATTCAACAATGTATCATAAAATTGTGGTTAGGTTTTCGAGTGTGAACTGTGTAGAATTATGTGACTAGGTCTCCTACCTTTTTAGGTATGCCTAGTTAAGAACGTCCGTAATTAAGGGGACATTTGATTCAACATTAGGGGCATAATGTATTGCATTTATACGCGTGTTAAAACCTATAATTTACTTGAATTAATAATTTAACGTTATCAGTTCCAAGCACAGTATCTAAGTGGGGTAAGTTTAAACGTGGTTATTTTTTAAATATTTCATCACTTTTTCTATTCGTTTTTAAACTTATTTCATGTAAATATCATACTAATACTCAAACTCTGACCTGAAATCACGAACGACCAGTGCCAATCACTTAATCAAGCTCTAGCTAGTGTGTTACATTTTTTTTGCTTCAAATTGTTACATTTAATTCATAGAAGAATATATATATATATATATATATATATATATATATATATATATATATATATATATATATATATTCCATATGTTAAGACATTGGCTTTAAGAAAAAGTAACTGTGCTGAAATTAAGGAAAGAGTGGTTGGCTATAATTTTAATTAGTTGAGTTGACATTTTCTAGGTTTGGCAAAGTAAAATAGGAGCAACTCTCCTATAAAGATCAGTGACTTTTTGGACAGGTAAGGTTGCTTCATGATTTAAGGTTTTAATGTGGGTAAAGAGATCAAATACACAATCATATATATAAATGAGTAATATATTACTCAGTAAAATAAATCGTTAAAAAGATTCGTTAAAAATATAGTTTATTTACAATTTTCCTATATTAAAGATTGGATGAGTCATTTAAATAAATGACATGTGCACTTATATATGGTATAAGATATTGATTCATTACAGACTAAAGGATCAAGCTAAACAAATTTAATATATTGCACACGACAGAAAAGATGAGAAATGCTAAATATTTAATTACTGTAATTTTATTCATACAAATTGGTATTGCCTGACTTTTATGTTATATTTTAAGAATTAAGAATATGTGTTTTTAGAAAATTACATCAATTTCTTTATATACTCAAAATAAATTTGACGGGTAATAATTGAAGTATAGGCGATCAAGAATGTGAATGTCATGTCAATGTCAATGTCCACACCACACTTTGATTAATTTTGTTTTTGCTTTCGATATCAGTTTGATATTATTATTTCTAATTAGCTTTATTGCAAGAAAAACGAATACAGTGCCTAATTCAATTGATTTTAAGATAACTATTATGAAAAGTTATCGTTACTTTTTTTATTTTTTAATTCACAACCCTCAAGTCAAAGTATGTCAAGTAACCACAATCTAAATTATCCCTGTATATCTCCAAAACAAACAATATTTTTAGTTATAATTGTAAATGAAATTCCAAATAAATATTATTTATTTTAATAAATTAATGAAATATTAATAGTATTTTAAAATATTATTCTTTATATGAATAATTTGGAATTATTTTATTAGTTTGTATCTTAAAAATTGTTAATAGTAATATTAAATGAGTATGTTATGTACTGTTCAATAAGAGATAAGTATGTTGTGAGGTTCTGTTTATAGGCCTACAGGTTCCCAATGACCATTCAATCAAAATGATATAAAAGACGGTACATTCATTAAATATAGGATGTGTATATCTTTACCAACTATACATTGAGTCATGTACTGAAAATAATCCATGATTATCATGTTTTTCGGTGCACTCAACAGCAGGGATTAAGTTAGATGAGCAACAGTTGAGATTGATGCGGTGATGTTTGAGTGTAAATAAATTAAATTTTGAATCTCTTTTAGTCATTTCTCTTTTATACTAACTTGGCCTAAAGATATTATGGTCATTTCATGTCTTTCTTTTAGCTATGTGACAAAATTTGTTCTGAAGTGATCTGCGATTTCGATTCGGGAGAAACCATAATCGGTTTGCTTCGCTTCGAAAATTTGAATCAATAAACACCAAATTGAATATTGAAGAATGTGAATCGAAGAACACGAATCGAAGAACAACAATCGAAGAACGCGAATTGCCATAGACGAATCGTAGAACACGAATTGCCATAGACAAATCGAAGAACACGAATATACCAAGACGAGTCGAAGAACACCAATCGAAGAGCACGAACCGAAGAAGTCGAATCGAAGAAGCTAAATCGAGAAGATGCACTATCATAAAGTTCCGGAAAAAATAGCAAACAAGAGAAAGCGTGAGAAGGTGCATAGTGCTGTGAAGAAGACTAAGTAATTGTTGGAAAGGTGTTTCAGACCACTCAAACTGTTTTAGAACGTATTTCAAATTTATGTAACTTGTTGGTTTGTATGAAATCTCTGTAAATAACTTTATGTCAATTGTTTCTCTGTTGGTACGCACAAAGAAGAATTACTTAGAACGTGTATACATAGGTTCTCGGTTATTTAGACGAATTATAATCTCGTCTTCATATGTTCTCAGTTACTGTTACAAACATGTTTCATACCACTCAAGCTCTCTGATTTGTGTGAAATTTTTGTAACATAAACTGATGTCAATTGCTTTTCTCTGCTGATATGTGCTCAGTTCGTTGAAATTGTCTCTTCAAAACCTGTTTCAGTGTTATTTTCCCATGAATTTATAGGTTCTCAATTACTGTTAGAAATGTGTTTCAGACTGCTTAAACTCTATGATTTTTTGTGAAATTTTTGTAAATAGACTGATGACAGTTGTTTTCTTCTGTTGAAATGTGCTCATTTTGGTGACATGGTGTATCCAAAACCTATTTCAGTGTCCTCGTCTCATGAATTTATAGGTTCTCAATTGTTGTTAGCAAGATGTTTCAGGCAACTTAAACTCTCTGATTTTTGTGGAATTTCTGTAAATAAACTGATGTCAGTTGGTTTCATCTGTTGATATGTTCTCATTTTGGTGAAATAATCTCTGCAAAATATGTTTCATCGTTCTTTTCTCATGAATTTATAGGTTCTAAGTTACTGTTAAGAAAGTATTTCAGACTACTCAAACTCCCTAATTTTTGTGGAGTTTCCATAAATAAACTGTGGTCATTTGCTTTGTTTTGTTGATATGTGCTCATTTTGGTGAAATGGTCTCTCCAAAAACTGTTTCAGTGACCTTATCTCATGGACTTATAGTTTCTCAATTAATATTAGGAAGGTGTTTCAGATCACTCAAACTGTTAAGAACATGTTTCAGACTTCTTCTCTTTACACCCGGGGAATCCTCGTTACATCTTTTCTCCGACAGGGTTCACTTTCCCCCTAGGGTATAGTATGGAACTCGGCCCCTCGTTACATCCGGGGAATACTCGTCACACCTTTTCCTCGACGGGGTTCACTTTTCCCCTAGGGTATAGTATGGAACCCGGACCCTTCGTTACACCCAGAGAACCCTCGTTACACCTTTTGCCCGGCAGTGTTCACTTTTCCCCCTAGGTTATAGTATGGAACTCGGTTCCATCGTTACACCCGATAAACCCTCATTACACCCCAAGAGCCCCTCGTTACACCTTTTCCTCGACAGGGTTCACTTATAGGGTATGGTATGGAACTCATCCTTCTCATTATACCCCTGGTCACCTCGTTACACCTCACTAGCCCCTCGTTACACCCGAGAGCCCCGGTTACACCTAGGACCCCTCGTTACATCTTTTCCCCGACATGGTTCACTTATAGGGTATAGTATGTAACCCAACCCTCTCATTATATCCCAAGAGCCCCTCATTATACCTCGGGAGCCCTTGTTACACCTTTTCCCCGACAAGGTTCAGTTATAGGGTATAGTATGTAACACTGCCCCCTCGTTACGCCCCGTGAGCCCTCGTTACACCCCGAGACCTCTCGTTACACATTTTCCCCGACATGGTTCACTTATAGGGTATAGTATGGAACCCAACCCCTCGTTACACTCCGGAAGCCCTTGTTCCCTCGTTAAGAATGTGTTTCAGACTGCTCAAACTCCCTAATTTTTGTTGAATTATTGTAAAATATATTGTTTTCAATTGATTCTCTCTTGATATGTGATCATTTTTGTGAAATGATCTCTACAAAACTTGTTTCAATGTTCTTTTCTCATGAATTCATAGTTTCTCAGTAATATATAGGAAGGTGTTTCAGACTTATCTCAATTGCTTCTCATGATTACATATGTTCTCATTTACTGTTAGGAACATGTTTCATACCTCAAAAAACTCTAATTTGTGTGGAGATTCCGTAAATAGCAGGATGTCAATTGTTTTGTTCTGTCGATATGTGCTCATTTTAATGAAATGGTCTCTCTAAGAAATGTTTCGGTGTTCTTTTCTCATGAATTCATAGTTTCTCAGTTACTGTTAGAAAAATGTTTCAGACTAATGTCAATTGCTACTCATGGTTATAGGTTCTCATTTACCGTTAGAAACATGTTTCAGACCTCAAAAAAACTCTGATTTTTGTGGAATAAAATTTGTTTTTGAGAAATCACGAAGAACAATTAACAAAAACGGATTCATTGTTCGATAATCACACAAAATCGGCATAAAAATTGAACAATTAACCAATTGATCGCTCGATCGATCAAAATAGAAACCGAGAAGAATCACACAATTGACAGAGTATATTCAATTTCCGACGACCGATTATTGAATATCGATCAATGAATTGGAGAAAATTGAAATTGTGAAAATCAAATGTTGAGTATCTATCAACTGATTGATGAATATCGATCGATCGATCGACCGGCCGATTGATTAATATCGATCGATCGATTGTTCGAGAAGTTGCTGCAGAATCGGGAAGTTCTTCGACAGTTTCATAGCATAATTCTTGAGGTAAGAATGACGAATTTGCCCTTTATTGCATTTATTAAATTAAATTTTATCTAAAATTAGTTATTAACCATATCTATTGATTAGATTTCATCTAATGCTGACATTTGTTCCTATTTTTCTATTTAAATGTTGGTTTCTAATGGAATGCATCCCATAAGTTTAATATGTTTTTTCCACAACCAGTTAAGTTTGATAAAAATTGAAGATAATGATATTTTATTATACCTCACTATTATAAAATGACACTGTTATTTTTTTAATTAATTTTTTTCTCTTTTCAGTATCATGGCTATTTTTATTAACAAATTATCCTTAAAATGCCTAAAATACGTAAACTATACTTGGTTTTGATATCAATTCTACCCGGTTTACTGCGGGCCGATCACCGTTCAACTCAGTCATCGTGTTGCGTGGGCTACAGTAACCGGGCATAAATGAAATCAAAACCAGGAGTAGTTTAAGTATTTTAGGCATTTTAATGGTAAGTTGTCAATAAAAATAATTAGGGTACTAAAAAAGAAAAAAATAATTAGGATATAAAAGTGTCATTTTGAAGTAGTTTGGTGCAGTAGTAAATTGTCATTATCCCTAAATACGGGAAAAATAGTGCAACACACCTTTGTCTAAAGTGTGATCAACTTTATAATTCATACTTCCCCTAATTGTTATACCCACTGATCGATACTTCCTCTAATGGCTGGCAAGGTTAGTTGGTTTGCATAATCGAGCAGACCTCTAACATAATTTTCTTAGTTGATATTGAGATTTAGTGAATAAATCTGCGGAATTTTCATTTGAATGTACGTTTTTATATCAATTTTATGACTCTTTTAGAGTTCATAAGTATAAATCAATTTTAATGAAACGTTTCTATGTCTTTTAATGTACTTTCATACAAGTTGTGGTGTATCTAGCTTCTCTATATGAAAGCGAATTTTATGTGATCTAAACTGACAATCTTTTAAGATTATGAGTATAATAATTTAGAATCCTTAGTTCCACTCAGATAACAAAAGATACGCTTGATCTTAAATACGGCCGAATCATGCCAAATTATGTTGAATAAAGAATTTCTATAATCTTATGCATTATCACTAATCCAAGACAATTATGCCGAATCACAAAATATGTTAAGTGAATAATTTCAGTTTTCATGTTGCGCATGTTTCAAATATTCTAGACACTTTTCACCATATCATTTACACACGTAGAAAAGTCCGTTTGTTATTTTACTTGTAGTTTTAATACGATATCCATTGTCATTTCAGCAAATATCTTTAAAGTCGAGTAGATTTGTTTTGAATCTATTCATATAGCATTATGAATGCTCAACTCTATTTCATTTATTTTAATAATAAAGATGCTCTTCCGAAACTCTTTATAATCTTTGTGTAATTTCGGATGGCCGTAACACGCATTCCTCGTTCCTCTTGCTATAAAGACAAGTTTTGTATATGAAAAATACACCATTCGTAGCTTCCTCCTTACTCCAACTTTGTCCTTTATTCTCTTACATTGCTAATTTGTTTTTAAAAAAAATTCATTCAAGTCTTCTTTTTTCATCATGTCTTGCTTTCGAGAATTCTCATTTTATTTTAATTGCATTTTGAACTCAACAGTTCTATAACTTTCACAGCATTGAGGTATTTCTTCATTTTGTAAATTTTTAACAGAGGTAGTGAAAATATCACCAATGTAAACCGTAAATAAATCCTGCAAATTTAACTGATTTAAAATCAACTATAAAAGTAGGGGATGAATTTGTGTACAAATACTATGTTTAGCTACAAATCTACAAATATATTATGGCCTTAGGATTGAAATTTCAACGCACCAGATCAACAGTAACTTCCAATGGCACGCGGTGTAAATAGTGTGAAGTGGAAGACCATAAACGTGATTAATGGACACATAATAAGGGCAATTATGTATTTTGCACATTCAATCAATCACTGAATTTGAATAAGGACTCTTCGCTTAATTTTAGGTGAGCATTGAATGGAAATTTTCTTTCCTTTTTCTAATAGAGTCAAACCCTAGTGATTATATACATCTTAGCAAATCACACCGATCGCCCAACTAGACCACACCGCTCGCCCATCTCAGTTACATGTCCCTTATTCCATGGTTCCATTTCAAATGGCTTATTCCACGATTCCATTAGACTGACCTTAATATATTGTTCCATGATTCCATTATACTGTCTTATTCCATGAGTCCTACGGTCTCTTATTTATTATGCCACCAGTCCATTTCAATCATCTGATTTCATGATTTCAATGCAATTACCTGATGTCATGCCCCATTGAATGTTACATTAGCAGCTGCATATAATTCCATTATTTCATAAAGATTATTCGTGATCTCATTGCTCCATTTGTAGTGTGAAGTTATTCATTGTTTCATGTGAATGATTATTTTTTCCATTATTCCATATAAATTGTAATATGATCCAAATGTGTCATATACATATTTTTAAATTCCATTGTTCCATTTTAACATCACATATTGATTCCAATATTGAAATTCACTTTGGTTTCATTGTATTATATGTACAAAATGACAAATGGAAACTACAATTCAGAAGGAATTGCCACCAATTGTAGTTGACAAGAGATTCAGAATTTTGATACCAATCAAACTGTGTATCAAAAAAAATGAGAATACATATAGCTTGTATGGAGTAATGGAACCTAATGAACCTCCAATGGAACAATGTAAATATTATACAAACCTTCAATCTATGGAGTTTCAATCCAGGAAGGCGGCAATTCAGAAGCCAAGGGCAGCAGAGCGGAGCGGAAGGTATGAACTTTGATTTGTGGAGCTTCGATCCGGGGAAGCGGCGGAGAAGAAGCCATGGGAGGAAGCCATGTGCAACAGAGCGGAGACCATGGGAGGAGGCCATGTGCGACAGAGCCGAGGCCATGGGAGGAGGCCATGTGTGGCAGAGCGGAGATCATGGGAGGAGGCCACGTGCGACAGAGCGGAGGCCGTGGACTTCGATCTATGGAGCTTCGATCCAGGGGGCGACGGAACGGAGGTCATGGACTACGATCTAAGGAGCTTCGATGCAGGGATGTGGCGGAGTGGAGGCCATGAACGACGGAGAGACGCGGCGAGGAGAGGCGCATGGTGGAGGGTGTGGCGGCGGGATATGCAACGCGGAGAAGATATCTATTCTTTTGAAGAAGAAGATTGTAAATTTTAGTTTAGTGAATGAAATGGGAATCAAAGCAATTTAGGGTTGTGATGGGTGAATGGAATGACGATGATGCCCTTTTGAAATTAGTATTGATTTAATTAATTCATAAAATTAGTGGAGAATCTGAACCATTTATTATTTACTTCCAACGGATGTAAGATATTCTTATATTTGTATTTAATGGGCCATTTGTCAAAGAGTGCATCCCATAAGTACAATTGACAGAAAACAAGTTATGGTTTAAAATCAACTACATTGCTAAAACATTCAAAAAGAGAGTTATGTTCCCACAAGAGACATGGAAACACATTTCAGTTCACAGCATTCTTGCCTACTGTACTGTACAGGCCACCAAGATACACTAGATTGATTACACAAAAACTACAACTGTTTGGTACCACAGCCAAAATTTTAGACTAAATCGAAAGCGAGCATTCTCGGCGCATCATCTCCATCCACTCCTATAACACCAAAAAAGCCATCGCATTGAGTGATATAATCACATGATCTCTTTTGCTACTAAGTTTTATCAGTAACCATTGTATCAGCAGTCTCTTGATCTGTTACTGACTTGACCAGTTCTGCTTCGTCTTTATCCAGAACAGGTGGGCCAGCGTCTATTAAACTTGTTGCTGATAATATTTCAATGCCCATTTGGTCTGTCGCCGGAACTGGAAGTTTAAGGCCCTCTTGCTCAACATTAATATCTTGACTTTCATGTTCTGATAGGCGATCCATAAACTCATTCAGCAAGCGCTGGACTTTCCTGTTTGACGCCATGGCTGGAAGAATATCTTCTCTCAGAAGTCTGTGCTTTGTCCATCCCTGCAACACAGAAGGGTAGTGAGGTTACAGTTAATAATACACACACTAACAGATTGAAGACAATTTGGGATCATAGGTGAATCTTTAGACAGAAGATATTGGGATAAATGCGGCTAAGTACACCAACCGAGACCACTTTTGCACATAGATATACCTAACTGTTTTTGTAGCTTGGCAGGTCACCCAAAATTCTTTTTTTTGCACCTAAAGGTACATCTAACCGTTACAGATTTAGGCAAAATTTTAGGTGTACTTATGTGAAAAAAAACATAAATAGGATTTTTAGGTGACATGCCAAACTAAAAAAAATGTTGGGTGTACCTATGTGCAAAAGTGATTTTAGCCGGTGTACCTATATGCAATTATCCATTTTACTGATCTCGATACACAAGCCTTACAAGTATACAAGGATTCCATGCAGGTTTTTTTGAGTCCGGAGATGTGATGTCACTGTTCACCATCCCAGTTGGATGTCCAAGAAAACTCTCACAAACTTCTCGTAAGCGGGACTCGTCTGCTTCTCTGCAAATCATAATAGTACATATTATCTCGGATGCATAAAACACCACATGTTTGCGGGGAGATTACACAATAAACGTATTTTGCATTGTAATGCCTAAATCACCCAAATTCTGAAAGGACAGATATTTATTATTTTATCGTAATGTATCTCTGCAAGATATAGCAGCAGTGGTGGAAACCTTATGCTCTAGCCTGACTTTTTCTTATCCTAAGCAGTAAGCACATGGCAATTTGCTATCGTTTATTTTCCATAAGACTATGCAACTTTCAGTTCAATCTAACTGACAATATGGTAGGGGCACTAGAACCGTCAGTCCATTGAATGATCACCACAACTATAAAATGTAAACAGACATGGAAGGTCCAGTCCCATGAAGTTTTCTATTGCAAAGACAAATCAAAGTAGCCCAGAATCAATACAGAGCAAGTAACTCCATAGAATATTGAGATAAATTACCACAATCACTCATCCAAGAAACAAAGGATTTCCCAGCTATACATTTGAAAGAATGCATGGAGATGAAACCAACACTAACCTTGTTAAATATCTTACATAGGACAGGAGGCATTGACGATATTCACAAGGAGACTTCAAAGCTAGTGAGGATGCAAACTGAGCTTCCAGATGTGCACGTGTCTGAACTCCATCGTCAGTCACCCTGTAAATATTTAATCCCATATCAGTAATAGGAGTAATTTACAAGCAGCGTGAAATGATATGATCTTTTAACATGCTTTACAAGAGTAATTTATTTAAAGATGTTAATTCAAATTGGGGTAAATCAGGAAGCTGTCCAATTAATTTGAACAAATCTATACAGAATATAGATACATACATACACAGTGGAGCAGGTAAATATACGCCAAGGAGGAGATATCGTTATATAGAATATGGGGGAGCCTAAGGAGTTTTGCTAAACACTCCACATAGCTTACCCCGCAATCATTTGGTAAATCGTAAATATGGCTTCATTTATTGGTCAAATAGTTCAATAACTTAAACATAAGTAAGCACACCCATAATTGGCCATTGTGTCTTCCATGCATATGTTCCCAGGATGACAAAAGTACAATGCTACTTGACAGAGACTTGAATTAATGGAATGGTAATACTAATTATGATTTAGACAAGTACAAACCTGGTCCATCCAGGCTTTCTGGCCAAAAATTTCCGAACATCCACTTGCAATGATGCCAGTTCACCAGTCTGAAACGAACCCAAATTCCAGGAACTTGCAAAATTTGATGCTGGAAAGCAGTCATCGGCAACCCTCAACCAGCACATGAGGCTCATGTCAAAGAGGAAAGCATGGCGAGTGGCTAACACAACAAGAGGATAACCACATTTTGATAGCTTTACAGATATAACTTTCATCGTGCCTGTAATGAATAATCAAAAGCAACACAGCCATAATTGGAGCCTAATGTTAAAAAGAATACTTTCAGTTAAAAATAAATTGAAATGATAAATTACCTGCATCTTTGGCGGGGGATTTCAGGTCTGAAGTATTTAGTGATGCTAATGAGTCATTAAGCACACAAACACGACTGAATAGATCCCATACATAAAAGGATCCTGATCTAGTGACAACTAACAGTTTCCAGCATTCATCACAGTCTATAAACGATGCTGCAGACCCCATCATCACGGTTGGCATAGCACGCCTTCCACACTTTGTGTAAACCTTCTCAAGCACAAATCAAAATGGTTATAGCATATGATTTCTAAGGTAATAAAAGAGTTTAATATTTGTGCTTATCCCTCCATGTAATTACAATGGTAAAGCCTCGATGGTTTCAAGTTCAAACGAAATTCCACAGATAACTGATGCTAAAAAGACTCAAAACACAGAAGAGAGGAAAAGAAAAGTCGTCACTTGTGCATAGCTCTTTAATCTTTACCTTAGCTGAAGCAGGGTAAATTAGGATACCAGATAATAAAGGGGTTTGCTTGATTCTGTTAGACCCCCTGACTTTGGTGATTTTGCAGATTGATTGATTATATTTTGTTCTACAACTACCGCGTATCCTCATAAGAATTTTTTCAAAGTTTCTGCTCTATTACAGTCATAGCGCATATAGAGATAAATTATCCTTGCTAGAGATCCCTTCCAAATATGTATGGCATGCAATTAATTCTTTTAGCCCCACAGTACAACCTAGCCAATACGTTCATTTCAACTGAGTACAATTTCTTGCATAGTACAAGAATTATGCATCAGATATTTGATTGGCTCTTGCTAAAAATAGAAGTTCTCCCATACAGAGTTACATAGTTCAAATCAACGAGCCAATCAAGGGAGGAAACATAATGAATTATTAAAAGCACAAAGATCACAATTGTGCAAGCATTGAAGTATAAAATACAACCAGGCAACGATAAGATTGTTATAATTACCTGTAGGCACCCATCTTCGCTCCCAACAGCCCAAAAGTTTGCATTCCCTACTAAAACGGTTACTTTCCCTGAGATCCTATCTGACCATAACTCGGTATCCCCTCTAGCGCAAGAAATTTCTGTTTCTTTCATCAAAGGCATATTTCCCATCCCAACGATGTCATTCACAGCACATTCCCTAGGACGAGCTTTTAAGCAAGTAGGTAGTGAATCTTCTCCTTTCTTATCAAAAACTCTTATCGAAAGAGCATTACCACAAGCAGTAAGAGAACTAGAAGCTTTCACAGTCCCTGACTGCTCCACATTGTCGCTTCCATCTCTGTTGGCAGAGACTGCAACCTTCTCAATCACCAGACTCTCAGCAACAATAGCTCTAGCCGTGACCCCAAAGTGTTCCTTCCTATCAGAGCTTCTCCCTACTTTTCCTCGCATAGAAGCTTCTTTAATACCACCATCAACAGGAAGCAGCACACCATTAATGTCATTTCTATGATCAGATGACATAACTGGAAAGTCATGACTCTGAGTCTGAACACTGCCAGAAATGTTTTCTACATGGGCAGGCACTCCAACAGCTTCTGGAATAATCCTCTTTCTGCCATCAGGACGCCTATATTCTCTTTGCTTCACAGGGATAGGAGTTGCTAACTTTCCTAAATCACCGCTTGCCAGTACTCCACTTTTCTTCCTGCTCTCATCAACACGTTGAGGCACCAAAGTCTTTGCCGGAATAGCTAAAACAATAGATGACCTAATGGTTGCCTGGTTTTGTCGGGCATCTGAAACCATAGTTTTGCTAGGGGTTTGTTTAGCAGAAGTCGCTTTGAGTAGCAACTGTGCTGGACTTTCGATTAAGTTTGCCTGTTTATCTCTGCCATCACCGTAACGACTTTTTTTTAACTCGTCCAATTCAACATCACTTAGCTTGTACCCCAGTTCTCTCCCTTCAAAATGGAAGGTAGCCACAGTACCATCCAAGGAACAGGCAAAAAGAGAATACCCATCAGGACTCCTGTCTCCAGCGTGAATGAATATGAAAGAACAAGAAAAATTAGCAATGATTGAAGCAACCATGAAACAAATTTAGAAGATACTAACATGATATGATGAATTATTTGGAACGGAATTTGTTACACTTCATAACAAACTTACCATGACAAGTCAACAACACTTTGAGAAAAAAAATGTTTAGCCACAAAAAGAGGACGTGAACTTCCTGTTGTCCATACAGTTATAGTGCAATCTTGACTCCCAATAGCAATAACATTATACGGCTGCAATTCTTTCCCTCCGTTCTTGGATGCACCATTAGCCCACCCAACAGGTGCAGCGTTCACTTCCTTAGTGTTGATGAAATTTCTCCTAAACATTGAATGATTAAACTTCACCACAATGACTGGAGCATTGTGTCCTAAGAAGTCAAATGTTGCAGACCATTCTCCTCTCTCTAATACTGGCGCAGAATGCCTGGGTTTCTGGAAACCATGGGTGGTAGTTATGAAATGGCCACATGGGGACCATCCAAGGCGCCTAAAAAATGTAGAACCGAGCTGCAAGGTACAAACTCAGTTACTAACAATATAATGCAAAACAAATTTTAAAACAAGAGGAAACTTATCAATCATAACTATACATACAGATTTCATCCAGTGTCCATCTGTCCTGTGAACAAGACTCCAGTCACTTGTTCGCCAAATAATGACCGTCTTATCATCAGATTGACTGGCTAAGAAGGAGCCAATGGGATCCCAAGTAACTCCTTTGACCAGACTAGAGTGCCCCCTAAGAACAGCAGTGCAAATGCCATTGCTCATATTCCAAATGCGAATAGTGTTATCTAAACTCCCACTAGCCAATATTGAGTCATCTGGAGACCAATTAAGATCCACCTACTTTAAGCACAGAAAAAGAGCTCCTCGGTTAGAAACACACAGAAATTTTTTATATACAAGGCATGCTTTATGCTTTTAGGTATTATTTTCTGTGGTAAGTAGAGGTGGAAGCATAACTTGAATTGGATGCATTCGTATAGTGGAATACGTTCATATATACCATTATGCCATGTCTTAAAAGAATCAATAAAACTTGTAGGAAGGGGAAAAGAAATGATCATATACATAAATAAAGAAAAGTTATTGAGAAATTATGAGGCAAAAATTCCAATGTAATCTAGTTTTCAGACGATAAAAATAGTGAAAACAAAGTCATTACCACATCCGCAGTGTGTCCCTTCAAAGTCATTGCAACTTTCCAGTTTTCAACATCTGGGGGCTCTCCACTCCCAAACTCGGTAGTTCCTGAGCCGGGTTTTTTCTCATGAACTAAAATCACCTGATCATCAGACCCTGAAGCAACATACCGGCCATCCTTAGCCCACCTTACACAGTTAACAGATCCAAAGTGATCACATAAGGTTGCCAGAAGAGTCTGCATTGGTTCTTCATCTTTTTGGTTCCTATCAACAGATTCCATGTTCCAAATCCGAACCTATTCATTTAAGTAGAAGGAGCAGTGTCATGACCACATAGATCAATACAATAAACTACCACCGTCCTATCCATGCAAGAATAGAGGTGGCAAAAGCAGATACACTGATGAGAGACCGGATAAAAAGGACTGCACAAACTATACTGCATATTTGTATGGTAACACCCAAATAGATATTTGTCCTTATGGATCTCCACCTCAAATACCCATCAAGACCCTTGGTACATAATGTGAAGGAGGTCAAGCCACCCCAAGATCACAAAAGTTGGACAAGAGGCAAAAAATAATCATGTGCATTGGATTTCAAATAACGGCTTAAATGATAAAAAATGGTAAGCAGACAACATGCAGCTGATTTGGAATATACAATGACTACCTAGGGTAATACACAGCTTCAACAAACAGATGAACAAGAAAATGCAAACACAAAACATCATAATTACTTGGAATAATATTCTAAATTTCTTCCAAATGAGTCAAATTCCTCTCATACATGCAATAATTTCATTTATGAATTAAAGAAACTGTGTTTTGAGACAAATGAGAAGCAAAAGACACCTTGTGGTCGCCTCCGCCAGTAGCAAACCTTGGGCCACCGGGTTGAATGTCAATGGAGAATATCTGGGTTCCTTCATGACGAACCCAACTGGGTTTCTCTGCACGCATTGCTGCTTCGTGTTTCTCAGCCCCAACGGAGCTCAGTATATTCAAATTGTTCTACAAAAGCATAACTTTGATAGGACCCAGAAAAACAATTGGAACGAACCAGTACACTGTTGACCAGAGGAGTACACAAAGAGCTCCCTACGAAAACCCCCCAAAATCACATTCGAAATTCAAGGTCCGTGGAACGAGAAAACCCCAAATTGATGGACAAGAAACAATTAAGGTAAAGGGTAAAAAGAAAATGGTGGTGAATTTAATTGTCAGTGTAACAAGAGAAACCTAGGTCACCAGCTTGAGGAGGAGGACGACGAAGAAGTTGGGTTGGTTTTGGTTAAGTAATAGCTTCTCAAAACCTAGTAACGGTCACATCACAACTCTTAAGCAAATTATTTGTGTGGTAAATTACAAGTACGTGCTATTGTGCATTATTTTGGTACTTTGAAGTTTGAAAAGGGGATAATTTCAAGTTGGCTACACCTAGATTTTGTTGTTTTTCACTTGTGTACAGTTAGAAATTTTTTTTCCAGCTGACTACGCTTAAAATGTGCAAAATTTTCACTTTGCACTTTCCGTCCAATTATGTTAGTTTTTAACGTTTTCATGTGAAATGACTAAAATGCCCTTAAGGTAAAATGAGTTATTAAAATTGGACTGAAATGACTAAAATGCCCTCACCTATTCATTTAATTTTCAAACCAATGCCACTCCATCTCTCTTCAACCAAAGTCATCGTCTTCGTGTACTCAAACCAGAACCAACATGTGCTCTAAAAGCAACCGCCCCGAATCGCCGCAATAACCCGGACCCGATTGGACCCAGATTCCGACGAGAACCCAAGAATCGCCACCGCTCGCGGCGGCGGCGGAGGAGCGGAGATGAGTGTGATAGTGCCGCTTCACGGGGTGGTTCAGGGGAGGGGAGGCCTCGTGTTGGGCTCGGTGATTCCTTGCGCCCTCTTCTACTTCCTCCTGCTCTACCTCAAACGACACCGTTCCGATCCGTCCCGCCCTCCTCCGCCGGCGGATACGGCGGCGCCGGAGGAATCCGGGTTGAACTCGGCAGTGGAGGGTTCTTCTGGGTTGCACCGATCCTTGTCGCGGGGCCTCCTGTCCCTGAGGGGGGCGGGTGGGCCTGCCTACGTCTCGAGCAGGGCCAATTCAGTTGCGAGGAGCGGTGGCTCGCCGGAACTCGCGGCGGAGGAGGATTCGTACCACCGGAAGAGGAACCCATATGGGGTTATTGAGCTGGGTTTGGAGGCAAACAAGGTGAGGTCGAGTTTCAAGTTTTTTTGGGTGTTTTTGGTTCAGATTCTGCAAATTGCTGAGCTAGAGCTAGATTTTGAGTGGGTTTTGCTTGCTTGTAGCTGTCGTTGGATTTGATTTGAGTACACGAAGACGATGACTTTGGTTGAAGAGAGATGGAGTGGCATTGGTTTGAAAATTAAATGAATAGGTGAGGGCATTTTAGTCATTTCAGTCCAATTTTAATAACTCATTTTATCCCAAGGGCATTTTAGTCATTTCACATGAAAAAACGTTAAAAACTAACAGAATTGGACGGAAAGTGCAAAGTGAAAATTTTGCACATTCTAGGCGTAGTCAGCTGGAAAAAAAACTATAAGTGTACCCAGGTGAAAAATAGCAAAATCTAGATGTAGCCACCTGGAATTATCTCTTTGAAAAATTATCATTTTAGTTTTTCCCAAGTTTTATGGGTTAATTAAGGTTCTGAAGTTAAAAGAAGTGAGATAAAATAGTGTTAAGTTAAAACACTTAAAGAGCATCTCCAACTCTAATCCTCATATCCCATTATTTATTATCCAATTATTAGCAAAAAGTAAGTCTTCATCCTCATTCATTCACAACCATGTCTTAAAAATATCCCTATTTGTCACGTCAAATACCACTTTTTATTATTTGAAATAATACATAATTACATATTTTATTTTATACATGTTTGTTATTATAATCAAAAATAGATTATTAAAATAAATAATATATTCAATTAACTTATTACAAAAAGTATTTACATAATTAATTACGACATGTAATTATTTTTGCCCGATCAATTATATGGAATTAAAAATTCACTAAAGTGAGACATGAAATTAAAATTCGCTAAAATAATTTATTAATTAATGATGAATTTACTGAAAATGATAAATTTATAAATTTTTGTTAGTGTTATTATTTATATTTACTGAAATGACAAGGATTTATTTGAATTAAATTTACTTTTACAGATGAAAAAAAAATTCACATAGTTATTGTAAATTAAGATTTTTATTATTATTATTATAATAGAGTTAATTAGTTTTTATAAACATGATATAGTACAAATATAAAATCTAGAAAATTAGATTTAAAAATTTATTTGGGATTGATTTTTTTTTATAAAAAGGAATTGAATGAATAAAATATTCAATTTTAATGCTTGAGAACTGCTACAGTAAGTCCTCAAATTTGAGGACGGGTCAGCGTTGGAGGGAAAAGTAGGCAAATTTGCAAATATTTGTAAATTTGTCTACACCCCATTGGAGATGACCTAAGGAATGATAGTTGCATCAGAAGTCACCATTTACACTTGGGTAACTTTGAGAATGATAGTTGGATTTGTCATTTTCCGACTCTCAGCTTCTGGTTTTTTAATCAACTTGAAAATCTGAAAACAAATAAGAAAAGTAGAGAAATAACTCTCAGCTTCCGTTGGTAATGAAACAATCATAATTCCATTTAGTTGATCTGTGAATGAGTAATGACAGACCAAAGTACAGAAGTTGATATCAGAACCATAAATAAGCATCTTGTTGGAAACTGTTCTTTATACAAACAATTAAAGAAAGTATCAAACCTAGGTTTTTCCCAAATTGACTTCCAGCTAAATTAAATAACGAAGCAATTTCAATGGATCCATCCATCAGTCACAAATAAAATACAAATCATATAGTTGTGCTCGCTACTGTGGATCATTCAGTTCGTCAACCTTCCTCTCCAAACTCCTTTGTGAATCTCTCATGAACATCGAGGTCGGATTTGCTCACTGTTGGTCTCTGTCTTGCAAGCACCTTATCAAAATCTGTTTTCGAGATAGGCGGTGGAAGAATCTGGAATGGGCATTGATCATCCAAAAGGCAATGATTAGACATTAGATAATGACAAAACAAAACTTTACAAATTATTCTTAGACGTGCGATTTACTTGTGGGTGAGCTTTAGTGCAGCAATGACTGCCTTTGGCCTTAAGGTCATTGTTTCATATCAGGGAAAATATTTTGCAAATAAATGGCCCTCATTACACCACACAGTACAATAGTGTGACAGCGCCATGTGCATTTGATCTCCAAGATGTGTTTTTATCTTAATAAGTACCTTAACAAGAAGTTTAGGTTTGTTTTCTGGACTGAACATTTCTTAATTATGTATTTATGAATGATCTAATATATAAATGTAATTATTATCTCAATGACGACTCCACAAAATATAGTTAGCAGACACATTACAGCAAATTAAGAGGAATCACATGGAAACAAGGACGCAAGGCACTGATCGATTCCATATTTTGTTCATTTATCTGGTAAAAAGCACTTGTTCATACCTTGGAAGCAAGTCCCTGAGTTGCCAAGTCTTGCATTGTCGTTTGGACAGCCCCTTGTTGCTTAGGTCCACAAGGAACCCACATATCATTAGGAGTGTTAACAAAGAACATTGCATCTTGGGTTTTACGGACAGGTTCAAAAAGGACATCTTTTACCTGTAAGACAACAAAATGGAAGATGGCAGCAGGTTAGTTATCTAGTATTCATAATAGAAATCACTTTTCTTTAGGTAGGGGAAAACAAAATCTCAAGAAAGCCTTGCACTCACACAAACGGAAATATCTGAACCCGAAAACCCTTCTGTCTTCCGTGCTAAGCTTTCAAAGTCACTTTCAGTCAAGTTGTGAGGCGTATCTCCGAGATGAACCTGTCAACAATTTAACATCCAGCTTCTAATAAATATAATGACTCATAATCTTTCCTATATATTCGAGACATAAACCAAATCAAGGACAGCATATAGTACTTTGAACATGTGCTGGCGGGCCTTCAAATCTGGTAGAGGAATATAAATACGTTTATCAAAACGCCTTCGGATGGCCTGTAATTATTAGTATTAGCCGCAACTATAGAATAATGATGTTAACAAAGATGTAATGATGAGGAGAAAGAATTTTGGATTCCCATTTACCTGATCTAGCGCATATGGTGTATTTGTTGCTGCAAGAACGAGAACTTTCTGATCATTGTTTCCTACACCCTAAATTGCAGAAGGAGAAGGTGCAGTACTATATCAAAATTGCAATTGTGGGTATAATAGTTTAGATTGTTAAACAGTTAGGCATAGAGTAAAATAATAGAGAGTGTGAGTTTCATGCAGTTAATATACCCTAGGGTATCAAGTTTATTAGGATACAAGGAAAAAAACAAATATGATGGGGGAAACTAGACTTCTAGTCAGTATGTAAACTGAAATATCTCCCATTTACTCGTCATTACATAAATATTCATGTCTGGGATCAGGATCATCTTGTAAGCTCCAATTTGCATTCTGAATTAGATATATGCATTCAAAGTCCATTAAAAGATATTGCTGAAATGCACTAAAATAAGGCTTTAAATGGTAAAGTGACTATAATAAAATGCAAACATTTCTGTAAGCATGTGAAAACACATATAAACTCTTCACCCCGATTTCACACGTACCTGCATCTGAACAAGAAGCTCTGTTTTGATTCGACGAGAAGCTTCACTCTCATTGCCTTCTCCTCGTTGGCCACATAAGGAATCTATTTCATCAATGAAAATGATTGAAGGCGCACTTTCACGAGCCATTTCAAAGAGATTTGAAACTAGTTTTTCACTTTCACCCATCCACTTTGAAACTAAGTCCGATGAAGAAATACTGCACAAAAGAATTGAAATGGTAAAAGCTGTAACACAACAAAAACACATGCAAACTTACTGTCCTAAGTTTAGGAGTACAGAGTTCACAGCATATACATTTGCAGATGCATGAAATTGCTAAATGGATTAGAATACGCACGGAAATCTACATGTGCCCAAATCAGAACATGTTGAGACATTTTATTTACATATACAGAGGTCATTACAAGGAAATGTATCTTTGATCATATTCAATAAAGTTAAAGTATCAAAATAATAAGGAGCAAAGAAAGGTTCTTCTATTTACAAGAGATACCTCAAACACTAAGGCCACCCTTTTTGTACTAGAATTAGGCTGAACTACAGCGAAACAAGAGCTGAAAGAGCAATGACTATTTACTATCGTAGAAATAACAGTTAACCCCTGATATCCTGTGTGCCTCAGGAAGAATAGTACGATGCAATGAGAAAACAAATTCAGAACAAAAATCTTTAATGTAGATTACTTGAATAGCTCCTCTAAGGCAAACATATAGCTATAATGGACTGACTGATGCCTAAGATGTCAAGCCTAGCATTAAATATCCTAAACAAAGCACAACGGGTTTGATGACAAAAAACAGGATTGAATTGGCACACGAATCTGCCAAGAATTTGTTCAAAGCTGCTAGTTTACAGGGAGTGCATGCACATGCATACTCAGGCTGCTAGACTGAATTTACATAAATAGATGGGCAAGTCACATTTTTCCTAAAAAGTAAAAAGAGGAAAGAAAAGAAAGAGACACTATTTCACCTGAAAAATGTTGAGTCCGCTTCAGTGGCAACAGCCTTTGCTAAGTAAGACTTCCCAGTTCCGGGTGGTCCATACAACAAAAAGGCCCTCCATGGTCTTCTCTTGCCTAAAAAGAGCAAATTGCTATTACTCATCACAAAATAAAACCATGCCTCACTTAACAAAAACTGCTTACGCAAAGCTCGATATGGCGATGTAGACAACCCCGAAAATCACATAAGAAAACTAAGAACATGTTGCCAATCACTAAAATGATTTATATGTGTATATATAGCACAAAGTTTGAAGTTTTGATAATCAAAGCCGTAATTTTATCAGTAATGGCTACGATTCAGGATGAGGAGCCAATGTAACTGAATCGTTACAAAGTCTCACACTAATCCAACAAGGCAAGAAATGAACGGCACCCAAGTAATATAGACAAAACAAAGCAAACAAGACACTGTTTTATACTATCTCATGATGCTCTTGCTAGCAAGAGCAATGTCTAATTAATAATGTAACACTACAAGAACTCATTTTATCCAGTTATCAACCACATTGCAATTTGAAGACATGATCACATAACCCAAATAAAAAACATAACTTTATACCAGTAAAGAACTGAGGAAACTTGACGGGCAATATCACGGCCTCCTGCAACGCCTGCTTGGCACTCTCGAGGCCCGCCACGTCGTTCCACTTCACATTAGGCTTCTCCCTGATGATGGCCGAGTTGAGCCCAGACCTGAGCTTCGTCTGCTCCGGGTCCTCCCCATCACCACCACCCTCCCCGTCCTTGGGCTTGGTCTTGGGCCTGGTGGCCACCGCGGCGTCCCCGTTGGAGGCCGGGCCGGGGCCTCCGTCGTCGAGGACGGCCCGTATCTCCTCGGCGCGGCGCAGGTACTCGGTGAATTTCTGGGTAATGGCCTCCTTGATCTTAGGGTTCTTCTCGTACTTGAGGTGGGTCTTGAAGTACTCGAGAGCGTTCATGTACAGAGGGAAGGCCTTGCTGTAGTTCCCGGCATTGTCCTCTTGCACGGCCTGCTTCACGTACTCAATCGCCTGCTCCTTGAAATTGCTGTACATGTCTTCTAAATCGAAATCGCGGGTAGGAGGAGGAAGGAAGCAATAGCAAAGCCCTAGAGTTGAGCTGAGATAATTTATGAAATTGGTTTCATCTCAGAAAACCCTAGATTAGATTGGGGCTAAGCTAAAATTGGACGAGAAAGATTTGATCCAAGTAGAAGAGAATGGTCAAAGGGTGTGTTTGGTATGGATGGAGCATCAAATAACAAATATGAGCTATTATATAAAATACAAAAAATCACACCTACATTTCTTAACTAAAAAGTAAATTTGCTTGCCCCTTATTTGTTTTAAAATTTTCAAAACAAAAGTCGTCTTGTCATAGAAGGAAAAGATCGTCATTTCACATTTTTCGTAAGTGAATTTTTAACATCGTAAATCTTTTTATCTATGTGATTTACAAAGTTAACAAATACTTTAAGTATATTTACGTGATAATTGTGTTTCTCAAAGTATACCAACGTGATATTTATCTTAATTACAATCTTGAAGATACCGGTTATTATTCATGTTTATGAAAGCATGTTTTGTTAGAAAGGTTGAAATTCTCAATCAATTGGGTTGTTCTCTTACGAATGAATAGTCGACAACAAAAATATGTTGGGTCTTTTTACCCAATGATAATGTACCGGTCTTAAATAATAAAGAAAAGATAAGTTTCAAACCCGAGTAATCGAACTTAAGGAAAATATAGACGATGAACACGAAAACTAAATTTGCTCAATTAATCTCAGTAAAACAAGTATGAAAAGATGTAATTTGTCACGTAAATTAGATTACATTTTCTTATGTCAAGTGGTGTTTTAGGTAAGTTGTAGAGGTCATTGATGATTGGGTTTGGGTAAATTACTACTTCACATTACATTGCACAATGGTTATGTGTAAGTGTTTCTCTGGTCATTGATCAACTGCTAACAAACTGCATTATTATCCTCATGAACCATGAAAATTATTCTCATATGAAATGAATATTGTATACTATGTACACTTTTTTACAGGCTGTGCCATTGACGGAACCATCATCGTCATCTTGAAAAGAATGTACGTTTCATAAAGTTAAAATTGACCGTCAATTCGATAGTGTAACGTCATCTCCAAACTTTGTTTTAAAGGTTTTAGTTTTCAACAATCAATTCACTGTGTTATTTGACTGTCAAGGCCATTTATTTGATTGTCAAGAACATTTTTATGGATTTTTTTCATATATTTGTTTCCATTTTTCGTTTTTGACAAAGAGATGGGAGCTTGGTACCACATATTCTAAAGTAATTTATTTGGGTGATGTTTATGCACCTCTGTGTAAAATGATATTTATTTTTATACATACATATGATGTGAAGGGCACATGGGTAGTTTTGTTTGAGAATTTGAATTAAGGTTAATTACAATTTACCTATCTCATATTCTCGTGTTTTATACCTCTAAAGAAAAAATACTTAATTTAAGTTTAGGCAGTTGTGTTTACAATATATTTTTTTAAATATACTTCTAAATTGATTTGAAATAAATTCGGTCTGATTTGGTTCGGACTGATAATAAATCATAATTGAATTTGGTCTGAAAAATTAGACCGGTTCGACCAATTGGTTATGAAAATTCGATTTTCTTCTCCGATGCTCATTTTCTCGATCTCGAATTCAACGACGAGCATTCATCACCGACGAACATCCATCACCAACGAGCTAATCCCAACCTTACCACTGCAACATCCACCCATCTTACTTTATTCGCGATAAAAAAATAAAAAATAAAATTTTGTTAGTAGTGTAAATAATTTTTAAAATGTTTTTAATAAATAAAATTTAAATAATTTTTAAACATCGATTTTAATACTTCTTATAAAAATTTGTTTTTAAAACATAATACTAAAATATTAATTTTATTTTTTGTTAACAAAATTTTCTAACAGAACAACGAAAAAAATAAAGTAAAATAATTTTAAACTTAAGAAATTTCAAAAGTTGTTTTTGAACTTAAAATGATTAAATAAAACTCACCTATAGTTATAAAGCGCTAATTGAAATTTTATCGATTAATTTTGTACAAATATATACATTTTAGTTTTTACCCACAAAAATTGAAGTTTTTTAAATTAGCACGAGTATCTAAAATCAGTGCAGGCCTGGAAAATTGTTGAGGCCCAACTAACAAAAATTGTCTAAGCCCAATAATAAATGAAAAGCTGATTTGAAAATGATGATGAGGGTTTCTTGATGTTATGCCACTGTTCGAAACCTAAATCTCTGCTGGGAGTGTGAGACTCAGTCACTCACTCACTGCTTGTGCTTGTGGTTGTGAAAGAATGGAGAGAAACAAGTACGAGTATGGTGTTGTTGCTCTCCTCCTCCTCCTCCTGGTTCTCGTCTCGAGTCCTTGTGCTGTTTCTGGGGTTGCTACGAGGTTGATTCACCGAGATTCGGTGAATTCTCCTCTGTACAACCCCAATGCCACAAGTGCTGACCTGGTTTCTGGATACTTGAAGAGCTCGGAGAACCGGTTCAGGTACTTAGCCTGGACAAGAGGCGTTTCTGGATCCGCACCTCTCTCGCCGATGCAATCAGGTATTTTGTTTATGGCGTACGTTGATTACTGTTGGTCGACACCGGAAGCAGCCTCTCGTGGATCATATGTAAGCCTTGCTCCCAACTCAGGAAGGAAAAAACCTTCCCTGTTTACGACCCTTCCAAATCCCTGTCCCACAGGGATCTAGACTGCAATTCCCTTTTCTGCCCCTCCCGGCTTTGCGGCAGGAACAGCTCTTGCAAGTTCCACCATCAGTACCTTGACGGTACGCTCACCACCGACAAGTTGTCTTTCAATGTCTCCACTATTAGCCTTGAACTGTTCAGATACTTCGTCGGCTGTGTTCACAGTGACAGTGCTGACAGTTATGAAGCAAACGGTATGCTCGCCCTCGGGGGTGAGAATATCTCCGTGGCGACGACTCTCCGTTCTCGCTTCTCCTATTGCACGGGAAGCTTTGTTAACCGCAGTTACGAGCATAACTGGTTGATCCTCGGAACCGAGGCCAGGATCGAAGGAGGACAAGCAAGCATGGAGATGGACGAACTCGGGGCTTATTACCTCACCGCGTTATCCGGCATCAGCATTGCCAAGGAACCTCTTGAAATACCGCCCGGAGCCTTTGTTTTCGATAAGACTTCTCGGACAGGCGTGGTCTTAGACACGGGGACGGCTCTAACTTGGATGGTAAGTGCCGCATATTGGCCCCTGAGGTCTGCGGTGATGAACTTGATGGCCCAAGACATCAACTCGGAGATGGTGCGGAATGATCGATACTTATGCTACGATGGACTTCTTGAAACTGACTTGCAATGGGATTCAATGGGATTCGCATATGATCTTTCATTTCGATGGAGGGGCAACCCTTGAGCTGGATAAGAAAAGCATATTCTTTCAGTACAATCCTGATAGTTTCTGTCTGTCTGTGATGGAGTCTGATGAGAGTGCCCCCGATTTGACAATAATCGGGATGATAGCCCAACAAGGCTATAACATCGGCTTCGATGTTCCTGCAAGAAAGATTTTCTTCAAGAAAATCGAATGCTCCTATATGGCTCCTGCATGATGTTTTTCTATGCTAATTAAAACGTTTAAATTCTAATGAAAGTCATCGCTGTTTTGTCGTTGATCGATCAACTTCTGTTGGGAGAGATTCAGTCTCAAAAATACTAGTTGTGATTAATTGATATAGTTTCATACTGTGTTTATGCGCCTTGAGATTTTACTAATTTCATTTGATTGTTTCTTAACATCTGCGCCGATTATTTATTTATTTTGACTTATTGTATTTCCTTTTGTCTCTTTTGGCGGATTCTGTTTCTGTTATCCTATTTATAATGAGGTGGGCTGTTTTGCTATGGATTTATTTGAATGCCATTTTTAATCTATATTTGCTTTGCTTTTGATATATGAATTGACAAAAACGTGGTGTAACTTACACATAACCCTTGACCAACAAACCATGTCTTTCTATGTGGACACTATTAGTTTGTGTCGTGGATTAGTAAACTTGAAGGAAGGAGGTGAAACCCTACAATCAATCTGAAAATTCATCAAAATCTTAAAAAGTAGTACCATAATCCAACCTTATTTCTGTGGTACTCAACCCTCAAAAACATTTGTTGAGGAGAGACCTTAAATAGAATGAAAGTCGTAATAAAACTGTATACGCGAATGAAATCTGATAGCTAGGGTGGGTGGTTTAAGCCCTGCTCACTACAATTGTATGTATGCCATATCTATAATTTATCCTCCAATTCCGGAATAGGATATTGCTTTGTCAAAAATTTATGGCCGATGTGAATAGATGGTGCGGTTGCCTTTTTAAGCTAGGAATGAATTAATCGTAATGTCATTTCGTTATTACATAGCTATTGCAACTATGCTCACTATATACTGGTAGGAATTGAAAAGTAGATTAAAGTTTCTTCTGTAAAACAAATCACATATCTCGTAAATGTCTAATCATCAATTGGTCCTATTGATCCAATATATTATTGTCTTGTGTTTAATTGTTTATTAGAAACATGATTAGATACTGCGAAGACAGATTTTTAAAAGTGAATCCAAAAGTCTAATTAGCAGTTTCTGCCATGTGGCAGGTACCCTTCCAGTGTGAATGATGTCCAGATATGCGTAAAGGTGGAATCCAGAGTAACCTTAACTTTTGTAGAAATGAGATGCGAGTTTTGGGAAAAGATTTTTGCCTACCAATGAAACCAGATAAGCCAATCAGGTAATGTGCTAGCGTTAATATCGTTATTTTCTTATAAGAATCGGATATAGTGAACCTTTATCAGGTAATGTGATAGCGTTATCATCGTTATTTTCTTATAAGAACCCGGATGTAGTGAACCTTTTATTGCGTGGTGTGGGAATTTATTATCACGATCTAATCTAATGCATCTGTTACTAAAGAAAAATTGGCGGCAACCCAACTATATTAAGGGCTTATGGGTGGTCAACTTTACTTTAGTTGTTTGGCCCTTTCTTATCATCTAGTGACACACTTGAATTAAAAAAGTTATGGTTGAAATGATTTCTACTAGTGTTTGTCAGTTATTGAGGCATAACTGTTGATTTACAAATTTTAGGGGTCAAAGTTATAATGTATCACAATAGTGCATACCCATTGACATTCTATTGCTGTTTGCAATTTGTTCTTTCTATAAAGCTCTCACTGAAGCTATATCAGGCACACAGTTGTTCTTGTTCTACCTTAAATCTTCCTTCAAGTTTTAGTTCCTAGCATTTCTCTTTAATTTGATATCAAAATGTCTCTGTTTATTCTGAAAGGACTGCTCCAAGGATATATTAATTCATTGTTTGATGAGGTGATATATCCTTTTGTCTCTTCTAATCTATCTTTTTTTTTGCTATGGAATCTCGTTTCCCTGAGTTCCGTTCAGATTTATTTTGCGCTGCAGATTTTGTTTTGTTGTATGTGAAAGAGATTTGAGGGGATTTGGTAGATGGATGCTATTCGATTTTTTTTGAGGAAGTATAATTTATTTATTTATTTTTATCTTAGATTTGAAACTTTCCATTTTATTCTTACTGTGGGTTTGGATGCTAAATTCCATGAAGTAGACTGGATTGAGAGGGTAAATTTTCTAGGTTGATATTTCATCTTGTATCATTGGCACTTGGTTGAACATGGTATGAATAAGAACGGTTTGGTGGTTACTAATATGTGTTGTCCATTTTTGCAGGGTGTTGTAAATGATGAGTTCTCTCTAATTCAAACTTCAAAAAAGCGAAGAGGAACCGTATCGTGTTATCCAGTTGATCAATTCATACCGTGTTGATGTTGATAAGATCTTATGAGAACTTAAAAGCTTCATGTACCTTATTACTTGTGAAGTAAAATTTACAATTCTGCTGTTAAAATGACTTTGTTTTTATATTCATATCGTTTTATTTGTATATCTGCAGTGATTCACCTGATGCTGATCGCCCTAAGTTGGCTGAGCATGTTGATAAAGTAATAGCAAGAAGCTCATGGTATGAAAATCTAGTTTTATTTGTTTTGTTTATTATATCAATGAATTCACTCAAATACATGGCTAATAATTGGTCACGACTGTTTGTCACGACTGCTTCTAGTGAATGATACTTGGTTCTATCTGTTAGTGTGTCTGACCAGATTTTAAAAATAGATTAGGGGCCATAATACCCGAAGACAACTATTGGGGAAAATCCAGGGTTTCTTATTAGAGCTTCCACAGCCTTAAAAGCTGTAACTACAAACTGAAGTTTGCCATTGAAAATTATAGGATGGTGCTGCGGGACTTGAATGATTTTTCCTCAGTGCCTGTTGAAATGTTCGCGCTGGATAAAGTCTTCTGCAGTTGCCACAACCAAGTAAAGGTAAAACTTTGATTGATTAAGGCAATTATGCCCTTATCCTTATGAAGGCTGCCAGAATCCTCTACCATATATGAAATCTATGCTCTCGAAGTGCCTTTCTTGTTTGAAATTTTCCTGATATTCAATGCAAGAATTAAGCTCAGCTATAATTTGTCACTGTCACCATAGTTTAGTAGCAATATCATATTGGTCTCTATCATCCAAACCTATTACATTTTCTTTTCAACCTTAAGGCTCAGTGCATGGATGTCTTATAAATGTTTTAAACATCAGATTCTGATGGTATACCTACTAGTTTCTCTTTGCAAGCAATGTTTAATGGAAGTTCAGAATGCGTTAAGTATGTTATAACATAACATGGCAGGAATATGAATGTGAATTTGGATTTGTATATTTTTCTGCTTTTCCTTCTAGTAGGAAGGGCCATTCAACAGGATTGAGAATACACGCTCGGATATTCCATATTGGACAAGACATGTCATAAATTATCTTTATTGTACCTAGAGGCTGAAAATCCCCCTCAATAGCGTAATATGCTCAGGTTTAGGTAAGGTACTAGATGATTAGCAAGTAGATAACAATATTCACACCTGACAATATATATTTGAATGCTTCAAATTTTTGCATCAGTGTAGTAGTTATATGTTTAGTTGAATGGTCAATAATTTGTCTTTCTATCCTTTACCTGAAATCAGTGAGTATATGCAGATCGTGCGATCACAGCGATCCTGGCTTTTTATGCCATCCCTTTATTCTAAAGAGCAAAAAAGGCAACTAGGAAACAGATATTCATCCTTTTGACATTCTTTCTTTTCTTTTCTCTAGTTATTTTGTATTCATATACCTAAAGGCTAAAAGGATTTGGCCACTGTTTATACCTTATTTGTTTCATCTCATTTAGAAAGTTTCACAATTTAGGTTAAGTGGAGGTACAGTTTTGGATTTTTGCTGTGCATCTCTTGTGGAAGCTATATCTTGTCCTTCCAACATATTCTGATCAGTTTTGTACTCGTGTATTTGGTGTTGCAGCAGTGGTGTTGAGCACACGAGACTTGCATGTACTGATCTTGTCCAGGCTTGCGACCACAAGGCCAAGGATGGGTAAGGAGCACTTTCCCTTTATTTATCATCATGACACCGAAACACCGCTATGTTTTAAATATATGTTGGATTTCTAAATATAATTGTATTATTGAGAATAACTTGATTATGAATTACAATAGGAGATTCCTTTATATAGGGAACAATAGGAAATAAACCAAACTAGGAGACATAATAGAAATAGGAAACCCTAATTTAATCAACTATTCTAACAGAACTCATTTGCATCTCAGCTATTTTAGACTACGCATACTCGGTCTCATCATTTGCGTTATTATGTATGTCCTGTTTCTTTTTTCCCTAGAGTGATATATTATTCAGTTCTTCAACTCATGTTGAAAACGTAGCATCTCAGCTGCTGTATATGTATTGAAATGTTAATCAATCCCTTCTCATTGTTTTGTGAATACAACTGTTTCAGTTTCTCCGAAGCCCTCGATTGTGTGAAGAATGAGTTTGTTCATACGCGAAACAAACTGGAGACCTTTGCCCAGGTATAGTATGTTACTATTTGCACAATGTAGTCTTCGAGTATGAACTTCTGAGAATTTTTTTTGTCAACACTACCATTGTTATGAGGATTTTCACCAACATCCTCATGCTCCGTCACTTCACCCATAACCTTTGGTACATGAATTTCATACATATTTAACTTACCGAGTAAAGTAAACTCTCAAAAGAAATAAGAATTTGAATTCTATGTTTTTCCTATTCGGATACCGTGTGAACCTCTATCCTCAAAATTCTACTGAATTTATTTAATAATCATTAATTTGAATAATGCCATGAGATGAGAGCAATGTTTTTCTTTATTTATAATTTCTTTTAATTTGGCTGAGTTGATTAGGGACGGCAACGGGATGGGTTTCCCCAACCCCATTTCATCTGGGACACCAAGTCCTCGTCGGGTTCGAGGATTATTGCCTCTCTATAATATGGTAACGAGGCGGTTCAGTGATCCCCGTCGGATCGGGGAATCCGGATCCCTGCCGGTTCAGGCCCTACCCGAACCAAACCTACACTCTACTGCTAGTAAAATAAATTTATTAAATGGTTTCATTATTCAACAATTTTACTATTTCATAATTTCAAAATTAAGCATACATATATGATATACACAAAAAAGCGCGTAGCTACAGTGAAGAACGGATCGATTCGATTGAGATTTACAGGGTGCTGAACAGACTACGCCGTTCAGCTGTGACTGCGCCGACTCTGGCCTCTCCACCTTCGACATGGCCGATCACTGTATGTATTGCCGCCTAAACCTTAATTGGGCATGTTTTTGTAATACACAAAAATATGCGGTATAATTTCTTCATTCCACGGTAAAAAATTATTTCTACGCTCACAAAACAGTCTCTCAAAATTTTCTCACCAACTTTGTGTTAGGCAAACAAATCACTCACACAATTTTTCAGCAAAAATTTCTTCTACAAATTTCCATATTTATAAACTCCCTCCTCACTGCCTCTCCAACTGACATTTCACTGCCATTCCAACAAATAGAAACGGTTGAAATAATCGCAGCGTACATATAGATGTAAGCCGACATAACCCAAGCTTATGGTAGCGTACATACAGAGTAAGCTGCCAACTGCCTATCTCGCATCGTACACTGTAAGTATGCTACCATAAGCACCTCTTATCGTAGAGTATCCTCTCAAACTACGATGTGGTACTGCCATTATGATGTAGTGTTTTTATACGAGTTGAAAAGGAAAATGTAACGTGCCATGTCATTGCCCTTGATATGCCTAGAGACATTTTTTTCCAGATTGTGTTTTTAAATCTTCTTATTCGTTACGGCTTATGACACCCTCTGAGACAATTGTCAGTATAGACCTCAGATTTATTTCGATTTGATATATTATGGGCCCAAAACGGAACTCATATATATGGGAGAGTTATGCACTTTGGAAGATTCAGCTGCGCTCTAGGACTCTAAGGCAATTTTAATTCAATTTCTCAAGTTTTTTTCCTCAAACCAACAAAATAACGCTAACACACGAATGTATAAGAAGGAACAAATAAACAAAATATATACCAAATTCAATGGTGACATCAACATAAATGTTGTGTAAAGTGTCAATGCTAAATCCGACTTGACCCACGTCAACACCCTACGATTAAATCTTTCTCGCACTCGAAACAACTAAACTAAGATATGGTTGATTTAAACTCTGTTCCGTGACCTATTCATGAAAAAAAAATCGAAATCAATTTAGTACGAAAGTAAAATTACCTAGAAATATAGTGAAGTAACAAACTTAGAACTCATAAGTCAAGGCGAAGAACAAAGAGTTTGAGAGCAAACCTGGGAGACAAAACGTGTTTTTGGACGGAAACTCGAGCGAAGGAAATGAAAATCGATTGAATTGATAGGTTTTATCGGTAGAGACGATCAAAGACGTTGTCGGACTTGGAGATGTAATAAGTGCAAATGGATGATGCAAGAACCACATAAAATTCATGATGGATGTTTCAAATTATGACCAATTTAGAGAAAAATTATTTCTTACATTTGAATTCAAATTCGAATTCACAATTACAACATAGTAGTTAGTTGTTCGTGTAATGCTACCAATTAAATCAAGTCAATCTAGAGGTAATAAAAAGTATATTTAACTATCAAATATATAAAACTAATGAAAAATAAATATAAGTCAAAGTTTTCTTTCAACATTTAAAGTATGAACTTTAGCAAATACAATCTAAAACTAATTAAATAGTGAAAATAGTTATTTCAATCACATCCTAATACTATCTTTTGAAAATTACATCACGGTTTTATATTTATTCATAAACTTTCCTCATTCTGCTCTTATGAATGTTCAAACTCACAATCTCTCGACAACAAGAATATGATATATAAGATTAAAGCTTATAATATTTTTTGTCGCAATATGAATAGCACTTCCAAAATTCAGGTTTGAAGTCATATGGAGCACTATTCGGCGGGAATTTGGCAAGTGCGGGCACGCATCGTTCGCATGTCCCACACTTTGAGTCGCACCGTGGTCTCGCTAATTCATAATTCTTCATATATTTTAAACATAACGGCCTATTTTTCGGACTGAGAACCTGTTTGATATAACAACAATAACATTAATCAAAACAAGAATACAAATTTGGGATTGAGATTATAAGGTTAATGAAAAACTCCCAAAACGTGATGGCTAATTTGAGATATCATATATTTATAAATAAATTATATTTGTGATTAAAGGCCAAAACCAACAAACCTGAAGAAGTTCCCAACGGGGTTTAAGAGCTATTTCAGGATTAAGCATACAGAGCATGACGTTAAGATCTGCACATGTATATACAATTAATTAATAAGTATCATCAATCCAAGTAATATATAGTAGAAAATATAGAAATTTAGGGTTTACAAGAAAAAGAATATTAATTACGAGGAGGATCTAAAGAGGAATCATTGGTAGCTGAGGTTGAAGCGAACACAACGAACAATACGAAGAAGAAGAAAAGAAACGAGGACATGATTTTGTTCATTATTAACTCTGACTCTTCACCGATTCACTTTGAAAGCTATATATATATATACACACAATTAATATATTATTACTAGGTATACGTAGCGAAAAGGAAACATAATATTTAGGCAGGCAAGCAATATATACAAATAATAAGAAGAATATACTAAAATTAGGCAATTAAGAAATTAAAATATTGTTAAGGTTAATTTCAGGTCTTATTTCACCATATATTTAGACACCGTGATGTCAACATGTATCTCTAATTTATTTGACGGATCTTTGCGCAATAAATATATGATTTTTTAAAATAAAATTATATCATGTTTATTTACGCATAAAATTCTTTTCCACTGTTTTAACAGGATCAAACTCTTTATCCATCACAAATAGCGTGATGTTCAACCACACTAAATAATGTTCCCTTAGAAACAAATTAATATGTACTCCTTAATTCAAATTTTACAGTAACTTTTATTATATATCATGTAGCTAGGCTAACTATAATAACGGTTGACTAACATAGTAAACCCTTCTAAAAAAGCCCTAGTCGGCGGTAGGGTTATTTTGTGGTTTGTACTTTCGCCTGTGGCGATTTGGGTTGTTCGTCGAAAATCGACGATGTCTCATGGCGGCACGGCTCCGTCTGTGAGGGCTTCTAGTACGGCTACAGTTCCGGGTCTTGCGGTGGTAGCTGCGACTAGGGCTGTAAACGAGCCGAGCTTTTAACGAGCCGCTCGAGCTCGGCTCGTTAAATATTCGGTTCGGGCTCGTTATAATCGAGCTCGAGCCGAATTCGAGCTCGAGATTGGGCTCGTTTAATAAACGAGCCGAGCTCGAGCCTAACCTTTTAAGGCTCGATAGGTTCGCGAGCCGGCTCGTTTAATATTTATTGAATTATATATTTTTATTAATATATTTATAATAGAATTATATATTTATAAAATACTTATAATATAATTAGACAAGTCGAACCAATTTCAAGTTGGCTCGTTTATTATTTAATGAATTATTTATCATTTATTTAATTTTTAATTAATATTTATATTTAAATTTAAGGGGACCAAATCGAGTCGAGTCGAGCCGAGCTCGAGCTCGAGCTCGTCTATTTTATTTCGAGCCGAACTCGAGCTTAGTTATATAAGCTCGTTCGAGCCCGAGCCGAGCTCGAGCCGAACACTTTTTTCACGAGCCGAGCCGAGCCTTGCCAAAATGAGGCTCGGCTCGACTCGTTTACACCCCTAGCTGCGACAACAGCTGGCGGTGAAGGAAACAGATCTAGTGGGATGGCAGGAACGAAGTCGAGTGCGGTGGGGTTGAGGACGGAATTGCAGGTGGGGCGAGCTTGGGTCGCGACGATAGATCGGTACTGGGAGGGAACTGGTGTTATCTGGCGTCGGTGGGCAGACTCATGTAAGCATATCGAATTAGGGGGTCTCGGCCTGCTTAAGCTTCAATACGTGGGAATCAGCGATTTTGATTGGTTGGTAGATCGGTATTGGGAGGGATATGGAATTATATGGCGTCGGTGGGCAGACTCATGCAAGCACACCGAACTAGGGGTACTCGGCTTGCTTAAGATTTAATACGTCACTTGTGTGTCCTATTGTGATCGGTATTGTAAGGAAAAGAGGGGTCCTTGGTGTCGATGGGTTGATCGGGTTAAACCTAATGTGCTGGGAGAATTTGAATTTCGCGATGCCATACTGATCGCATGGTTGATCGAGGAAGCTGATTTAAAGCGGTCTGCAGCAAGATCACGAGGTTTCTCCATCCGTATGAGTTGGAGGCCGTGGCTCTGTATGAAGCTAACTGGTTCGAGTCGATTGGTCTCCGGAGTTATCAGGGATGCATGTGTAAAGCATTTTGTAGCAAAATCACAGTTAGAGGTCGTGACTCTACGTGATGCTAAACAGGTCGAGCTGCACAACTTTAGAGGAATCATTAGCGAAAGGTGTTGCGTACTACCCACTATCGGAACATGTGTTCTTTTTTTTACTTGTAATCAAATGGCTCACGAATTGGCCATATTTGCTTTAACTAACAGTAGTTATGATTATGGTGAGGGGTCTGTCCTACCAACTGTAACTTCAGATGTCCGGCTTGATGCCGGGTTAGTTACTATTTAATTAATAAAATTCGCTTTTACCTTAAAAAAACATAGTAAACCCTTCTAATTAAAACTTCTTAAGCATGTAATAAAGACTAGATTAATTATTTTGTATATGAGGGATAAGACAGCGAAACAAGTTCTCTGATCCAACATCGTCGTGATCCAACAACGTTTTTCTCCTATGCCGCTTATGAGTTGTCGATATAGAATCTTAAGGCGATGTCTACGAACCCACGAGTAGGACAGTCCTCCATTTGTTTGGTATAAAAAGCATTAATAATTAATTCAAAATTCAAAATGATAAGAAAGGACCGTGCTAAAGAGATTTTATTTTATTTTTTCATTAATACATGCATCATGTATAACGTAAAACGAGTTTTTAAACTTTCAAATTTTATAGAAACATAATATTGTACACATAAAATTTCTGCAAAAGTGCAATAATATCACGAAGTGTTTGGCCGAAATCGAGGCAAACACCTTTTTCTCAAGCAAGCCTCAACAAAATTAGGCAGCTTACCCCTAAACAGAACTCTGCAATGGCAAATGATACAGGCAAAATGTTAACACTAGATCTTTCGTCTACAATATCCTTGGAATGGAATGTCTAAAAAAATACAAAACACTGATTATATTCATTGGAATGAAAGGCTCAATCCTCTAATTAATCTAAGTAATTCTGTAAATAACAGGAGAAATTGACATCAAACACCAATTATGTTCATAGGATTTGAAAGCTTAAGAAACATACTAAGTCTGAGTCGTTACAAAAAAAAACATAAAACCTCCCCTATTCATCAATCAGGTTGATGGACTAAGTGACACTAGACGAAAGATGTGAGATTTGAACAATCCATTTTGGCGAAGCTTATCTTTCCAGCAGTAAGGTCAAAGCCGATGTTGTGGCGCCTACAAACTTGAAATAAAGTACTTAAAAAAACTCCACTAGCCTATCTGGCCACTCGCGAAGCCCAAAACAACCTGAAACACCCCAAGAAATAGTACCACAACACCAGATGGTGAACGAGGTCGGAGGTTATTGGCTCCGCTGGTCTCACCGGTCGGAGATGGGGTAGCGGTGGAGATGCTGAATATGAGAGCCTCCGTAGAGTTTGCTGCAAGACCCAGTAGTCCTGTGTATTCATGTTCATAATGTCACAAATCAAATTTAACTAATAACAGTCAAAAATAGTTATCTCATAATTTTACTAAAATGTAGGGGTAATATCACGTCACCACGGTCAATTATGCACATATATCATGTTACCACGCTCAATGATAGAACTCATCAAGTAGCTACGGAAAACGATTATAATTATGTTTGAATTATAGTTAAAATAGACAGAATTCATCTAAAAATTAGTCACATGCATCATGCATGTCACATGATATCTCATCATCTTGAAAAAGCAAAAATACTCTCTACATTAAAAAATAAGAAAAAATTACAGAAACGACTGTTTGTCTTCTCCGACAAGGGGAGGGTCTACTTGGTTAGATCCCATAAGTCATGGACGATTAGGCCACAAAAGTTGTATATATCAGTCAATAATTAATTTTTATCGATAGTGAGAGAGCTTGCTAAGAAATTCCAAGGAGAAAAAAAGGTATGCACTTGAACATGTTGGGTTCATTATATGGTTTATCAACTATGAAGCTCAAAACCAATATAGATAGAGCTTGATTCAAATAAATATGTTGTTTCATTGCCTTCATTAGATAATGGGAATCAAAATGATTGTAATGTCCATAATCGTCTAAGCATTTGTGGTGAATATTTGAACAACTGAGGGAAGAGACAAGTTTTCAAAATATTAAAGATGTTCGGTGACACACCAATGCCCGAACCCATATTTGGTTTGAGCTTTGCAGCTCCAATAGATAAGCAAAAGCTCCAACCAGTAGTAGGAGTGGGCACTTTTTACTCAAAACTAAAACCGAACTAAGATTCAAATCGAATCTAAATCGAAGAATCGAGAACCGTGGGTATCAACTCGAATTTGGGTCTGAATATTAAATAACCACTAATTAACCGATTCAGAATCAAACCAATTTTGGTGGTTTTAATTAGTATTTTTAATATTTCAATTTTATGTTTAATTACCCTAAAAGAGTTTAATTACTTGTGTATAATTTTCACTATAAATTGAACAATATATGAATACCACATTAATTGGATCTAATTGGGCACAACTATATAACTATACCAGAGAACCAAACCCTTAATTTCACAATTAATCATTTAATTGGGTAGAACCGAGAACTGGACCGTATAAACGCGCCCAAAACCGAACCGATACCCACTTATTGGGTCCGGATTTAAGTCTCTAAAATGAAGAACCGATTAATTGGGTTCGGTCCAGTTCTGATCGGTTTGATCCGGTTCCGGAATCGTGACCAGCCCTACCAACCAGATCTCAGGCTACAGCCTTGACCAAAGACGGTATTAAAGGGTATATGGGACAATATACTTACACTTTATGATAGCAACTTATGAGATTTGTAGTTTAAACATGTAATGACCCCTAAAATTTAGATATATGTGTGATTAGAGGAAGAGTATACTGACCGGGACAGTCGGTGATCGTGCTCGTGTTTACGAGCTGACAGAGCGTCGGGAGGTGTAGCAGCTTATCGGTGTGCATCCCCAGGCTCCTTATCGGGTCGCTTGTGTTGTCGGTCTCCTGAATCACCAAGCACATGCACTCGGGACTGCTGGCCATTATCTCCGTCACCTCCTCGCAGCACTGCGGCCTCGGCGCCGCCGCGCTCCCGGTCGCAAAGTCCAGGCACGCCATCACCTTGGGGAACATCACCCTGCACTCCTCCTCCATCGCCGCCACGTCCTTGTCGCCCGACACCGCAACACACAGCATCGCCACCGCCACCGCCAGAGCGCAGCACCAACCTGACCTCTGACCCGCCATTCGGAGTTGAGATCAAAATGTAATGCGGAGAGGAGTTGAGACTGGTTGGGTTGGTGGTCTGTGCCTTTCGGATTTAATGGCTTTTCCGACGAGATTGTGGGTCCCAATGCTCTCTCTATTGGGCTCAAATTGGGCCTCAACCATTTAAACGGGCTTCAATAATTAAAAACCTAAACATATAAATCAGAAAGGAAAAGAAATTCTAAAATCTCGACTACTTGGATGATAAAAATATGCAAGGAAAATGAAGGTTGGGAGTCGAATTCAAGCTTAATTTCAAATCAAGAAAACTTAAGTCAAGGTAGGAGCATAAAAGTTTGAAATTATTATAATAAAATTAATTAAGATAAAGTTGACGGGGAGGTTGGTCACCCCATCACCTTAGACCTGTCGAGTGTTACATTTGTTTTTGTCGAGCTAGGCTTGACGGGGTAAACACCCTGTCAAGTTAGGTCCGTTTTGCTCGTGACAAAAATCAAATTTGGTTCGATTAAGGGAGCCAAGTAAAAGGTTTAGTTTGATTAAGGGATTTTAATTCAAATAACAATAAAAAAAGTTCCTAATCTCTAGTTTCCAGAAATAAGTGGTGAAAGTGGTAGAAAACTGCTTTCCATTTCCATGCATACTTATTATGATGTGGAGGTATGGGAACCCTCCGTCTTCAATTCATGCATCGTGATTCGATATACATCAATCGCTGACTCATCAACCACCCAAATTTTCCTTGGCCCCACCATTAATCGAAAATTTCAATTTTAATCATTTTAAAAAAAACAAAAAATATACGCATTTTAAAATAGATTAATTTGAATATTTAAACCCATCCCAAGCCCTCTGTTCTTAAATCTCCCCAAATCTCAGAATCCAGGCACCACCTCAACGATCGACCCAATCTCCGAAGGTATGGTTTCTGCAGTTTCAGAACCCATTTGGGTCACCGAATCAGATCTCTCTAGATCAAAGGAACGATCTTTACAGAGTTTTGTGGTTTCAGGAACCGAGAACAGAGACCAAAAATGGCGAATGAGATGAACCATCGATCGTTGACTGCGTAGGTCCTTGTCGGTGTTCCGACCAAGTAGTGTTCCTCGTCTTCGATTCGGCAACCCAGGCCAGGACCTTTCTCGTCTCAAGGTGAGTGAGTTGAAACCAAGGGTAAATATGTATTTCTGCTAATCTGAGTGTGTTATAAAATAGGGGCAAATTTGACATTTTCATATCAATACACTATTTTTTTAATTTAAAATTCAAATTCAAATACCTATTAATGTGAAGGCCACTGCACCCTATCCTTACTACTAGTAGTTTATATTGATAAAAAGAAAATAAAATTAATGAAACGCGTCCAAATTACCAAATTACCCCCTTCCCGTCTGTTGATTCGCTCAGTGCTTCTTCCCCAATTTCATTTCCTTTCCGATTAATTTGTGTCATCGATGGAGATTAAGTATGGTGTTCTAGCTGTGCTCTTGGTCCTCTACTGTCCGGTGTGTGTAGGCGTTGTGATGAGGTTGATTCATTCTCCTTTTCACAACCCCAAAGCCACTGTCGCCATTCTCGGTTCCAGCTACGTGGAGAGGTCGGAGTCAAGGTTCGAGTATTTAGCTTGGAGGACACGGATCAGCTCCTACAAAGAGCCGATCGTGTCGCAGAGGTTAGGTCTGTCCTTCATGGCCCTGGTGATCATAGGAGACCCTCCATTCTACCAGTACCTTATGATCGACACCGCGAGCAGCCTCACCTGGCTCCAGTGCAAGCCATGCCTCCGCTGTTTCCAAGAAACCATCTTCACCATGTTCGATCCTTCCGAGTCCACTTCCTTCTCCGTCGTTGATTGCCGAGACCCTCTCTGCAGCTTCTCCTCCCCCGTTGAGCCGTGTCATCTCAACCAGTCCTGCAAGTTCATCACCGACTACTCGCATAGAGCATCGGCCATGGGTTTCTTGGCTACCGAGACCTTCATTTCAGATGCGTCGACGGGCTACAGAGTCACGGACATGGTGATCGGCTGTGTCACCAACAATCACGTCGACGTGGGTGAGGCTAATGGCCTGCTCGGTCTCGGGGATGGTAACTTTTCTCTGGTGAGCCGTCTCGGTTCTAGGTTCTCCTACTGTATAGGGAGCATCCAGGGCATCCACAGCAATCTTGGCTGGTTGATGTTGGGAGATGAGGCCAAAATTGCGGGAGAAGCCACGACTCTTGAGGTGGGCGATGGGCTTTACTACCTCACTGCCTTCTCTGGCATTAGCCTAGGCGTGAGCGCCCTTGATTTAGAGCCCGGTGTCTTCAACAGGTCGAGTGATATGCAGCGAGGCGTGATCCTAGATTCGGGAACAACTCTCACCTATATGGCCTCAGGCGCCTACTGGCCGCTCAGGTATGCGGTGATGGAGTTGCTGGACAAGGATGGTGCGCTGAGTAAGGTTGAGAACGGTAAGAGATTGTGCTATATTGGAGATCTGGACACCGATTTGTCCTGGTTTCCCCTTGTCACCTTCCATTTTGATGGAGGGGCACAGCTTCAGCTCGACACGAACAGCCTGTTCTTCAACGCTGATGATAGCTACTTCTGTATGTCCGTGGAAGAGTCTTCGAAGGGTGGCGTCAACACGACCGTGATCGGGGTCATGGCCCAGCAGGGCTACAACCTCGGCTTTGACCTTACTGCTGGAAAGATAAGCTTCGACAAGATGGATTGTTCAAATCTCACATCTCTTGTCACTTAGTCCATCAACCCCGATTGATGAATAGGGAAGGTTTTCTGTTTTTTTTAATGAATCTCACCTAGCATGTTTCATAAGCTTTCAAATCCAATGAATATAATCAGTGTTTGGTGTTATTTTTCTTCTGCCATCATGTTCTGATTTGTTTGGCTTGAGCTTGGATAGTTTATTAAACAATTCAAACTCTAGGTTGGAATTCAGATTGAGGTATTTATAAGCCAATAATGTGTCGAGCTTGAGTAGCTCGTTAGTTAGAGGCTCCGATTGTTTACACCCTGATTCTGTTTATAAATGTTCGCGGAAATCATCATACTACAAGCCCATAATTACTCCATACTATCAGAATCAACAAAGAAGTAGAGACTCGGATTCTTATATATGTATCTCTTTTATAGCAAAAGGGTTTCCTAATTATAAGTGAATTACAAAAGTCATAAAATTTAAGGCTGAGGAGGTGAGCCTCAGTCGCCAAGACGAGACCCATCTGGTCTTGATTTCATCCTTGTGCGCGCGAAGTTGCACTAGAAACTGATCACCTAAAATCCTTTTTAAACTGATCACCTAAAATCCTTTTTGTAAATTAGTAAAATTTTAATTAAGTAGTACATATTAATTTGTTTCTAAGGGAACATGTGGTGTGGTTGAACATCCTGCTATTTATGATGGATATAGAGAGTTCGATCCAGTTAAAAGGGTGGAAAAAGATTTTATGCGTGAATAAATTTGATATATAATTTTTTATCAGAAAAAGCATATATATTTATTGCGCAAGATCCGTCAAATTGAGTATGGAGATACAAGTTGACATCACGGTGTCTAAATATGTGGTGAATTAAGGCCTGAAATTAACCTTAATTACCGATATTTTGCATTATTTAATTTCTTAATTGCCTGGTTTCAGCATATTCTTCTTATTATTTGTATATATTGCTTGCTTGCCTAAATATTATTTTTCTTTTTTGCTACGTACCTAGTAATAATATACTGTGTATATAGCTTTCAAAGTGAATCGGTGAAGAGGCAGAGTTAATAATGAACAACGTTAACAAAATCATGTCCTCGTTTCTTTTCTTCTTCATCTTGTTCGTTGTGTTCGCTTCAATCTCAGCTACCAATAATTCCTCTTTAGATCCTCCTCGTAATTAATATTTTTTTCTTGTAGACCTTAAATTTCTATATTTATTTACTATAACATATATTGATGATACTTACTAATTAATTAATTACATATATATGTGCAGATCTTAATGTCAAGCTCTGTATGCTTAATCCTGAAATAGCTCTTAAACCCCGTTTGGAACTTCTTCAGGTTTGTTGGTTTTGGCCTTTAATCACAAATATAATTTATTTATAAAGCGGCATGCCAAATATTAATATAATCTCAAATCCCAAATCTGTATGCTTGTTTTAATGTTACTGTTATTATATCTTGACAGATAGGCAGTCCGAAAAATAGGCCGTTATGTTTGAGATTTATGAAGAATTATGAATTGTCGAGACCACGGTGCGACTCAAAGTGCGGGACATGAGAAAGATGTGAGCCGTTTCTTGCCAAATTCCCGACGGAAAGTGCTCCTTATGACTTCAAACCTGAATTTTGGAAGTGCTATTCATATTGCGACAGAAAGAGCTATATGCTTTGATCCTATATATCATACTCTTGCTGATGAGAGTTTGTGAGTTTGAATCCTTTGTGAGTTTGAATCCTGCTGGGAGCATAATGAAAAAAGTTTATGAGTAAATTAAGAACGTGATATAATTTTGAAAAGAAAGTATTAGAGCGTGATTTAAATAATTATTTTCACCGTTCAATTAGTCTTAGATCGCATGTATGTGCTAAAGTTCATACTTTATGTCGAAAGAAAATTTTGACATATTTATCTTTTGTTAGTTTTATATGTTTGACTGTTAGTCGTCTACAAGCACGCGACTACACGCAAATACAAGCGGTCGCTACAAGTAATACCACTACATCCGGGTCGAATCCACAAAGACCGATAGGGGTTTATTCAATTCAACATTTTTTTTTTATCAATGTAAATTTTATCAAGAATAACTAGTAAAAACATCCCAATGAGGGAACAAAAGCTAAGATTACATCAGGTAATTTAATTAGAGTAAGTACAATGAGAAAATGAAATTGAAACATAAATTTAAAAAATGAGATAAATTAATTTTTAGGTAAGAATAAAAACAATAACGGGTATTATGTTATAGTTAGTACGATTATAAGAATATGAATCAAACAAGCATACATTTGTAAAGAATCATATGTCCACAATAATATTGACTCCACCTCTCGGTATTAGAGTTGGCTTAGATTTAAAATACGAGCCAACTTAATATGAATTTCATTTTAAAATTTCTGGAGTTTTTAAATATGAGAACAACTGTATCAATGACCTTTGTTTTGATGATCTAATAATCTTAATTGATCATTAAAGTGGGTTTAGGTGGAATTTTGAAGAATGAAATATTCGATTAACAAAGTACTGATTCCCCAGTACCGGCAAAACAACTTATTTTAAGTGTAATTAAGTAAATTTTCAATAGAACCAAATAAACTATATTGACCTAACTTATTTTTGGTGTAGTTAAGTAAACTTCCAATAAAACCAATTATGATCTAGAGGAAGCCTTAAGGAGACTTCTCTTGCATTCGAGAAGATATTGTAGCCTACTGGAGTAACCTAATAAAGAGCTTAAAAGGTCTAAGTTCCATTGCTATGAAGTTAACTTATCTTTGTGCGTAATATACAAGACAAAATAGGCACAACATTAATTATATAAACATAATTCCCCAGAATTACAAAAGCATAGAGATCACAAGTCAGGCTAGCTAGCTACTCTTTAGCTTCCATCACCACATCCCTTTCCTCATACTTGACAGAAACCAAGAACCTTATGCTAACCTGTCACAAACACAACACATTCATCACATACATGCTCACAAAATGAAGTGAACTTCAATCAACTCTCTCTCGATCGATACCTGTTTCGGGTTGTAAACAGCGTACTCATTGTACTCGATCGGGCTATCTTTGTGTTCAGATGGGATCAAGCGACCGCAGGGCACTTTTATGTCATCTTCCCAAACAACGTGCTCCGATTCGTCCGTCTTCTTCCTCCCCAATCCCTTCACTGCCTGTTTCTTCTCCTCCAATGTCTTTGTTTCCTGCTCGAAAACATACATTTTCAATAAATGAGGTAGATCAGATCAGTAGCTTGAGTGACAGATTTATGTACCTCTGGTGGGCTCTTCACTTCAATAGTCTCTTCACCTCCCTGTGAAACTACAGCCAGGATCAAGAACCCTTCCGGCCTGTCTACTGCAGTGAAACCGTACTTGGCCGCTTCTGCAGCTGCATCACTGCACACTATTGCTCTCCCAAACTGCCACGCACAATTCAGAATGTTAATCTAGCACACAGAAGAAATAGACTTGTGTAGGCATTGTTCTGGAGAAAATGCTTGATAGAAGATAAATCCGATTAAAAGACTAATCACATAGTACCATGTAGCCTGAGACAGGAAGGGAGCAAGCAGCGGGCAAGAAACCCTTATGCAAGTGCCTCAGCAAGTTCGAGCTGCGGGTACCTGCACACGTAACCATGGAAATTAGAGAACTCAGGCCACAAATGAATGAGGCTATGATATGAAAACCATACCACACCACAAGAGGACTTTATTTGGTAGTTTCTTTATTTCTTCAAAGGAGGGGCAAGCATTTGACTCTATGGTAAAGACATTTTCAACAGATACATTATAGTCCTGAAAGAGAGCATGTACAATGTGAGTGTAAGGTATGATTATTCAGATAGAAGGAAAATGATGGATATAGAATCATGATTTACATACAATGTCACCAACTTTAACTGGTTCATATGTCTTCTCCAGATAATTCAGGATTAACTTGTAGTCATCAGATTCTCTGTCTAAAGGAAAGATTGAGCACCCCAATTTCTGGTACCGGTCTGAAAGGGGGTCGTCGAGCGTGGAGCCGGTCATGTTTCCTATTAGATGAGAGGCGACGTTGATGTCCCGAACAGTCTCCAATGCAGCTGCAGCCTATACATAATCAAAACAAGAGCCAAATTCAGCAAAAAAACACGAACAAAAGCATTATCAGCAGTGTGAAGCGGGGATTGATTGATTGGCTTACATGATCTGCTAGTTCTTGATAGTCTCTCAGAATGAAAGGCCTTGTGGAAGGCATGAGAGTGAAGCACCTCTGGCTGAAGTCCAACCAGACCGCCTCGGCCTTCTGTCCTGTTTCTTTCATTGACTTCACTCTCTCAACAAACTCTACCACAACTTCTTCACCTGAAGCATAATCAAATCATCTAATCAAGTCTGTAGATTCAATAGAGGGCATGAAGATTGATCCAACATTGCTTACATCTCTGAAGGTGAATGTTAGAGAGCATTCCCAATGGCAAGTCAGGAGAGTCCAGTCCCATTTCCATCAAAGCATACCTGATTTCATGACCAAAGTTTGTACCTTTTTACAAAACCCACAAAAAATCACTAACCAGATTGATCAAAATGATCTTGAAAACCTGTAAATCTCCTGGCTGCACAAAACCTTCATGAAATTCGCAACCAGTGGCTCGAGTTTGCAATGTGCAGCTGCAACTCCAAGCTGCCTTAGACCAAGACCTCCATGCCTCACATCAAATCCATCATCCTATTCACCAAGACATCATTTATGTGGACATAAGCTTCATCACAATACAAAAGCTACCAATCTTTATGAAATTGGAAAAAAAGAGCACTACCATATCAATGGGGAAGTACTTTAGCGGTTTCTTCTCAAACTTCTTCTCTCGTTCCCATGGTTCAAACTCATTACCAGTCTCTTCCTCAAATAGCCTAACAAACTCTCTCACAGCACCATTCTGGTCATCCCATTCCTCAAGCCTCTCCTCCGATTTGGAATCGTCACCCAGCCTCGCCTTTTTGCAGTATAGATGCAAGCTCTTCTCCGGCACTGAAATCAACTGCATTACGCAGTAGCTGCACCAAGCATTTCAAATGTCAAAGCCTAAGAACATATCAAGAAACAATCCTGTGCCTAGAATGAATACACACTTGTTCAGTCCTCGGCCTTGGTCGCAAAGAAAGAATACACAGTTGTAAATAATCCCGTCTTTCTCAAAGATCGCAGCACCTTGATCCCACAACATGGTGTCCTTGTAAACTCCTCTTTTACCATACATTTTGAGCTGCACCAAAAATTAACGTTTTCAAAATCTCAAACTGAACTTTGCATTTCATTAGCATTTTTTATGAGGTGAATCATACTTCTGCTGAGAATGTTTCGATAGCCTCCTCACTAGGATCCTGCTTATCTAGTGGAGTTCCTTTTCCGTACACAGATCGATCCGTGAGGACATCATATTCAGCAAGAGACTGTGCTTCTTGTTTCTCAATGCTATCAATCAGCCAAGCCTCTCTCAGCACAGGAATGCCCCTCTCACTGTCAAAAGCCAGTGTCAAGGTTTAAAAGTAACTAATATTTGAATGTAGACTATCTTAATACAATGCTCACACTGCTTCTGCAACTTTGGAAGATCCACCGCGGTCTCGCTCAGCCGGTGAAACAACTAAACAAGTAGCACCTACAGATTTGAAGTCAACAGCAATATTACGAATAGCAGTTATAATTTGTGTTCTAAAATCCACGACTAGTCATGTTAATTCCCGATTAATCCTTGAATCAGATTTGTTTTTGCATTAATCTTGGACTAGTCCCCAATTAGTTCCCTGAGGAAGACACTCACAGCCCAAAAGAGCCTAGCATATTTTACAACACTGGTTATATTTTTCCTAGATGTGTGAAGTTAAATCTAAACCAAACTTACCTAGAACAGAATTGGCAACTTTTCCACCATGTTTCTCAATTGTCTTCTTCCAAGTTTGCTGCAATCACACAGCAATAACATAAGACAAAGTAACTCAACTTTCAGTGAAGACCTTAATTAGTGACTACACTAACATGTGTCCGAGAAAGACGGCCGGACAAGGAGATCATCATTCCATGGAAAGGCTTGTCTGCAGAGATCAAGTCCCTCTGAGGCCTGCTACTCGGGTCTTGCCGCTTCTTCAACAACTATGACAAGCAGAGATTGGTATCAAATAGATGCTGATCAAAGGGTCAGTTCTGCTGGTTACAGTTTAAAAGGTTAATTTAATTACATCTGAAATGGGGGAGTTGAGGACAGAGTCAGGAAGGTTGATGGGTTCATGTTTTCTTGGAGGGTCTCTGGTGGAGAAGGTGCAAGTTGACCACTCACTTATAAACCCTTTGCATGAGTATCTCTTCCCACTGCACTCCAAGTTGCTGTTGCACACTGGACATTTCTCTAATGCCCCATAGAACAACAAGTCTTGGCTACATATATCAACACAACATTACACATATGTGATTAGCTTCAAAGCTTGGAACTCAGTTTAAAACAGGGGAAAATGGAAAAAATTTACCTGTGGTATATATATATATCATTTTTTTTAACTTTTTCTTGTAAAAGGATGTTATATATGTTCATTAATGACAAAATGTTGTAATTTTTAAAATGACAAAATACCCATGATATTAAAAATTAATTTTTTACAAAAAAATATGAAACAAACAATTTTTAAGTATATTTATCCTCTATATAAGTTTGTATATAATCAAAATTTGTAATTAGTGTAGGAAAAAATGGCAAAAATGCACTATACGGTCACATTTTTTGTCATTATTGTGAGTTCGAGTTTACATATAAGGATATAAATGACAAAATTACCCTTTAATAAGAATTATTTTTTAAATAAAAATATATCTTTTTGTTTTTACCTTGAAAAAAACTTGTAACTTAATTTTTTATTTACATTGTTAGGTTCAAATTATTATTTTAAATTATATATAAATCTTAATATCATGGATAATTTTGTTATTTTTGCATGTGACTATAAAGGTCATGTTATGCATAAACTAGACATAGTTTATGTTTTTGCCATTTTGCTATTAAATTATATTTAAACTAAAATCTATTTCTTCAAAATCTTTCTAAATTCTCTTAATGCGCCTTGCAGAAAGTGTATAGAACACAAGTTTTCCTTGAAATCCACTAAGAAATTGACTGACCATATGGAGACAACTGCATCGTCATCGGAGGCAGAGGAATGATCTTGACCGTTGGCTGTAAGGATTTGACGCATTTGGTCAACGGATAGGTTTTGTTTGGTGGCCTCGCAGAACTCATCAAATTCTTGAGCAATGTCGGCTTTTCCGTTGGTGTGACCGTTTTTCTCGTTATTGTCGGTTTCTTGTTTTTGCTTCTTTGGAGATTGCTCTGCTTCGTGGGTCTTGCTCTCTGCTTTCTGCTTCCTCGTCATGATCACTTTCTCGTCCTCGTGACCATGCGACCTTGTTTCGTGAACCTTATTCATCAAAATCCCCCAAAAAAACAAAACAAGTTCGCATTTTTAAAATCAAACTATGGATCGGACTGAACTGAAACTTGAAAAGACTCGAAATTTAGCAAACCTTCATGTTGTTGTTGAGAAAGCTACGCAGCAAGAAAGTGAGTACAACGATGTCGTGGATCGATCGATGGTGATGTGAAGCGGCGAGGAGTTTTTAAGGATGGAGTAGAGAAACAGACACGTTTCTGGCACTGGCTTACGTGGAGTCGTGGGAGCGAGACACGTGTGACGGAGGTGCTGGGTTTTGGGACAAGTGTCCAGATGGGTGCTTTTGACTGTCTGTACCGTTGACAGGTGGTGGAATGTGTGCACATGTTGCTTCCTCGATGCTGCTTTCAGACAGAGGTGTGTGGGTTCGGTGGGTTTGGTCTGAAACTTGGAACATTTGGGGTTGCCACGTGGAGTCCGAGAGGCGGAGTTTTGATCCGGAGCACCAGGGTTCACCGTATTCGGTGGCATCAACGGCAGTGAGTGGTGGTTTGTGTTCTGATCACAAGTCATGGTGTATTGTTTTAGTGGGCAATTACTGGATTCATATGGCGGGCCCAGTTCTTAACTGGGCCGTATGGTGGTATACAGCCCAATGGCATAGAGGTTTTTTAAAATAAAGGGTCAGGCCCATGTTTTTGTTCTGTCCGGGTCCGACCAGGAATGGTGGCGGATATTATTACTGAACTGCCACTCCAATTTTCACACTACTTTTAACGTTATTTGTCCACTCTCGTCACACACAAAGAATAATCAACTTTAGCACACGCACCAATTACGATTTACGAGTCCACATTTTCCGACCTAACTTTTCTTCCTCGACCCATATTTGTCGTTGAAGAAACAGACCTAATTAACCACTCTCTTTTCCCATTTAATGTATTTAACAAAAAGGTCTAGATCAATTACATGTTCATCCGAATTTAGTCTCGCGTGATCTAAGAATCACTTATTTTGAACATAAATTGTTTACCTTCAAACGAGTTTTTATTTTCGATCAGCAGAGTTAACCTTCAAACGATTCATTGACTTAAGTTTATAAGAAAAAGTTTGTTCATAAGAGTACGATAACAGAATGACGGGACTAATCACGCATACATTTTTATGTGAAAAACTACCAGTAAGTTAAAACGAATGATATGTAAGTTTATGTAAACTAGTTATATACCATCATTATATCATAATCATAAAAGCTGCAAATGATTATAATTAACAACAATACATGAAGTTCTATTACAAAAAGATTGCCGTTTAGTAGTGAAGTGGAGAAATTTTCAACTTAATATATCTCTCCGTTGCTAACAGAAAAAAATTCATCTACTTCATCACTTGAAGGCAACCATATCATATGCAAAGCAAACCCTAATCATGGTTAATACATTTATATTACGGAAATTCTACTAACTTATTATTTTAAGTACCATGCATAGTACGTACTAATTATCGTGATCACACACCTATCCCATGCAATGCAAATGCTCGGCAGCAAACCGCTCTCCATCGCATCAAAAACGTTTTGCCACCGAGCACGAGCATTTAGCAGATAAGTCAGTTTTAACATGATATCAGAACCTGGTTCTGCGAGGGAACACATGATCGTCTTCTTCTTCAGAGCCGCCAGTGACGCACTCCTTGTCGTCCTCAAACCCGTCGAGAGAGGGATACTGGGGAGAGTGACCCTTCCCGAAGGACCTAATGTGGTCCTTGAGGGACCTCTTGTGCTTGAAGTCGGAGCCGCAGGAGCAGAACCAGAGCTTGCCGCAGTTCTTCTCGTGGGTCCTCCAGTCGCCCTTGACAGCGAAGGGCTTGGCGCACTTGCGGCAGGAGAAGGGCTTGGAGCCGTGCTTCCTCTTGTAGTGGGTCTGGAGGGTCCTGAAGTCCTTGAGAGGCCTTGCTCTAGGGTGGTTTATGTTGTTCTTGCACCCTTGTGCGCAGCAGTAGCACGCCAGCCTCAGCATTGCCGCCGGCTGGCTCCCTTTCAGGGATTCCGGGCCCTTTCTGTATTCCGATCCGTGTCCCCACATATGCATCTGGAATGATCAATAAACAAAAAGGTCAAGAATTTACATAGTCAGTCGATAATGTGTCACTTTCATAGACATAACATAAGGTAACGATGTTAGGGAGAGAATCAATGCACAGTCACCAAATTTCTGATCAGGTGTTAGATTGCATATTTAACGTATTATTTATAATACTTTATCTTCCTAACAGAAAGAGAGAATAGGAAACGAGAAGTTTGTCACGTCTCTCTACAAATAGATTGCGTCGTTGTAATTTCCAACATTATGTGTCACGTCCACAGAAAAGAATGGATGAATTTTATTAGAGAGAGAAACACTACACAATCAACAAGTTGTTGATTAGGTCTTAGGATGCATGATGCATTTATAATACTACGTTTTCTTAATGACAAAAAGAACATGAAATGGGAAACTCATATTGTAAACTTCAGCTACGCGCAACAATTTGTCGTGACAAGTTTAAATATCCGATACTAAATATTATATGATTAGGAATTCTTGGATTCTTTCTTATTGTTCCGGGCAGCGGTATATATAAGGTAATAATTAGAAGTCAATTGCCCTCTTTAAAAAGGAGATTTGTCTCGCAATTTAGAGTGTGTAGCGCAATAGTATTAACTAAACAATATAATGAGAGAATCCAAAGTTGCAAACCCTTTGTGGCAAATAGAATTTTGAAACTAATCCCTCCCAATAATCATTATACTTCCATCAACCCACTAATTAATAGATTAAAATTAGATTTCTTAATTAATGAATCCGGTTAACCTACTCCCACCTCCCTTTAATTTCCCCCCAATTTAAACCTAAAAAGTTCATAATCAAGAAAACCAAGAAAGATTTAAAGGAAGAAAAAGATTACAAATATGGTTTAAAAAATTGTTGCCATTTCAACATGTAATGGTGTGATTTGACAATATTAATTAACCAAAGAGTCAATAGTAATTAACCAAAGAGTAACATAATGCTTCTTAACTAACATTTTCCTAGATAGTAATCAAGGAAGAGGAAGAGGAAGAGACCTGCATGTTGTTGTACCTATTGAAGGTCTTGGTGCAAATGGAGCAAGCAAATTGCATGGGGCCAACAAGGATCTGAGCTGCTGTTGGGATCCAAAACCTCCTTCCATGATGATCATCATCATCATCACCATGCAACCTTTTCATCTTCATGGGTTCTTGATCCTGCAACATCAACTTACTACTGTGATCATCGTGTCGGTCGATATTGGGCAAGCCTATGTGCAGGGCCACAGCAACCTTGTCCACCTTCTTCTCTTCCTTCATCATCATGACATGATCATCAACACAAGTATTTACAGATCTTGTTGTTGGTGTGAGCCTGCTAAGGAGAGGCAAGCACTGGATTGTTTGCTGATCCTCTTGATGATGGTGTTTTTGTTCTTCAACATCATGCTGTGGTGGTTTGAGCCACTCAATGAAAGCTGGAGCTTGAAAGAACAAGTTCTTGCTCTCCACATGGTGGTGGTGGTGGTGGTAGTTGCTCACACCCATTTTGTGCCTAATCTATAGCTATGATTTACTATCTCATGAAAATGGTTTATATATATCTGGATAACTTGTATATATGTGTGAAAAGCCTGCACTTAAGGTTGATTTACAAAAGGTGGGTTGGTTTGTCTTTTAGGAATTTTTCATTTTAATCTTACTTTTGTGTTTCTCTGGGTTGGCCTTTTCTTTGGTCAGTGAGAGAGAGAGGGAGTAATGGTGGGGTTTTGAGAAAATGACATGCAGTGCACATTCAGTTTATCAGATATGAGAATCAAACAATAGTAATTTCTCCAACTATTTTTTTAATATCTCTCACACTGCAATTCACACTGCATTGACATTGAGCAGGGTAGAGATAGATGCCATCAATATATATATATATATATATATGAGAGAGAACGGGCTGAGTAAGATACACTCTATATTAAGCAGGGCGTACCAACTAAAACTTGAATTCTAGTCTCGAGACTAGAGTGAGTAATTCCCTAACCATTAGGACACTTCAGTTAGTTGTCTTCATATATATATTTTTTTAAAAATTGTAACATTTCAGTTATTCGTTACAAATCGGGTGAAACAATATTCCCCACACTCATGGATCAAACGTACACGAGGAACATGTTTTTACAAACAACAATTTACATAAAACTAGTTAGCACAATGTAAGTCACGGCCTCCACCTCTACCAGTTGGAGAAACCCCGTGAATCTTCTGCAGAACACTTCAGCAAGCTTCCTTGATTATCCGAGCTCCAACGATTAAAGCGCAAACACAAACAATACAAATCATCGTAACAAACAAACAACTGTATGAAAGCAGGACATCAAACAAACACAAACAACTACTAAATATATAATTAAGCCTTTCTCTGAATACCACACTTGAGAACGGATTTTCAAGATTAATGACTCAATATACGTAGTATTAATATTGCATATGCGAGTCATAACCTATACGAATCAAAAATCGCACAGGGGCATTAAATGTATGATGACAAAATGTCCATATGTTATAAGGTCAAGTAAATCAAGTTTTGATATATATTTTGCGAGAAAAAAAAATTCAATATCAAGTTATCATTTTGGTGGTGCTTTTTTCTGAGAAAGTTTATGGATATCGAATCACGAGAGTATATTGTCCAGTCGACGAAAAGCGAAATCTACCAAATTTAAAGAGATCACGAAAAAATCGCAGGAAGATCGCGGCAAAACCGTGTTTTGTAATAAATAAATAATTAAACATATATATTATTTATTAAAAACAAAATGAATGATATTTAATTATTTTTAATTTCAAACTTGTCAATAAACTCGAAGTTCAAACGTGAAATTAAAATACATGAATGAATGATGGTTTAACTTTTTATTTGTTGTTTATTAACCTAAATTTCAAACTGAAATTGATCAGGTGAACCGAATAAGACCGGATTAAATCGGAAAAAACTGAAATTAATTGATTTAAGTTGAAGTAGACCAGAATTAATTGATTTGTACCGGATTAGACCAGAATCAATTTGAATTTTGTTGGGTCAACCGGTTTGACCGGTATTTATATCGCCCGTTTCGTCGTGGAAAGCTTGCAAAAACCGATATATCGCCGGTATATCGGCCAGTCGCGGGGATATCTATAACACTTATTCTGAGTGAGTGTTATTTTATTTTATTTTTTGAAATAAAGAAAGTGAGTATTATTAGTTTTAGTTACGTGGGTTTCTCTCTCTGTATATATAATACAAGAAATGATTGTTTATCCTGATTTCATGCTTTTATATATATATATATGCTCATTTATATAGCTTTGTGTTTATTTTTATGAACTAATTATATTATTTAATGCACTTCGTCTAATAAATGTATTAATTAATATATCAATTAGGCCAAGCCTTAATTAGTGGTCCGTCTAGGCCAAGCCTTAATTAGTACCCATTTCATTCTCTTTTGCACGAGGCCGCTTAATTAAGGAGATAAGATTTAATTAAGTCACACATCAATAATTTATATTTGGATTTTGGAGAGTGTTCGCGTAAAAGAGAGTCGAGGCACTACGGTATTTAACAACAACAAAAGTAACTCTAGCCATTAATTAATTAACATTTCCTAGTATAATTGTTCACTTTGTATCATAGTCAATAATTACTTTAATTTGCTTTCTTTCTTACCTTGATTTTGCACGTAATGCGGGAGTAAGCATGTTGCGACAATATATACAATGATTTTTCTTAATTGTAGATCCAAAAATCAGATTGGGATAGTATATTGATTTAAAAATAGATTCACTAATTAAAAAATCACCATACAAATCGTGTAAAAATATCAACCGTACGTTCAGTATAATTTGAGTGCCGAAACAAATCTTGTCAAATATTAAGTAATCCAACAATTGATAGAAATTCGGACATGCTAACAAGTACTAATATTGGAATATATTAACTTTTAGTTTGATGATATATATAAATTAAAGTAGTCTTTTTAAATTATGATCACAACCAAGTTTATTAATGGTGACAATAAAGTTGTAAGATAAATGACCAGGACGACAAATGAGTTGAGCTCATAACGTGTAACTCGAACTTGATCAATTAATTATTTGGTTCACGCTTCTTACACTCGACTTGAATTTGATTTTAAAGTTGTGCTCATTTATTAAAGTAGCTTGAGTTTGATCTTTTAATTAGTCTCGACATATCCTCGTGAGCCGACTTTTATTTAGTATTTAATTAATTATATTTTTGAACCATTAAAATTCTTTACAATGAAATTATGCGAGTTTGAATCAAGTTAAATATCGGGTCAATGTCAAACAGTCTCGTTATATTTAATGAATTGTATATACATTATTTTATTTTAATTTTAAATTAATATCATTATTAAAATTAAAGTGAACTTGTCTATTTTCTTTCAAGTCAAGTTTGATAAATTCTTTCGATCCTGAAATCAAATTCAAGCCCGACATTTATTTCACTCAAATAGTGCCAAATTAAAGTTTGATTCGATCCGAAACTTTGGTAAGTATAAGTTAGTAACTATAGAGAGACCGACAAGATAATAACTAGCGGATTTTCAGGAGATGAAAACAATGAGATTACCACTTTTTAACTTTCACTAAATCTCCTATTTTATTTTCAAGAAAAAAAATCCTATTTTGAACCCTTTGCTTTTGTAGTTATTAATCATCACTACTTTCCACGATTCTTACTTTTCTTTCCTAATAATTCCTACTCATTTCAGACATCAAAACCACTTTTTTTTTCTTTTTGTCAATTATACCCTTTTATCAACCTTACTTTATGCTTCTTTATATTATTTTTTGGACTAATTTATTTTAACTTGCTCATAAAGTGATAATCAAAAGATAATATGGTGCATCCGTGACACTTATGAACAATTAGTTCTTTTTAATAAATTTTATCGGAAAAATTGGGCTACTTTTTGTCTTTTGGGATTAGATTACAACTTTAATCTTTAGTATATGTAATCCCAATTTTATTCTCGACAATATTGAGATAAAAGAAGTAACTTCTATGTAGATTTTGAATAGCAAAGGTATCTCATTTTTTTTTTGTTGAAAGTGAATCAAATTTTATTTAATAATTAATAACTAACTCGACATCAAGCAGGACAGCTGAAAGTATAATTGGTTGGACATACCCTCACTATAATCTCAGCTGCTATTAATATATCATATTTGACCAATTCGTGAGCCACTATATTACATGATCTACAAGTAAAAAATAAAGAGATATCGAACTCAAGAGCTGAAAGAAAGTGTTTGTAGTCGTGAATGATACTCCCAAGCATTATTAAGATATTTGAAGGTGTATTTGCAAAAATTCTTTTTATGTATTTTTTGGAAGAAATACATATTTTTCTTAAACTATCCAAAAACCCCCCACAAAAATTATCTTATGTTTACATCTTTCTCCAGTATAAAAAATTAAGGTCAAATTTTGTTAGAGAACCAAGTAACATCAATACCACAGCTATTAAACTGAATGTGTCATAATTGCCATTTAAATCATGTGTCCATAATTTATAATCATGTCATTTAAAGCATGTCTCCATACTTCTATAATTAAAATTTATAGGGCTCGAATTTTGGCTAAGAACAAGGAGTAAGGCCATCTCCAATGCTATATTCATATATCCAAAAATTATTACTCAATGATTGAGTCTTTATATCTATTTCTCTCCAACCCAATCTCCAAAATTATCTCTATACGTCACATCAAATATTACTTTTATTATTTAATAATTTTACATATTTTATTTATATAATTTTAATTCTAATAAATTATTTAAATATATACATTAACTTACTAAAAATAAATGTCATATAATAATCAAAATTTTATATAATAAAATATTAAAAATAACACATCGAATAAAACAAAATTAATTCTACGAGTTAGTAAACTCGTCCCAACGAGTAATTTTAGTCAATATTTCGATCTTCTTAGCGAATAAGAAAAATAATTGTGTTCATTTATTTATTATTGTAATTGAAAATCTATGTTTTTTGTCGAATTTTTATTTAAAATCATTGTTTGTCGTCGATTCTAATGAAAAGTATATTTTGCAAAATAAATTACAAATGAAGTTATAATGCAATAATTTTTATATATTCAATTTACAATCAAATTAAATAGATTAATTAATTTCTTTTAAAAAAAATACACATAAATTACACTCATGAATAAAAATAAATTTAGATACCCATTTATTACACTCATAAACAAAAAATAATAATAGCATTTCACTTAACACCCATTTATTCACTTTTGGAGATTGCAATAGTGTGTATTCAAATTTAAAGACTCACTGTAGCAAATATGCATATTTGGATATGCATATGCATATTTGGATACTTGCGTTGGAGAAGATAGTCTCCAAATATGCAAAAATTTGCATATTTGGATACAGGGTTAGAGATGCCCTAAGCAAGTCTTTTAATCACGGTGTCAAACTCAGTTGATAATTAATTCTTATTATTAATTCTCAACATAAATATAAATTTTATAATTTTCAAACCCGGATACAATTTCTCTCTTATGTACTCATTAATTTGGATTTTATAATCATGCATTGGTGTGTAATATTGACTTTATAATTGAGTTTATATGTTTAGCGCTTAGAGGATAAAGTTTAATAATAGTTTTAAGGAGATTTCCTCTCTGAAGAATAATTTTATTTTATACGATTGATCAATTTATGAATATTTGAAAGAACGAATGGTTCCAAATGTAACATGAATATACAATAAGGTTTTATTGTAACGATAGATTTATTTGGGCGGTATTTAATTTAATGTAGTGAGCATTTCTATTTTTATATGATGATAAAAGAAATATATATTACCGAATTAAATATGTTAATAAAGAAAGAACACTGCCAACATTAGCCTACGTTCCATTAGGTTACCTTCCATTAATACTTTTTTATGAGAATATGAATTGTTGTTGCTAAAAATAATACACATACGAACGTGCATGATAGAAATAATGAGAGATTTATTATTAATTGAGTTTTTATTTATAAAGGATAGGAAACCTTAATATATGTGAAAAAATGAAACATAAATATAGGAAAGTAAATATTGAGAATCTAATATAATCTAACCGTCCCCCTTAAACTCAATGCGGTGAAACAAAAATTAAGTTTGAAATTAAATAATATTGAGTTGTGGCGAGGGTTGCGGTTGCCGAGAATGTTGTCGAGATGATACGAAAATGATTGAGGATGGAAGATGTGCGCCGATGTTTGATGCATGATGCTTGATGCTGCCCGCTGGCTGATGGCAATGGCGAGATAGCAGATGCCCGATGATGCCTGATGGCTGATGGCGAGATAGCAGATGCCCAATGATGTCAGATGTCTTATGGCTGATGGCGAGATAACATATGTCCAATGATGTCATATGCCTGATGGCGAGATAGCAGATGTCCAATGATGCCAGATGCTTGATTGTTGATGGCGAGATAGCAACTGCCCAATGATGCTAGATGCCTAATGGCGAAATAGTAAATGCCCAATAATGTCAGATGTTTGATATCTAACAGTGCATTATGTTACTATTTATCCTCATCGATATAGGTTTTTTTTTTCAAAACCAAATAACAATCGTAAAAGTCTAATACACTAATGATTTCAGTCTGAATAATTTTAAAGTTCTTCGAATACTCGATTAAATTATAAAGACGCGTAATGTTACATTGAAACATTCTCCGTAAATGAAGGGATGATGTGACAATTGATGTTAGCAGAAAAAAAACCTAAAAATTGATAAAGTCATGGGCCAACTAATTATATTTGGCTCTATAATCTAATCTTAATCTTATCTAATGAGTGTTAAGTTTATTATTCATCATCATCATTAGCTTTTTGGGTCAAGTATCTGTAATGAGGGCTTAGAATTATATGCAAAATTAAGAACTTATATTCAAGTCAGCCAAACTAATTAGACCCATATGGGCAAAATGTCATCATATAATCATAAGTTGAGTTCAAATTTAATTTGAGGCAGTTTTTCATATTGAAGAAGTCTAATTCAAATTTGGATGTTATTTGGTCAAGAAAAAGGAAATAATATTATGGTAAATATTTGATGTGATTCTTAAATTCTTACAAGTAAATCCACGTCACGTGAATATAATTTACATGTACAGTACTAGATTTGTTTTATGATTCATATATAGCAACAATATAATATAAATGACATCATAGTGAGTTCAGAATGAAGTATAAAAATTGGTCAAACAGAGAAAAAAAAAGAATGAAAATAATGGTTGGCCCAAGTTGACTATGACCGTGACTTGGGTCTCATATTTGTCTCCTTTTTACTCGTCAAATATTAGCAGTTTGGGTTAGTTGATTGTCTCGTTGATGATCAGCTTTCCATAGTGGAATGGTACCCAATACAAACATAATATATTCCTCCATCAAAATGATCCTTAAGTTTAACTTAAACGTTTAAATAAATGTTAGGTGGAGGCCGTGAGGCTTACGGAAGCATTTTTGGGTTACGTGGAGAAGTATTTTTAGGGTTGCTCTTATAACGGATTTGCGTGGAGTCTCATTCCATTCGAGGTAGAGGCCGTGAGTTTGCAAGAGGCACTTCGCTTCGCTTTTATTTATTTTGCCCGTCGTTCTTGTAATTTCATGGCTCATGAATTATTGATGTATGCTTTAACTAACAGTAGTTGAGATCACGGTTCGTAGTCTGTCTCATCACCTGTTGCTTCGGTTGTCCGATCAAACGCGAGTTAGAGTTAAGGATGATATTGTAATTTTAAAGATAAAAAAAATAACGGTTTTGATGGACCCAGCTCAAGCACGTAGTCCTTCTTAATGGGCCGATATCATATTGGGCCAATCCTTAAACTACTACATCTTCTCTCTCGTCTAGGGCCCGAACCGGTTCTCCACTTTAAAAACACAAATCCGGAAGCAATAGGAGGGAAACGATCCGGTTTCTTTGTCTGGTTCCCTGGTTCTGGCCAATTAACTCAATTAATTGTGATATTCAAACATTATTTAATTTATGGACAAAATTAAAATCCTTTGGAGGCAAAACTTTAAGTCGGATTAAAATTGTATAAAACTAAAAGTTAAGATTTGCAAACAATCAAAATATAAAGTCCAAAAATCAACTTCTGAACCAATTATTTGGCGGTTATGTACTATTAGAACCAAAATTAAATCGGATTGATTCAAATGTTAATTTTCAGACCCAAGTGGAATTGATTTGGTTCTCAATTTTCGGACTCAAATTTGACCTAATATTCACGTTCCTCAATTTTTTAGTTCGAATCTCGCTTTGAGGCCGATTTTTGGGTAAAATATGCCCTCTCATCACATCACATCTCATCCCGGTCATCTTTATATTTTCATCCTTAGCCTAGGTTTGCAATGTCTTACATTAGCAAGTCAATATTTTACCAATAATGGATGAGCAAAAGTATTATTTTGTCTGCTTTTTGCTTAGAAATTCAAATACATGTTAGTATATAGAGAATGCCTAAAAATAATAACACTTGTTTCTGGCATGTCGTCCAACTGCTTTTTTTCTGATTTAATGTTAGGGTTTGAGCCTACGATGATCTGAATAGACCAACATATACATAACATTATTTATAGGATAAGTTTTGAATGTGAAAAGAGGAGTCGAGCAAAACACTGACGAGGATTCGGGTGAGAATGTGGTGCTTCGACAACACCATGACAATTGGCATAGCTTGAAAATTCATAAATTAACCAAAGGTATTTTAAAATGTTCATTATAAACTTGACTTTTCAATCCACTCATATACCTTGTTTAATCCAAAATGTAGTTTAGCTAGTTTCGTAAAAATGTGCTTTAGTTGGAGATAGCCATGTGTCTTCTTCCACTAATATTGTGTGGTATTCAATAAATTATTGTTATTTAGCTGTAACATCAATAGTTTCTTCTATAAATTGGACCATTTTCGACTAAAATCGTGAGCCTCGGGTTCCTCATGTTATTAAGATAACATGATAAACGGACTGATAAATTTGGTACATCAACATGTTATATTTATCGATAGTCTTGTATGTCTTGGTAACCAAATTCACAAACTTCAAATTTTATTACATAGGTGACTTGAATTTTTTTATTTTTAACTTTCTAGTTTCATATCACACATTAGTGCTCACGAGTTTCTCTTCTGATTAAGAAATTATAATTTTATAAATAATATAACGATGTAATCTAATTACACATCATTGATCCAAGAAACTTCACGTGTATACACATTCTCTAATAAATTAAGATTTTATTCTTCCACTTTTGAAGATAGTTAATTAACATGTATTGGAAGTGAAACGTGTATATATTATGATAAACCTGTTATAGCTTTAGTTTTTATATAATATTTTACTTATTTTAACAACGACGACAAGTGAAAAAAATATAGTAATTATTAATCAAAAAATAACTGAATAAACGATGCAGCTCCTCATGGAGTTGAATAAAGTAAATAAAAAGTAATAAGTTAGGGACATTATGATAATGTGCATAGAAAAGAGAAGAGATAAGATTTATCAAATATATATATAGTACTATATATCCAGCTTTTTAAGCCATAGAGTTTAATTGGGCGACAAGTCATGAACCGAAAGAGCTCCCAGAATATATATTGTCTACGTGAAGATCACCATTTCATGTGATTTTTTTTCCAATAAATCATGTTTTTGTTCTTAGCTTTACAGGCCATCCCAAAATTATCTCACGGTTCTTTAGTTTGGTTTTACTCGATTAAAATTGATTAGGCGAATTTGAGCCCATCTTTTATACAAAAACGTTAAATTTGAAATTATAAAAAATTACTAGAAAAACCGAATATTAAAATTTAATTATTATGATACAATTGAAGTATAAAGTTTGCAAGCCAATTAACAATTAATAAAAGATAAATAATATATTTGGGTAGACAAGAAGTGGACATGTGACGAGGCGAACCGGTTCAATTGTTACATGTTAACTTGTGGTTATGGGTTTTAAAAACCAAAATAGAAGTAAATAATTTTTTCAAATTCAGAATCAAACTGGAAGTAAATAATTCTTTCAAATTCAGAACCAAATTGAGAATTTGAAGTCAGAAACATACGAGTCCAGGTCCCACATTAGAAGATTATGTGGTATAATAAGAGTTACACATTAGACTCAATATTCATCATACTAGTTTTTTTGGTTCATATGTGGGCTTGGCTTTAATGTGTATCTAGACTTTCCTTGGGATGTGTTTCTTCTTGCTAAAGCCCGATTCTCCCATGCATCTGATTATAATAAATTCTCTCCATTATGAACTTTAATATGTAAGTTAATTTTCGTAAGTTTTAAATTATATTCACATTAGAGTTAAGGTTCGTTAGGGTTAGCCCATCTACATTAGAGCTTCCTTTTCTCAATGTATTAGGATTTGTCTATTACTTCTATAAATAGATGTCTCTTGTACATCATAACACACATCATTAATATATCACTCATTATTTCTATCATGGTATCAGAGGCATAACCGATCATTTGTCAAATCTCTATGAATTTATTGCTTTACCCAATCGTCGATGTTTCGTGATTTTGACGGGTAGGCAAGACAATTCAATCATTCTAATCTCTATTGCTCCCACAAACAATCAACTCGGCAATCTCGTAACCAATCCTATAACCAATCTCGTAGCCACCAATCTTGTAAGCCGGAAATCCCGTAATATGAAAATATTGTAATCCGAACATCCCGTAAGTCGGACATCCAGTAATCCGAAAATTCTGTAAGTCGGAAATCCTGTAATTCATAATCTCATAACTCAGACACCGCACGTGAGAGGAGTGCAGTCCGTCAGCCGTCAACCATTGGGCACCAGGCATCAGACATCATTAGTTAACCATCATCCGTCAGACATCATTGGGCATCAGGCATCGACATCTGCGCACCCTCCATCCTCAATTCTCTTCGTATCATCTCGACAACATCTTCGGCAGCCGCAACTCAATATTATCTAACTTCAAACTCAATTCTTACCACACCGTATTGAGTTTGAGGGGGTTGCTAAATTATATTCACATTAAAGTTAATGCGCATTAGAGTTAGTCCATTTATATTAAGACTTGTATATTCTCTCTACAAATAGATATCTCTTATCCATCATAACACACATAGTAGATATTACTGGTTATTTCTGTCCCTATGTTACTCTTAGTTAAAACTCACACATACAAAAACGACAAGTGAAACTAGGCCGGCAGCACCACACAGTACGTAGCCACAAAAACAAGAATAAAGTACTCTATGCATATATACCTGCTTACTGTAGCAATTCCCAACCTTAGATTAAAGCCGTACGTACGTAAGTATATAAAGAGCGAGGAAGATGTTTGTTTTTGTCCAATTAATGATTCGATCTCATTCCACCAATTCTAACAGTAAGATTCAAACTGGTGCATTGTGTGTCGCGTCTCCGTTTACCAGGAAAGTCGGGTCCTCCCCTTGGACGTGTCGACTTGTCGTCGTCTCATGGTTGGTTCGGTACTATGTAAATGCAATAAAGTGCATGCATGTGATGTGCAGTAACATTGGTACGTACAGTGCTCTATGTCTATATCTCTCGAGCCCAATTAAACACGCCAAGCCCTAGCTGCACCCATTGCCAGCCTTATTAACTTCACTGTGTAGTTTCTATCTATAGCATTATCACTCACTCTTTCTTGTTCTACTTTGACCTTCTCTTTTGGCATCTCCTTTTTATGTACCCTCTTTTCTTAATTATTAATTATTAATTATTCTCTCTTATGTACCATTAATCTGGATTTTATAATGATGCATTGGTGTGTAATATTGACTTCATGATCGAGTTTATATGTTTAGCGCTTAGAGGATAAAGTTTTAAAGAGATTATGTTTTAGATATAGCGCCTATTTTATTTATATTTACATTAGGACTAAATTATCATCTAGACGAGTTAAACATAAATATAAAATGCATAGTGTTTTGGAGTGTTGGTTTAAACAACAGTCCATCCCACAACTAAAAAATTAATTTAACAGATGATTTTCTTATTAATTTTTATGAAATGGGGATCGATGGATATGGTCATGTCTCTTAAATGTTAAATGAATGTGGCTCAAAGTGAAAATTAATATTGTGGTGTAAATTAGTAACACATAACTCAAATTAATTGCAATCCTAAATGGTTGATTGTGAGTTGCTGTAATATTTGAAATGACAAGCTCAAATCCGGCCAGTCCTGTCCAAGTAATACCAAGATTTGAATCTTAAACTCTTAAGTTAATTATTTACTCAACTTCAATGAACCTTATATTTTTGTAATGGAAATTATACTTATATTAGTTTTATCACATGTATGTGTAATTATAGTTCATTAAAATTATATCTTATGGAAACCAAAGTGTACCTGTCGTCCCCTCTGGTCAACATTATTGCAGCCTAATATATATGAGGTTTTTATGACAAGACAGTTTTATTTCTGTCTGGTATATGAATTAATTAACTCATAATTCCTAGCTACATTTTCAATCCAAGAATAGGTCTTTGCAACTTTCCATTTTAATTGATTGGTTTGGTTTTCTCTTTTCCCCTATATATACATGCAGTACTTCCATTTTAGTTAGCTTTTCAAAAGCAGGAAAGAGCCAAGTTTTATGCATCACACATATACACAGTATTTTAAAGTGTAGATTAAAAACTCATCTCCATTGTTAATTTTATAAAATAAATAATTGAGACTAAAATACACTATAAATAATAAAATTAATTAAACTAGGTTTAAGTATACCAAAATTTTACATTTCGATCTAGATAAGATTCGATCCCATGTAAGAGTGTGCAAAACTTTACCTGACCGAAAGAACCGAACCAGATGGTTTGGTTGATCTCGATTTGTTTCTTCTCAGCCACTAATCTTTCATTGGTTCGGTATTTGATTCCAACGAGGCGAAATTGAGCCTCAGTTTGAATCTCAATGAACATACTCGCTAATTTCCGATGTGGGTTTGTGTGGCTTTATGACTCACGTTGAATTGGTGGGTCACTCAGGCGAATACCACCAAACTGACCCAACTATATATACTGCTGGGATGATCGGTCAAAACTAAATTGAACCGCTCTGAATGGTTTGTTCAGTTGATACTTTGTTAATTCAACTGCAGGTGCAACCAAGTTATACTCATTTGGTATGTATATTTTTTATTTGGTTCCTAGTGTAAAAATATAAATTTATCAACATACTGCATGATTAAAAATATAGAATAATAATCATCATAATTTAACATAATAAGTGGCTCTCGTGTTGAGAAAATTTATTGATGCATTTTACACTACATGCGATATATATTAAAGGACAGACATGGAAGTACACGTGACCATTGACGTACCAATACTATAATGTTTGGTCGGGTCTGGTTTTATTATTACAGCCGTAGATATCACAATTATTTCATGATGATAAGATGAGATCAACGCCTCCTAGCCGCCGTTTCCCTCTGGGCGTTGAAGTAGACAGCGGCAACAGGCAGTCCCAGATCGTTCTCTTCCGCGAACTTGCGGGTGCAGAACCGCTCCCTGCTGCTCACCGCACCGGAACAATCCGGCGCCTTTCCCCGCCGCTTCTGCTTGTACAGGAGGAACACGAACCTGTGTATTCCTATGTTTGGCCGAGGAACCTCGTACTTCACCACTTCCCGGCCGAAACTTGCGTCCGTCGTCCCTGGGATGTCCGTCACTATCCTGCGTGTTAGAACATAAAATTACAACCCGTCTTTCAGTTATCAGCTTAAACTTTTAGTTGAGTTGGTACTCTGTAACGTACCAGTGCAGGTGCTCCCGGAGATAGGGGTCGCTGGGACCGGGGACATCGGGGTCCGTCATTATCTGCATAGACATAATCCGTCATTATCAATTAATCAATTATGCTGATCCATTCAAAACATGGGGTTTTCCTGATTTGCTGATGAAAAAAATACCAGAGTGAAAAAAGAGCGCATGTCTCCGCCGTGAACCTCAACCCTAGGCTTGAGGGTGAGAGAGGAAGGGAAGAGCTCGTGGCCGTTGTAGACCTGCTTGTTGTTGTTATTGTCGTTGTTGTTGTTCTTGTTGTAAGTGACTACCATTTTCACGCTTGGGCTGAAGTAATCGACCACATCTCCCACAACCCTCCCGACAACAAGTGGATCGCTCACTTTGGCCATTTTCTTGCTTAATTTCTCTGCTAATTGATTAATTGATATAACTCAACTGAACCCAATGCCTGGCTTTTATAGTAATGATAAAAGCAGCTTTAATTGGACTCAACTCAAGGGACCCTATCCTAGATGCACCTACAATTTAATCTTTGATTCTTCGTTTCAAATCCAACCAATATACTAGTACCGTAGTACGTACTCCCCACCATTGTACTAAACATTTTCGTTCCTTGCCAAAATTACCAAACTTTTATTTATTCTTCATACCACTTTATTTTTCTGTCCCTTCGTTTCTCATGTGTTTGAAATTCTCGCACAAATTTAGTCAACTTTTTGAATTATGGTTATTAGTTCATGACACGTGAGCTCATTATCAAGGATCCAATACTCAGGAATACCCGACTCTGATACCACTGTTTGGGAGATTCGTGCCTTACCTAGAAATAGCATTCAAAGAAAGCACATACATACATTAGAATCCACATTTGACTCAAAATATTAGCCTAGTGGATTTATAACCTAGGGTCTAATGCGTACATAAACCCTCATTGACCTCAATACTCTTCTAATGTGGGACTTTCATCCAGAAGGAAATCAATTATAGTATAAATAATATCACCCAAAACATATTGTAAAATTTATGGTTTATTAGTTAATATTTTTGAGAAATTAAAATCACATTTCATATTAATTACTACTCCGAATTGATGTAACAAGTTGTCTCTGAACCTGCTTGTTGGCCTGGTGCTTCGTGTACACGTTTGTAATTCTCTGCCCAGAAGTACTTGTAACAAAGACATGTCTCTTTAAGGTTCGCAAGAGTCAGGTACTCTTTGCTAGGACTGTTCACGGTTCGGTAACCGAACCGAATCGGTCATAACCGAACCGAACTGACCGGTTCGGTTATGACAGATTGATAACCGATAATCGAACCGAAAGGTTGTCGGTTCGGTTCGGTTATGACCGAATAACCGACCGATTATGACCGGTTCAGTTTTCAGTTAACCGATTCATTTTGGGCCTTTTTTTGGTCCTTTTTTTTGGGCCTTCTCATGCCCAATCCAATAGAGGTACCAATTTTTTTTGGCCATTTCAGGCCAAATCCTAATCCAAAATTCACAATACAGTACAAAATACACATATAGTTTGTGTACATTACACTATTACAATCCAAAGTTCAAAAAAACCAATACAAAGTTCAACAAAACAGTCCAAAATACAGTACGTTTCCTGACCCAATACAAAGTTTAACATTCCAAAAACTAATACAAAGTTCAACGTTCCAACTTTCAAGTCCCGACGGCACATTACGTCTCCTGAAATGCAAAGACATATACGTTATAAGCTCATGGCAAATGGCAAAACAGTATTGAATTATTGATTTGATTATGTATTGATTTAATTTAGACTAAAACAAAACAAATATATATATATATATATATAATTTAGATACTAAAACAGTATCTAATAGATATGACTTGTGAGTCAAAAACACAGTGATTATATATATATATACATGTCAAAAAGCAATATATAGTTAGATACATATTGATATTATATCAATATGTATCAAACACAAACAGTGCCCACTCCGATGACCTAAACAACCAGTAACATTGTCAATAACCAATATGTAACAATATCAATATATGTATCAAACACAAATATTTACCAAATGACAAAACAGTGGCAAAACAAGATAAATGTTTTGAGAACCCTTACTGTTAAACATAAATTCAGTGGCAAACCAGTGGTAAAATAGAGGGAAAACAATGGCAAAACAGTGGGAAAACAGAGGCAAAACAGTGGGAAAACACTAAATTTAGATTGCATACCTCCCAAAAATCAATGCTTGGAACACCATCTGTTGATGCATTTATTGCAAGTTCTGTAATAAAAAGGTAAACAAAATCTCAATAAGTTAATAAAAAGTTGAAAACCATACACTCGAAATTGGAATTCAATTAAAAAAATAATTACTATTAACCTTCTTGGACCATTTGTTCTTCAAGCAACTCTTCCTCTAATAAGATCTTCGTGGGGGTCGTTTTCAACCAATCTTGAGTGCAAACAAGAGCTTGTACCATGTCGGTACTTAAAGAGCTCCTGAAATCGGTTACAACTCTACCACCCGTACTAAATGCTGATTCGGAGGAAACTGTGGAGATCGGGATGGCCAAAATGTCTTTAGCCATGTTGGGCCTTTGCTTCTTTTCCATATTATTTTTGTGCTAAAACTCAAAATGGTAAAAAGGAGAAAATATTCCCGAGATTAATTTGTTGGTAACGTTTCCCGGTTTGTGCCATTAAAGTGAACTAATTAAGATTTTAGGGGTATATTTAAAGAAGCTCCCCCGCATAATGATCATACTAATTGTACGGCCGACATTATTATAAGAGCAACTCTGATATAAATAATATCGTGATTACCCCAGTTTTTCAAAATCAATACATTCTAGAATCGTTCTTAATGAACACCATAACGATTGAAAATCATACTATTTGTGTTGAGTTAATTTTCAGCAATATAAAAGATACATTTTGAAATTCAGTATCACTATAGTCTTAGTTTAAACTATCCATTAATGGATCTCAGCATCTTTCCAATCCCAAGTGAAAGTCCGAAATTGAGATTGTGTAACATTAGAGAAAATACCTTCTCTTAGTTATAACTAGCTAGAGAGTGTAATGAACTTTTTCTATTAACAGTTTAAGATAACTGCTTTAAAGAAATGATACACAGATGATTCTCAGATTGAGAAAATAAACTCTAAAAACATTACATTAAATTAAAAAGAAAGATGAAATAAAATAAACAACGAACCTAAACCGACTGGGACATAATATATTTTATTTTCATATCGGGTGTCATTTTCAATACGAATTGAAACATAACTCATTAAATAATGAATAACAATATTTTTCTATTGATTGAATTCTAAAATGGCTTTCTTGTATGTTGAATTGGTCTAATCATTATTAAATATTTTCATTCAAAAAAGTCTGCTACGGGAAATTTTTTTTATCAACTAGCCCAATAATCATGGTTATATTATAAAATTAATTATATTCACAACTATAATGAAAAATTTAGTGTTTAATTTACATATTAGTGGCGTGAGTCATGTCATGAAAGTGATTAAAGGAGATTCAGTTGGGTGATTTGATTAATTTCTCAAATTGCTCGTAAGTTCTATATATGGAAATTTTCTTCACAATTCCTTATCTCCAAATTTTCACTTTGTTAATGCTCTATAACGTCACTAAGTCTAAGACTTTGTTTAATGGTTTGTGATCATTGTCATCTTAATTAATTATTCATGTTATATGATGGATATCTAAATTGTTCTCAAAAGTACTGTGTGTGGACAAACACTCATTTTGTTTATTCCAATCCACATTACATTAATTCATGCTTCTCTAAAATATATCTCAATTATATATCTATAGTATTTCCTCCACTTCAAAACAAATATTATTTTAAAATGAGCTCTTGTATATTTACCATCTAATATCTATATCTTTTTTATAAGATGATTATCAAATGTTTCACTAAACTGTTGAAAGTTGATTTTCTTAGAAGACGTGTTTTTTTTTCAAATGAAAGAAGTAATTGTGTTTTATAAGAGCTCATTCGACTACAAACCTATATGAAACGTCCAAACGTCCGAATCATATACAACCGTCGGATCTGAGACACATGTTGTTTCAGCATGTGACACGTGGTATGGTACATCATTGCACTACATATTTTACATGACTTGAAATTTGCACGAGTCCATCATATTCTACAACAATGTACTATATGTTCTACAACATTACACTGCATGTTCTACAGTTTGGACAGTTTGACATTTTTTATTGGTTTGTATCTGATATCTCTGAAAGTGTTTATATTGATGAATAATTGATGATTACAATAGAATACAAATGTCTCTATATATAAGCTTGATAAGCTAGGGTTTACATGAGCTATTACGGCTATGATTTAAATAGAGATACAAAGTAGTGAGCCTCGGCCCATATATTAATAAATAATATAATATATCTAACAATCTCCTCATAAACAAATATATTATTTATAACAAAGTGTTAAAATTGAGAAATTCGGACATAAATTAATTAACATATTATACATTATTATTTTTGGGAAGAGATTGGCTACAAACCATCTACCTGCTACAAATTTTAGAACGTTTAATGCTTATCGGATTAGTTTCATCAACTGCTCTGATTAATAATAGATGTAACAAATACAAAAAATACAAAAAGGTAATACGATCTTTCTTTCTTCATATATAATGAAACCTTATCTACCCAACTCATTCATTCTCGCCGCCTCCTTCCTCAAATATGTACGCCTCTCCTAGCTCAAATTCATGGCTCAGCACAACATCATATCGTCGACGGCAAGCGAGGCGACGACGCAATAGCACTCCAGCGATGCGCGACGACCTACTCGTTCAAACGTGACGTCGACAACCCATCAAACACATGCTCGATCACTATTGATGGCTGTCGGTCACCATCGATTGGCTCCCCAACCGTGAGGAGCCTCCCAGCAAGGACTATTCATTTCAGAAGATGATTCTCGGCACCCACACCTCCCGACGGCGACGACGATTCTATTGTGACGACGGTGGCGGTATTCACGACAATTCAGCAGGGATTCAGAGGCATCGTGACTGCTCGGCTCGATCGAGAACCAGTAGATCGATCAATTGGCATGTCAACCAGTAAAGATTCGGCGGCATCGTGACGACCCGACTCGATCGAGGATAAACGGATCGATCAATCAACTTGTCAACCTCAAGAGATCCGATTTGGGATTTCGATACATCGTAAGATTTTATTTGGGATTTTAAGTTTCTGGTTTCAATTTCCATACTTTGATTCAATTTGTTTGACTTGCCGTTTTTTCCTGGTTTGGTTGCTTTTGATATTATTGCTCAATCAGGTACTGTTTGCTTGCTAATTGATTCAATGTATTTGTTGCACTTGTTTATTACTTGCTCGCTCCAATTCCAGTTTCACATGACGGATAGGTCCATGTATTTATTGTTGTGGTTTTTAATTACATGCTTCATTCCCCAGTTTTTTTCAAATGTTTCATATATTAAATACCAAGGAAATCATTGTTTTAGATTAATCATCAAAAAATTGAACTAATTTTTCATGGTTATTTCTCAAATTTACATCACACGGATTTGATAAAACGGGTTTAACCAACAAAAAGTGATGTTTTGCAAAATCAATTCGAAGAAATATATTCGATAAACTATATTAAACAAAACATATTCAATATTCGATGAAACACATTTGATGAAACACGTTTGATGAAACACATTTGATGAAACACATTCGATGAAACATGTTCGATGAAACATATTTGATGATACAACATCAATTGAACTGTTTAGACCGAACGGATTTGGGGAACGGATTTGATGACACGGATTTAGAACATATTAGATGAAACATAACAGATTAAACATATCAAATGAAACATAGCAGATGAAACATATTAAGAGAATCGGTAAAACGGTTTGCAAGTGAACCGAACCGATAAAACGATTTGCAAGTGAACTGATTTAATCATCGCAATAAACCAATAATAAAAGATATCCAACTGATGAAAAAAAATTCAAAATAAGATATTCAAGTAAGAAAATAATATTCAAAATAAATTGGGGTATAAAAATACGTTTATACTCGTCTAATGGTATAAAGTGACCAAAAGAAATTTATAAATAATTCATATTTATGTTAGTATGCCATTAATGTCTCAGCGTTAAATCTCACTATTAATTGTTTCATTCGACGGTTTAGATGCATTATAAAATTTGTAGCAAATCAAGATGTTTGCTCTGATCAAGACCCTTTTGTTGTTGGTATTTTTGTGATTATATACACAGCAATGCCCATTATGCGACGATGATTGAGGACTGTTGGACTATATTTTTGAAAATTTAGAAGATGCCATTAAATAATTAGAATTAGATTTATACTATATATATATATATATATATAAATATATATATGTGTACAATTGCATGATTCATTACTATTCCACCAACCATGCATTAAAGCTAATCATGGCATGCATGGCATGTAATGTCAAGTGTGCTACATCACATCTTCATGATAATCATCATCGATCCTAATTGGAGCCGTAGTGGTAATTGTGGGTTTGCCTCATGAGGCATGTCGGCTTTAATGACCCTAAACCTTTAGGTTATTGCTTTACGACAGTGGCTTTTTATGGGGAACTCAAATGTTAAGGTAGCTCACTAGTTTTGGACTCTCAGTCATGCTCTAGTTTGATCCTAGCTAAGGTACTTCACTTGTAGTTCATTTGAGAGTGAATCTTTGGACTACTGTTCCATTTAGGATACTATACTATATATATATGTGTGTGTACGACAACTTGGTCTTTCTGTTATCAATTTTCTATATTTACAATTTCAATTTTCTAGTATCATTTGAATATATATGTCAAACAAATATAATAATAACGGGTTACGTTATGCTCAGTTTTGTAACAATGCGTGTATGTTATGTTTATTATAAAAAAAAACATAAATTTAATGCGTTGATGTCAAATTGAAAAAAATTATTTCAATCACTCATTAGTTACACCACTCTTATGATAAAGTATTTTATGCAATTTAGAATAGGTTGTCCTAAAATAGTTAAAGTATTATAAAAATACAAAATTAGTTTGGGGTGTAAAAATGTTATTTTCGAATAATTAAGTATAATAAACTGTGATTGTCCCTTTATTTTAATCAACCGTGGGCTCTTGAGATTATTATTGATGCCTGCTTAATTATGATTGAAGAATCGTGATCAATGTAAGTGGTAGATCCAGAAATTTTTTTAAGAGAGGCAAATTTTTATACTAAAAATTTAATTAATTAATAGTAATAATAGTTTTATTGATAAAAGAAGTACTAAATGCATATATCGAAAATTAATTCGAGCTTAATTAATTATTTGTTTTAGTTTAGTTTGAGTTTAATTTTCATGTATTTATAAATACAAAATGAGTCGGTTCGCACGTGCCTTACAAACTCTAATAGTTTGAGTTTGATTCGTTTATCAAACAACGCACCCTTGAACTTAAACTAAATAGAGAATGAAAAATGCTCAATTTTAGGGACAGTAACACTTTGTTACACCTAACTATAGTGAAATGACACTTTCATACTATAACTACTTTTCTCTATTTTTTTTTAGTACATTAACAATTTTTTTTATGAAAACTTATGCTAAAATATCCTTTGTTTAAGAAATAAAAGTAAAACTGGTCCAATTTGATTTATCAAACCAGATTTGAAATGGTTCAAATTTAATTTTAGATTTAGGAGAATAATTGTAATTGCATCTTAAATATAAACCAAAGTGAGTCAGAGAAACAAAATCGAACCAATTCATGGTAGTTTAGGTATATATTTTAGAGGTAGTCAATTCCAGTGTTTAAACATACGACTTCATGGATAAAATATTGCACACATGCCACTAAGCTAAACAACATTTGTTATTAAGTTGTACAATTTTTGTATACATATCAGAATTTAAGGAGGGCCATATATATCCGGTTTTTGTAAATTTTTTTATACAAGTTCTTTTCGAATGGGTAACAGTGTGTTGGATTAGTTGGTGTGCAAGATAAGAGAAAGTTGAGGGCATAAAATGAGTGGTTGGGTTGAGAGTGCACGTGCATATGGTACAATGATGAACAAAATGATCGGTTCAATTTTAGAATGTCAAAACTTAAATACCATTACTTTCACAATATATAACAAGCTGCATCAGATTCTTGTCCTTTTAAATTCAACCCATTTAATTATTAAATCATTATAAATTACAAAATTAATTTGATAATTAATTTGGACTTGAGCAATATACTCAGCTTGTTTACATTCTTATTTTTGCAGAGACGGATCCAAAATGTTTTGGGCCTTCTGTGACGCTTAAGTTGTTGTATAAACAAAAAGCCCAGCCCACGGTAGGAAATAGAAAATTTTAAGCCCAAACATGATTATATAAATAGTTTTGTCTGTCTGCAATGCAAGGGGCAAGATGTAACGTTGATGGGAAATGGACGGTGCAGATGGTCATCGACAAAATTGGTGCCGTGATTAAACCGATAACCTTAATTCCATGTTTTTTCAGTTACAAATTTTTAGAAATGGAACCAACCAGTTCAGCTCTACCAGTCAAATTCATGTACTTGTCCTCATCAATGGAGCTTTTAATAGTGTCTGTGGATAGCTCTCTCTCTAGAAGAAGAAGAAGCCAAAACCCTCTTGCCATTTTTCACTTTCTGTAGGTGGGTTTTTTTCTCTCTACCAAAACCTAGTTTTTGATTTGTGGGTTTCTTTTCATTTGCTGAAATTTGATCTTTTGTTTGAGTATTTTGTTGATTTCCCATAGTTTTCTGGTAAATTGGGCGTTTCCAGTTATTTTGGAGAATGATGTTGATTAGGTACTTGCTGAAATGAACTGTCATGCTAAATTTATGTTCTGAGCAGAACTTTTCTGGCATCTTGTTATTACTTGATTTGGGGTATCAATGCAAAAGTGTGATCTTGATTTGGTCATTAATGATGTTCTAATCTTCTATTAGATGTAGGGTATCGCCAATGGTCAAGATATGTGTCCTATAGGAAAGGGTTATGACCCTTAGGTCTTAGCCAATAGACTTTTGATATTATGTGTATACATATGATATGAGATTGATCATCAATTAATGTAACGAGAGGAAATAATGAATATTCTGACTTGTTATTTTATCCATGTAGAGAATAGGTGTTTAGGAATCGGTTGGAATCAATCTGTGTCATGTTCAAGGGAATGAATCGTGGATTCACAATGGAAAGAAATCAATAATTAAAACAAACAATTCAACGCACATTCGTCTTCACCTGTACTTAGAATCTTCTCATAGTATTTGTTTGTTTATTTTCTTCAGCTATGTTTCTGCTGATAGTTGTTGCGTTGGTGGTTGGTTTTGTGGGGTGGGCTTATCATTCCATTAAGCCTCCCCGTTCAAAGATATGTGGATCGGTGGATGGCCCTCCTGTAACTTCACTTCGAATCAAACTCAGTGATGGGAGGCACTTGGCGTATCGAGAGGCAGGAGTCCCCAAAGACGAAGCCAAATACAAGATCGTCATTGTTCATGGCTTCAATAGCTCCAAAGACATCCAGTTACCCGTCTCCCAAGTATGATCCCACTTCACAATTCCTTATACGCCTCGTTTATATTATAAGTTGTTTGTTTCGTGATAGCATCGCTGTTTTTTTTTTATGTTAATACAACTTCGATTTCAACCATACACAGTAATGGGTTGCTGTGTTTGGTTGGGATTAAGGCTTGTAGGAAATATAATATAATCTGGGAAATTTTTTGATAACGTGTGGTAACTTTTATGCACGCATAGCACAAGTACTAAGAATGTAATTGTAGTCATACAACAATCACGTGATACCTATGATACATGAATTGTTTAAGCATGTTAAGACATATACTAAATTCACTATTGGTTATGTTTTGATTTCAGGAACTCATAGAGGAGCTAGAGATATATTTCCTGTTCTTCGACAGAGCTGGTTATGGTGAGAGTGACCCAAATCCTTCACGTTCGGTAAAAAGTGAAGCGTTTGATATTCAAGAACTAGCTGACAAGCTGCAGATTGGACCAAAGTTTTATATTCTCGGGGTCTCAATGGGAGCTTACCCTGTTTGGGGTTGCCTAAAGTATATACCAGACAGGCACGACGCATCTCTACCATTAACTTTTACATCTCTCTTTTGTCAGTTTGAAGGCGTGTTTATATTATTATTTACCGATTCAACACAGTTTGGCAGGGGTTTCCCTGGTGGTTCCATTTGTCCACTACTGGTGGCCTCGCTTCCCTGCCAAGCTTCGACAACACTCCTTCGGTAAGCTTCAAGTTCAGGACCAATGGTCATTTCGAGTAGCGCACTACACCCCGTGGCTATTTTACTGGTGGATGACTCAGAAATGGTTCCCTTCATTGAGTATAAATTCGGGGAACATGGCGATTTTCAGCCCCTCGGATTTGGAGACCTTAAAGAAGCTTTCAGAAACCCCAAGCACTGGACCGGTACTTACATTTCCCATTACTTCAATAGTTTGCGTGTTTCTGATTAACTCAATAGTTTGTGTGCTTGTGATTCCAGGAGATCACACAGCAAGGCGTGCATGAATCTCTACACCGAGACGTAATGGCTGGTTATGGAAAATGGGAATTCGACCCTTTGGACCTTGACAATCCGTTCCCTGCAAACGAAGGCTCTGTTGATATATGGCAAGGCTATGAAGACAGAATCATCCCCTTTGAAATGAATCGATATATTGCAGACAAGCTCCCGTGGATCAAGTATCACGAGGTTCCTGACCGCGGACATTTTCTGATATTTGAGAACAGTTTCTGTGAAGACATACTAAAGGCACTTCTGCTACATGCATAAGAAATATTGTTCTTTGAATTGTCATGTTTATAGGATATAATGAACTTTTATGTCGTTTATTAAGCAAGTTACTGAAGCAGTCGTTAGATAATGAACTTGTATTGCTCAGAAATGTTGTTCTTCATTCTCATTTGCTTAAGCACAATGAGAATTAATGCATGTTGTTCAAAAAGTGAGGCATTGTTTTGAAAACTTGAAAGTTACAGGTTATTTTGTCTTTTCAAAAAAAACTTACGAAATCTTACGGAATCTCATAAAGTGTAACAAAAACATAATTAGGGTGACATGAAAGTTAAGTTTATAGTTGTATATATAGTTATTAGAAAATTATATATACTTAGATGAAGGAATGATAACGGGTGGGTTTGGGTCTGATTTAGCCAAATTCGCACCCAAGTCCGTTGGCTTCGAACGGGTGCCCAACTCATAGGAAATTAATTTACCGTGAGTGGGTGTCCGACCTGCAAAAAACCTGTAAGGCACGATTTTTTCCAAAACTCAAAACCCGACCCAAAATTTTAAGTATTAATTTAACCAACAAATTATTTTTACAATACAGACGCAAAAGTTAATATATGCTTGTATTATATTAATTTAGGTTTTTTTGAGTGAGTGGGTAATTAAAATTTAGTTTCTCACCCTTTATTAAAGAAGTTAATAAGAATATAAAATATATTATTTAATATTAATAAAAAAGTTATTTGTTTAAAATTTACGGCTGTGAGTCGAAATCGGATCGAGTATAGACCAACATGCACCAGACCCACACTTGTTCAAAAACCCGATTATAAAACTCAAACCCAAATCAAACCCGTAAAAGTTCAAGTTTTACCTGTTCTGAATGGGGCTGGTTCATCATGTACCTATTAAGTTCGAATTTTTTTACCATCCATACTAAATTACCATTTTTTATTTTAAGATTTTTTTTTAATATCATATTACTTTCCCTATCTATCTATAAACACTCCCCACCTAAATATCTTTGTCGAACCTTAATATGATGACAGAGAGCGAGCAACACCAACCACTGATACAATTCTTAACTAAATGAAATATGATTATAACACCTCACTAGTCCAGTTGATGTGAGTGGTGGGTGTGTGCGTCTTTTTTATTGGGTCTTTTCGTATGTTCCAATCCATTACTTGTGATTGATAAGGTTAAAACGAGCAAGAAAGGTCTACGTTGGTTGCATTAGGGTTCATACTGGGTGGAAGAAGAACACAGCCAAATCCACTTGCTTTTTCACCTTGTCTAGGTGGGATTTTTCTTCATTTTACTCTCTAATTTGTACTGTCTGCTTTCTGGAATTCTTTTCATGTGCTGAAATTTGATGTTCTTGTTGGGTTTTTTTGGTACCATTTCCAGAGTTTTAGGGTAAATTGGGTGTTTTCCAGGCATTTGGAGAATGATTTGGTTAGTACCTCAAACAGTTTATTTCCTAAATAAGAAATCATAAGATAAATATTGAGTGTTGATATAAGTATTGGAATTAGCATTATCAATTCCAGGGGGTTATGTGTGACAATGGACCCGTGAATCGAATTTAGAAGAAGCCTATGTGTGCAGGACATCAGGTTTAGTCAAGAACATTTAAATCAAAGATTATGTATTAAAGGATATGTAAGCCCCCTAATAACTCGAGTGAAATTCATGTTTCGTAGCTACTGCAAGGTGGAATATAACTAATCCATTTATTGATCTGCCAACAAACAGCATTTAGATTTTGACCCATTAGAAATGGAGGCTATTTTTGCTATGTGCAGTGATTTTTCTTTCAGTCAGTTGAGGAAGTTTATTAAAAACAAGACAGAAGATTGGAAGTCTAAATAAACTTACCCGAAAAAGATAAACTACCTCAAAATATGTACAAGCTAAAGCCGAAAGCCAGCAGAAAAGGAAATTTAAGCTTACAGAGAAGCTGAGAAATGTGTCAATAGTTTTCTTGTTGTTCGTAACAGTCAATAATGGCGAATCATCTTACTTATATGCTGACTATGCCAAATCCAGGTGGTTTAATATGCTCTTGTTATTATCTTGCATTGCGCTTTCTACGGGTTTCTTTCTTCTTTATCACTCGAGAAATTACAAGAGATCAGGGTTAGTTGATGTCGCTTTTGCCTAAACATAAACTAAAATATATTTTTTTTATCCACAACTAAAAAGTCAGGCATGGGTACTGATTAGAGAAACAGCATAGTAACTTTACCAACAACATCTTCTGGTACCTACAAAGTCTTTCATTGAACCGCCTTCTACAATTCCTCATTTAAGTTTTTGCTGAAGAGTGCTCAACGTTAGGCATGTTGATTATTGCAGCAGCTGTGTTGCTGGTTTGTTTTCTGGTTTATGGATACAAGAGGATTATACCTCCACCTCCCAGGATATGTGGATCGCCAGGGGGTCCTCCTGTCACATCACCAAGAATTAAGCTCAGTGATGGACGGTATTTGTCTTATAAGGAGTCGGGTGTCCCTAAAGACAAGGCCAAATATAAAGTCCTTGTCCATGGCTTCAACAACTCCAAGGACATGTACTTGCCACTTTCTCAAGTATGGACTCTTCTTCTACTCTTTACTGTGATTTGAACTTGTGTTACTATGATCCACATGACTAGTAAATTTAGTCTTGGCTTGATTTTGGCGTGGCAGGAGGCGATGGAGGAGCTTGGAGTGTGTATAGTTGCGTACGACAGAGCTGGGTATGGAGAAAGCGACCCTAACCCAGGACGCTCAGTCAAGAGTGAAGCATTTGACATACAAGAACTCGCGGACCAGTTGCACCTAGGATCCAAGTTTTATGTCGTTGGAGCTTCTATGGGAACTTACCCGGTTTGGGCTCTCCTTAAATACATACCACACAGGCAAGTTTGGTGTTTCTGCTCTTAACCCTTCCATTTGAACACCAAACCGACAATTTCATATGGATTTGATGGATACAATATGTAGAGGATAATAATATTATTGATATCGATGTGTTTTTATTACAATAAGAGAGAACTTCTAATATATGAATAGACCAAAACTAAATAGTTTTATCCTAACAAGACTGATCCATGGTTGCAGGGTGGCTGGTGCGGCTCTGGTGTCTCCGGTAATTAATTTTTGGTGGCCTTCACTTCCTCCCAAGTTCGCACGTAAGATGTACCGGACTCAACTCAATAGGGACCAAGTGAAATATTGGATTGCACATAATGTTCCGGGACTTTACTACTGGTGGATGACCCAGAAATGGTTTCCTTACTGTGGCGTGCTGCAGCGTCACCCGTATATAATAGAACCTGATGCTGCAACCATAGCGAAGATGGTACAGCTTCCAACCATAGCGAAGATGTTGCAAAGAAGCTGCCTTGGATTCGGTATCACGAGGTTCCTGGTGCTGGCCACATGATGATCCATGAGAGTCTCATTTGTCTAGCTATTTTCAGGCAATTTCATCTAGTCTTTTTCACCATTTGAACTGCTCTCTTGGGTTCAGCCAAAATAACACTGAGCTATCTTTTGTTCAGCAAAAATTCTTGTTTTGCCTTGATATATTCATGTGTTTCTCTACCTTCTTCATCTGAAAAGTGAAAACACTATTGCTTGTGATGGAACTCTCAATTGTTGCATAGGGACATTGTGAGGAAACAGAAGTTAAATTCATTCTCAGGGTAGAATTTTCCAGGCATCATGTTATTACTTTTGTTGATTCAAAGTTGCAGAATAGTTTATTTCCTAAACAAGTAAATGCAACTGCAAGATTCTGATTTGGTTAATTAGGAATCTAGGGATGTGTTTGTACAGGGAGAAGAATAGGAAAGAGCTTAATCAATAGTTAAGAACATTTAAATCAAAAGGTTATGCATTAGAAAATATGCAAAAGCCACCTGTAATAACTCTTATGTAACAAAAATTTCCCATTTTAATATAAGTTAGGAATGCCAACAAAATGCATTTAAATTTGGACTCATTAGGAAATGTACTTGAGCTATTTATTTTTTATTCGGAGTGACCTTATTTAATCACAATTCATCCCTACAATCCCTCATTTTAGTTTCTGCAGAAGCTTCTAATATTGTAATATGGTCAGTAGGATTATAATTTACAAACGAGCCGAATTTTAAATGAGCAGAAGAAGCACCGATGGTACTTGACAGACCACATGTAAGTAATAAAGTTGTAGACGACAGAGGGATAGTTGTCGTAGACGGTGGTGGCTCTGTTCAAGAAGACAATGAGCGGGGAGGGGACGAGTTAGGTGGATCTGATATAAGTTCATCCATGTAATTTATGAATAACAGAATTCAAGTCTAAGTGAAATTTCTCTTACTCTTCCAAATTATTACTATTTAATTTGTAAAAACAAACATTTTTCATTGAGTTGTAATATTATACTGCGAGTACGCCTACCATTTCACGCCAAATTAATATTTAGGTGGGTGTATTCAATTAGAATTTTGAATGACTTTTAAAAGTTCATGGATTCTTAAAGTTTACAAGACTCTTTCAAGTCTATAAAGAGTCTCGATAATTTTAATGGAATGACTTTGCAAATCTCATGATTTGAGATGATATTTCTAAAGAGTTTTTTATGCCTACAAAGACTTTCAAAATCATTCAAAGTCATCCACTTCTTAGAATCATTTAAAGTCATTGACATTTACAATACCTTTAGATTTTAGAAATATTTTTAAAGTCATGATTGAATACCACAAGACTTTAAAAATATTTTTAAAATTATGATTGAATATCACAATACTTTAAAAGTATTTCTAAAATCATGATTGAATACCACAAGACTTTAAAAGATTTCTTAAATCCATTAAAATCATGATTGAATACACCCCCTTAATTTGTCTGATATTTAGTAAGGAATAATTTTGTCTTTTTCTTAATATAATAACAAAATATTATAAAATTTTAACATATCTTATTAAAATAAAATAAAAATAGTTAGATACTATAAAAATAATATAGGTTTAATAATGTGAAATCCGGCCAGGGATGAAACTATTCCATGTCTCCAACATAGATTCGATGTCCCGCCCCACATCAAAATAGATAATCCTTGAATCCGAGCGAAAAAAATGCTAAGTATACCTCCTAGCCCCAATATATGACCAAAATAAATTGAAATAAAATCATATTTTAAAAGTATATATTTAATGAAAAATAACAACTATATATATATATATTAAAATAATATTTTATAACACATTTTTAATAAAATAATTATATTTAAATATATTTGTATTAAAATAATAATTTTAGTACAAATTGTATTATAAAATAAATATATTTTATAAACAAAATCGGGAAGAAGGAAAGAAAAGAGGGATATTATTTATTACGCAGAAAAAGAGTGACATGTGGCATAGACGTGTCACCAGAGTAGCGAACCCGGGACCACTTGAACAGCTGTTAAAGCGTCAATGTGGCAGTTACAGTCTCTCTCTCTCTCTAACCCTCCTCTGTCTCTGTACACACTCAGACTACACAATACACTACACATACACACACAGTAGAGAGAGAGAGAGAGACTCTTTTGCATGTTCTTCTTCATTCCTCTGTTTCTCTCTCAAATGTATCGCCCCAAATCATCATCATCATCATCATCATCGTAACAGCCAGGTACTTCCTCTCGCCACAACCTCTGTTCTTGCATGCTCTGTTTTCTGGGTGATTACTCAAAATTGACCCATTTGCAGGCGCAGCGAGAGTAATTAAAGGATGTTGATTTCTGAATCGGAGAGTGTTGGTTGTGGCAAGCCACAACAACAACAACACCAACAAACTCAGGTTGTTGTTGGTGGTGAAGAAGATCAAGATCAAGATCAAGATCCTTCACTGGGCAGACAGAACTCTGTTTTCACTCTGACCTTGGACGAGATTCAGTGCAAGAGCGGCAAGAACTTCGGTTCCATGAACATGGACGAGTTCTTGGCCAGCGTCTGGAGCGTCGAAGACGACCCCAAACCCCAAAACACCAACGGCTCCTCCACGACGACGGCCCTGGCTCGGCAGGGCTCGCTCACCGTCCCCGTCTCGCTCTGCAACAAGACCGTCGACGAGGTCTGGTTCGAGATCCACAGAGACCACGCGCCGCCGCACAGCAATAGCAACAACATCAACATTCAGAGACAGCAGACATTGGGGGAGATCACGCTCGAGGACTTCTTGATCAAGGCGGGGGTGGTTCAAGAACCCGTCTCGGCCACCTCCCTCAAGAAGCTCCAGGTGGCTCCTCCGGTCCAATTACAAGAACAGCACCACCACCCCTGCGACGCCAATCCCGGCGTGGTTCACGGGTTCGTGGCTGGAATGGCGCCGCCGCCGGGGAACGGTTTCTTGGGCTACCAGATGTTCACGAAGAGCGGCTCTTTCGCGGGGGAGTCTTCGTCCAACGGCGGCCTCAACGGGGACGATCCGAGGTACCAAGGAGGCCCGGTCGACCCGGGCGGGCCCAAGGGCAGCCGGAAGAGGATAATCGACGGCCCGCCCGAAGTGGTGGTGGAGAGGAGGCAGCGCAGGATGATCAAGAACAGAGAATCCGCCGCAAGATCCAGAGCAAGGAGACAGGTTTTGTACTGTTTTTTAATTAATCACCCATAATTTAATCAACATGAGGAGGATCAATACAAGTATTATTTAACCAACAGTATAGGTCTTAAGTACAAGTTTTTTTAATCAGCAATAATTTAAGGTTGAATGGTAAGGTCTTAAGTACAAGTATTCAAATCAGCAATAATTTAAGTGTAAATTGCAAAATGTAGCCAATGAGCTATTAAACTGTTGCAAAATGCAGACGGGAACTTTTTTTTATTTCAAAAAATGTGAATTTATATTTTTTTGGTAAAAATGTGTAATTTTGTTTAGAAACTAAGAAAATAACTTGAAATTTAAAATAACATTTTTCAACTTAAACTTGCATAATTTTTCCTTTTCCAACCGTCGAGCTGGTTGTAATCCTCCTCTCATTATCTTGTCATCAGGCTGCGCCCAGTGATACGCTAATATAGATTTGACGAGCTCAAACTAAAAAAATATATTTTTAATTTTTAATTTTCTTGAAAAATTACGCATTTTGCAAAAATTTTAGTAAGTTTATATCTGATTTTTGCGTAAAGAAATGTTTTTTATATAATAAAGAAAGTTCACAGTCACTTTCTACAAAATTTGGATAATTACACCTACATTTTGCAATTTTCTTATCATTTAATCAACTATAAAGTCGACAAACAAGTTTTGTACAATGATCATTGATGAATTGCAGGCATACACGGTGGAGCTGGAACTGGAGCTGAACCAGCTAAGGGAAGAGAACACAAAACTGAAACAAATATTGGTAATTGGCAACTAAAACTAGGACTCTGTTTTGATGTTGATTTGTAATCTGAAAATGATGATGTTGATGATAGGAGGACATGGAGCAGAAGCGCAAGGAGGAGGTGATGAAGAGGAAAGATTCAAAGGATCATTCCAAGTTGATAAGGACAATAAGGAGGACTGTGAGCTTGAACTGGTGAATAATTAATCATGTACATTATTAGATGCAATAATGAGCTGGTTTAGTGTATCACTCGTGCCATTTTATACTAATCCTTTTTAATTACTTTGTATACAATGTCAGTGTCAGTGACAATGAGGGGCATTTTAGTCCTTTTGACCTCCATGTCATGCAAATAAAATAAGAATGAATTAGCATTTTCACGTGTTTTCTATAATCACGAACCATAATACTATTGTCACTTCTTTGGGAAGAAGGGGCATTTTAGTCATTATTTAAAACTATTAGACATGTGCCTTTAAAAATAATTTGAATACCCTCGTAAAGACTTTTAAATTTGGGTGTAGCATTTGAAAATAGTGTATAATTAAGGGGTAGGGTAGAATTTTCTCTTTTGTTGGTACTCTAATGTCAAGATTTTCATTTCGATTAGCATCCTTAGGTTATACTATTAAAATAATATAAAATACAATTGTATACCATTTTTTTGTTTAATTTGTCAAATTTGTTGTTGTTGTTTCTATTCTTTAATTTGCTTCTGTCAATTTGGTTTGATTTTGTCGGAAGGACAAAGGGTTATCGATAGAATTCACTTTAGAGTTCAACTCAAGAAGAAGAACAATTTTATGCAACACCCATCCCAAAGGATAGGATACATACAACATATACAACATGAGATTGAATGAGCAACAAATGTTGACTACCGCGCCATCCTCTTGACGGCGACGAATGTTCTGTCTCGCATCCTCAAGGAACATAATGACATATCCAGAATCTCAAAACCAAAATCAATCTTCATTTAATGGGTATTGTTAAATAGAGAAAATCAACTTAGGGAAAAAGAATATAGCCGGAAAAAGAGAATTTTTTTAATCTCTTATTCATGAATTTATTTTAATGTTAGTGAATTATTATTTTAAGATTCATTAAAAATATAAGAGATAATAGCAATTAACTACACTTAACTAATTCGAAAGGTCACTTTCTTACTTTAATTAATTTTCTCTTCGAAATAGGTGGGCGAAATAAACTATCATTTATCTGTAAATATAAATGAGAGTAAGTCTGTACCAGAAAAATACGATTTCCTTGTGTAAAGCGTAAAATATACGAATTCGTATCCACGGTCTCGGTATATAACCCTCTCCCGCTTCAACGTTTAAGCCGAACCTGTCTCTCTATTCGATTCGATCGCGTGACGAGTGACGACATTGACTGATCTTTGTGACCTGCGCTTGTCGCTGTTGATCTCAGGTACTTTCCACTTCTACAATCGTAATTTTCGATCAATTTCATCTCATTCGAACAAATTTCACGATTCTCGCTCCTCCTAGGGTTTCCGGAGCTAGCCCAGATTTGCTGTTCACTTCTTTGATTTACGTTGCTTGGCGCAATTGCTTATCCCTATTTTCCACCTGTTTGGTTGCCTGGAATCGAAGTGTACTCTTTTGAACGGGCGTGTTATGGAGGATTAGGTAGTGTATTTGGATATTCTGTTTACTGGGGTTTGAGGGAAGTGGGTGATTATTGATTAAAGATGCGAGCTTTTAAATTATTGAGTTTATGGTCGTTCCCTGTTCTTTGTTGGCATTGAAGTAGATTAGTGCTATGTGTTTATTGCAGTCTAGGAGAGTGTCAACTATTTTTGTTTAATTGGGAGAAGGAAAATGTAGGATTAGAGATAAATGAATTATTTGATGCTTGGAATGTTGTTATCACACGATGTGATTAGTTAATCGATGTATTTAGGGATCTAGATTCTTGGATTTTAAGAGGTGGGACTATTAAAAAGAATTTAAAATAGTAACTTAATCATGGTTAATGAAGGTGTTGAGCGCTGTTGCTTAACTTTCTCAATCACTCCGTAATTCTCTTATTTGTTTGATTTTCTCACGAAGCAACCCCAACATTCTCTCTGATATATATTGTGCTAGATTTTGTTTCCAAGAACATATTCAGATTAGTTGAAACTTACCCTTTTTTCATGTCTATTGCGTAATGACAAGGTTAGTAGGGCCGATGAACTGATTTTTGTGTGAAGTGTGAACTAGTTGGGGAAAGTTTGAAACCTTGGTTTGGACATTGAGAGCATAATGCCAGGTTCTGGGGGTAATTCAACTCATGGGAGAGCTGTGATGCCATTGGAGATGCCACCAGTAACCGAATGTCTGCCACTGGAGCCAATTACGTTGGGGAATAAAAAATATACACGCTCAGGAGAGCTAAGAAAAGCTCTGGGGGTACCTTTCGGTAGCATATGGAAGGATCATTTTTTTAGGGATACACATTCTAAGCCTTCTCCACCAGTTGCAACGGGGGAACTTAAGAACATAAAAGATAGTGTGCAAAATTCTTCAAATATGGCCAGGTAAACTTTCTGCATTTATCGGCTGGTGGGCTGCATATTGTGCATATGGTCGTTTGGCACATGGTTTATATTTACTGGAAAATATGTTCTGTTTGCTTACTCAATATCATGGTCATGCATCATGTTTGACATGGCATGGACATTTCAGAAATGGATTGTTGCGATGGGTTTTTTGTTTGAAATTTAGGGGGGAGGTGAGTGTCACTTGAACTGTTGTCAGTTTCAATGTATATCATTTGCTTTTTATTTCTTGCCCAACCTGCATTAAACTGCTCAATTAATATATCAAGTATAATGGTAACAAGTGTCGTTGAATGCATTCTCCCCATTTAAGCTTTTCTTGTTTTACCACTTGGATATGTTGCCTTTAAGTTCCAGAACCATTATCACCTTAGCACTGTATATAAGTTCTTTTGCATCGTGCTGTCTGTACTATGCACTTTATTTTAAATTTTGTAATGAAGGTCGTTGGTACAGGATATTGTTTTGCTAAAGCCCTTGCACAACCATTCCTGATTCTGATTAAATGTCTGTTATATTTTCTACCAGGGACCGATTGAAGTTGCTGGATAAAAACATATTTAAATTGGATAAGTATACAGATGCTGTAAATTCAAAGAAGCGACAACGGAGTGATCAATTATCAACAAATAGGTTAGGTGTAGCAAAGTTGACAAAGACAGGAAGTCAGGTACATAAAAGAAATTGTGACAGTGTGCCTCAGAGATCAGAAGAGAGGACCAAGAATGTTGGTCCGAATAAGAGTGCATGTAGATCAGCAGTGGATGGTCGGGTTAGTATACAAGTGTTCTTGTTAAAGTGTGACCTTTATTTTTACAATTCTTGCCTTCACGTTATGCTTGTTTGTTAAAATTGGGCTGCTCTTAGTTTTCATGTAAATGAAAGTTAAACCAATGGATTTCAAGAGTTATCTTGTTTTACTAATTGTGATATTCTCGTAAACATAGGGATTAATGCCATGATAAGAAATTCAAATACAAATTATAATCTACTAATTAGAAATTTCCCCTGCCTCCTGTTATCCAAACTCCAAGCAAGATTTAACTCTCTTTGTGGGATTCTCCCAGCTCTGCCTCGTATAATGCACACTTAGCTACCTCGTTCATGAAGTAACTTTAGTGGGTTTTTCTTTTATCCTGATGCATTTTTGTCATTTTTAAATGCTAACAGGAAAATGATAGGCCCGGTGCTATCTCAAGGAATCATATGTTCATGGAGAAGGATGAAGATATTCTCTATTCTGGTAGTGGAGTTTCTGTTCGGATGGAAGAGAAGATTCACAAACCACCTACTAGTGATGAAGGGTGGGATAAGAAGGTAAAGAAAAAACGCTCTATTGGAGCAGTGAGTAAAAGAGTAATTAATGCTGACCAAGATGTTAAACAAGCTATGCAAGCGAAGATTGGTACTGATTCTAAGTTGCGATCTGGTGATGCTCAAGGCTTCAGGTAAATTTATGTGTCTTATTTAGCATGCTTTGATGACTTACCCTTGCTTGGGGAGAGGTTTGGGGGAAAAGAGTGGAAGGGAAGGGGAGACTATCGTTCTCCCATGTTTTATTGGTTTAGAAGTAAAGATTTTGTGAGATTTCCAACAGACCTCCATGGAAAAACTTAAATCTCCCCATATTGGGGGTTTGGAAAGGAAAGGAAAGGTTTTTAAAATTTGTTTCCTTCCTATTATAGTTCTATTTTTGCAACCATATTCTTTGTATTAGTTGATGGTAAATTTGCGACTCGATATGCTTATTTTACTTCGCTATAGCAGAATACGGAATGAGGGGAGGTATCGAACCATTCCTTTAATTTACTTTTCCTTTAACAACCTTTCTTCTTGTCCCTCAAACCCCAGAACACAGTTTTAAGGTCTTTTATGACCTAACATAGTGGGATTAGTTTCATATCTCTTGATTGTTTTCATTGGGGGGAATGATATGCTATTTCTTTTTCTCAGGTGTGCCTTCTGTGTTTACATATTTTCATCTCATGCAAGATTCTTTTTGTGATTTCTTTATTAGTTTTGATATTGCTGCAACTTCAAGTTCAGCTTTACTGTAATCGACCGACAAAATCTGGAATGAAGTATATTTAATCTAATTTTATTTTTATTGGCAAAATACAAGTTCTCATTACTTTTGTCTATTCGCGTATTACAGATTGAAATCTTCAGCAGGAATTTATGGAATCAAATTGGAAGGTTCTTTTGAGCAACCATATTCAAATGCTGGTACAGTTTCCAGAAATGAGCCTGTTGTGAGGGGTCATAAAGCTGCAATAAAGCAGAGAATTGTTCTGAAATCAAATGATAAGTATGCATCAACTCTTTTATCATATCATTCTGATATCCCCGGAAGAGTACAAAATTATAGATTGGAGATCATTAGGATGTGTGTTTGATTGCATTGACAGATTTCATGTACTGTAATAGCTCACTCGCCATTTAAATGGCTTTCAGTCTTCTTGAGATTACTGATTCAATATCACCCTGTTAAACAGGTCAAACATTCGGGAAGATAATCCTGGAATAAGTCCAAGTACCCTTATAAAATCAAAGATTTCTCAGGTACCGCGAACTGGTTCAGTTATGGTATTGGATTCATTCCGGAATCTTGAAACCTTGTCTAAAGCTCGAGGATTGGAACAACCTACAATTACAAATAAAGTCCAAGCATCAGGCCAGGCAAACAATCCAAAGATTTTGATATCTACTGGTTTGTCTTCATATCCCATGACCCAGTGGGCATGTCAGAGACCGCATAACTCACGGATGAGGAGATCAAATTTAATATCCTCTTCCCCAGATCATGTTGGAACTCGCATCTCAGCAGTGGGCATTGCAACATCTGATACTAGAACTTCATCTGTCGAGACAAATGGATCACTTCTTGCTAGCAGTTTAGATAATGACACCCCAAAATTTAAACGGAAACTTGCAAATGTGTCATCTCCTGTTGGATTATCTGAGAGTGAAGAATCAAGGGCCGGAGAAGAAACTTATAGTGGTGAGGTTACCAAGAGTGTTGCTCATAAGACTGGAGCTTTTGCATTGCCTACAAGGAAGAACAAAGTACGTACAAACGATATTGGAGATGGTGTGCATAGACAAGAAAGCACTGAAAGACGTTCATCCTTGACAAGGCCTGGCATTCCTCCCTGGAGGGAAAAGTTAGAGAGTACATCAACATCAAAGCCAATTCAAACCATAAGGCCTAGTTCTGACAAGAGTAAAAGGTTTTGAACTTTTTGATACAAATATTTAGAAATTTAATGGTGCGCTCTTTAGTCCTTTGTAAGAAGCCTTATTGTCAAATCATTTCATTTTCATCATTCAGTAAATCTGGCCGTCCACCATCAAAGAAGCTAAAAGATCGAAAGGCTGTCACCCAGGTTGGACCAATGCTGAATGCTGCTTCCTCAGACTACACAGGTTGTAATAGAAGTATCCACCAAAAATTCGTCTGCAGGCATTTCATATTTTCTTTTCTGCTCTGGTACTTGTGCACTCTTATGTGTTGCCACGTCTATAATTTTCCATTTAAGACAGAGGTGACTGTCTTATCTATCATAGTCAGTACTATATACTGATCCTCGCCAATGTTTTCTTGTTATGTACTTAGCATATGTGATTCTGCACCTTTTTTTTTAATTCTTTCTTATTTTTTAAGATGAATATTTTATTATCATATTGGCTATCACACACGCACATGCATACACGCTAAGAGTTACCTTTTCTATATTTATTTATGTAATCACCTCTTTTCTGGTTACTTTATTTTGTTTTCAAAATAGATATATTTTTATTCACACTGCCACAAAGATTTAACTTATTCAGGAAATTTATGCATTCACAAGTTTTCCGAAAGCAGTATTCCCATGTGTATTGACATGAAATTTTCAGGTGGATCTGATGATGACCAAGAGGAATTGTATGCAGCTGCAAATTCTGCTCGCAATGCTAGCAGTATGCATCTTGACCTTTTCCCTAGACATTTCTCTTGAAGGGGTACCTGTTCTATATCTGTTTCTATAAATATTTTAATTGTTGGAATACAAACTGTCTCCTGCAGATGTCGCTTGTTCTGGTCCATTTTGGAAGAAAATGATACCTATTTTTGCTCCTGTCAGCTCAGAGGACACGTCCTACCTGAAGCAACAGGTAGTAAGCAGAACACACAGATGGTTATTTATGAATAATTTTGGAACAAAGATTAATATCTTATTTTTAATTTCTAACAGCTAAGTTTCGCAGAAGAGCTTCACGGTAGCCTGTCTGCAGTATTTGGCAGTGAATATAACGTTTTGGTAATAGTCTATCTGCATGGATGATCAATTTCTGTTGTTCTCTACTTTATTTAGTTGTAGAACTACTTACTATCAAAGAACTTAAAAGCTAATCTCAAGCTAAGTCGAGCAGTTTAACAAGAACACATGTAATAAAATAAATTGAGCCAAACTTTGCAAGAGAATATCAACTAACTATGAAAAAGTTCCATATTCTCTCAGGGTTTGCCCAAAGAAGCTGCTGTTTGTGCTACAGAGAGGCAAGAAAGCCAGTTAAATCAAGAAACAGCTCAGACTGATGCTTCTTGTGAAATATCAAACAAGGTTACTCCATTGTATCAAAGAGTTCTTTCTGCTTTGATTGAAGAAGATGAAAATGAAGAATTCTACCACCACCACGGCGAAAGAAAAAGTATGTCTCTTCAGTATGTGAGTGATGACTCTCATTGTGGTTCATGCAATCAAGTCGATAGTGAACCCAAAGAAAAGGACCAAATGGAATTTGAGATTGAGTCAAGAGTAAATTACCAGAAGAGTTGCTTGTCAGAGAAATTCTCATGTGATAATCATGTTGCATCAAACCTAGTGAGGAGCTCGGCCTCACTCAGTTCCCTGTGTAGTAATGAGAAGTGGCTCGGAGATGATGATATATCACATTCTAGTGTGGGGCTTGTTAGTGAAATATGTCAGAATGACCTTTGCCAGTGGCATCCAGGGAAAATAAATGGTTCTGGCTCTTCATCTGATTCTCAGTATCAGCATATGTCTCTGGATGACAGACTTATGCTAGAGCTAGAAAGTATTGGCTTATATCCAGAGACATTGGTAGGCTGTTATCTTCCATATTCATTCCATACGAGGACGTCCTTGTAAATTTCACGCCTCTTCATTTACTATTTTGTTGTTTTGCTTTTTCTGCAGCCTGATCTAACAGAGGAGGAAGTAATTAATCAGGATATTATGGAACTTAAGGAAGAACTGTATCAACAGGTTGCATCATTTAATGCTTTATCTGGTGGTTTGCTTAGTTTAGAATTTTACTTTTGCTTCCTTGATCACCTGCTTATCTTACAATGCATTTTATAATTGACTGGTAGGTTGGGAAAAAGAAGAAGAATCTTGGAAAAATCAGTAAAGCTGTTGAGAATGGGAGGAGGGACAAGGGAACATGGTAGGACTGACAGGGTTTTTCACATGAGAATTATATTAAATGTTAACTCTTGTTTTGACTATGATGTATCTTTCAACTGCAGGAACATAGAACAGGTTGCAATGGATCAGCTAATCGAGATGGCCTACCGGAAACAACTGGTAATTGTTTCAGTCCTTCACCCAAGCAATGCTGGTTTTAAGGCATTTAAGATGTGGCGTGGCTTGTTATATGTGCATCAAAATATTGTTTCCAAAAACATTTCATTAAAGGATCATGACGGTCAACTATTGAAGCCACTAGTAAGTCCTAGTTTATATTCACCTTTTCCAGGATAACTTAGTAAGCGTCAGATGAAACTGTAGCTTGTTGGCTATTTCATTGTTAATTTTGTGTATTAATGTTAACTCGCTCTTAGTCCTTGGCACTTTTGTTTATTAGTTCTATTTTTAAGTGTTTTGAGTAGTTAAGAGAACTCTTTATATTCTCTTCGGAATGTTGCTTACAAAAAGAAGTATCTTTCTGTATGTTGTCTGCTTCTCATACTCTCCAACTGACGAAGCATTGTTTATTTAATGCAAATGAATTTTGCTTGCCTAAGCTAATGGAAATAATTCCTATGTATACTAGGTAACTTACAATGATTTGCCTTGCATTGTGGTATTTGACAGTGATGTGAGGTTCTACATATATATGATTGGTGTGAGTATTTAAAATGATCCATTCATACAGGCTTGCTGTGGAGGTAAGGCTTCGAAAAGTGCAGCCCGTAAAGTCTCAAGACAAGCTGCACTGGCTTTTATGAAACACAGTCTTGCCAGATGCCGGAAATATGAAGGTACAGGCAGTAGTTGTTTTCATGAGCCTGCACTGCAAGATGTCATCCTTTCTGCACCTCCTTGCAACACTGATGCAAAATCTGTTAATTGGGTTGGCTCGGGGACTGCTAGTAATACATATAATGAAGCTTATTACCACCAAGATGAAACCAGGGGATCAGGTATGTCTACTTAATTCCACAACGTGCTTGTTCTAGGCTGCAATAAATGTTTTTAACCTCAGTTTCTCATTCTATAGAAAAGTATCTATGCATGTTTGATGATATTACTTGGTCTGAAAGTGTACGTAGGGCATAGTTTAGGGACTGAATCAGGCAATTTCAGATAGTTCCGAGGACTAACAACTCACCGTTTCCTTGACTTTATATCAAATACTGATTAGTACAACGACATTGGAGTAACACATGCTGGTTGTGGCTGCAGGTGCTGTTTCTAGCACTCTAAAGAGATACGATCCTCGCAAAGACAATCTTGACAGAGGTTCTGCAAATGAAATCTTCAAACAACAACCCCTTGATGGTAATGTTATGGGTGGAAATGGAATTAAGGGGAAAAGAAGCCAAAGAGGAGATGGATCGCTTAAGACACAACCAAAGCCAAAGCTGAAAAACAATCGCGTGTTGAATGCAGAAAACGGATCATCCCATGACAGGCTCAAAGCTGCGGATCCTGCAAATAGAGTCAGGCCAACGCCTCCTGTGGGTGACATTGGCCAGGATTCTTGTAAAGCAGCGAGGGAGGCGGACATGGAGCTGCATGAGCTTGACAGAATAGAACTGGGCGTGTCCAATGCGCCGCAAGATTTGAGTTCATGGTTGAACTTCGACGAAGATGGCCTGCAAGACCATGATTCCATTGGTTTGGAAATACCAATGGATGATCTCTCTGACCTAATGCTTATGTAACCAACCACAACTCTACTTTTACAGCCTTTCTCCATTTCAACATATACACACACTCAGGTCAGGTCTGTCTGTGTTCACAGTTTTGAGAGAAGGTGACACAAATTTAAAAACCCAAATTTAAGTTTGGGCAAAGCTAGGTTTATGAAAGGCCCATTATTCTAAATCAGCCCAGGCCCATTAGTTTGTATTTTTGGCACTCGGGTGTTACATTGAGTTGGTGAAATTAAAGTGATAAATAAATGGTTTTGTTTTCCTAATCGAACTTAATTAATGGTGTGGGGACCTAATTATATTTATAGCCGCCCTTAAGGTGTCTGATGCACCAAAAATCTTCTCCAAAAGTAATGACAAAAGCAGCACTAACCTGTCGATAAAAACGACCTAATTTATATAATATACGTATTAGAAAGAGAGAATCGTACACAAATTATAGTTAAATAAAGATAAGCTTAATTATATATACAGATAATGTAATGTAGGGCAATTGATGTAGGAAGTAAATAATATTTATAAAGTGGAAAGGCAAGCTGAAAACGATGGATAAAGCAACCCTTAATTTATATTAATTAATATTAATTTGTACCAAATTTCAAGTAATGGATCCAAAAAAGTAGAATAATGTCAGCCCCATTATGCTTATATACTCCAAATATGTCTGCGCTAAAAAGTCTCATAATTAACGTTGATGTAGGCTGATTTGTAGTCATTGCTTTATTATTACTTCTTGAACGCAACAATTTCACGAATATATACTAATTATTACTTAATTGTTTTTAATTCTGTTTAAGCACAACTAATCCATTAGAATTAAAGGCTCTCTCTCTGTCTTCGTAGAGAAAGGGCACGTAATTATTGCATGCCATCAATAAGACAAAGGCACGACTCATGCGTCTATACATATATATATATATAAAACTAATAGTTTGTTTCTATTTGGAAAAGACAATTTGTTGAGTTCATAATAATTCTCACATTGTCCTTTCTATTGTCTCTTTTCTTCTTCATCTCAACCACTTCACAATAACATAACAAACCTTTATTTTTCTTCATTTAATTTCTAGCTAGCTAGCTTTCACTAATATAATATAATATATATATTTTTTATAATGTATATTCTCACTTTGTTTCTTCTTTTTCCTTATTACAAGCCCTCAAGCCTGGGGTTGATGATTAATGCTTACATATATAAAATTAACCGATATATATATATATAGAGGAAAAGTAAACGAGCAAAAAAACCCTATTTAATTTGTATATATAACATTAACAGTACATACCCTTACGAGCCCATTTCACATGAGCAGAACATAAAATAAAAACTACTTAAATGCTTGATTGGTAGTGGCTAGATTTAATCAAGAGCTCTGAATTACACATGCATGCTTAATGTGTACGTCCGTACAATCCATCATATATATAGAGAGAGGCCTTGATGATGATCGTATTCATTGGAAGTTTGAGAAATGATGATTCTGTGAAGACTGAACCATCTGCAGATCTGTTGTCGTTTGGCATGAGTTCTCATCACTCATCATAGTGCTGCAAAATAAAAACAAAAACCATTAGATACATTACACACACAAATTCAATAAATATGAAATATTGATGATTTTGGAAAAGAAAACGTACTCTCTCGGACGAGATGCCCAGAGGGAACTTAAAGCTCGTAAACGGCCATAATATTCTCCGATCACCAGAAAACATCTTGCTGCCTGTCTCACCGTCAATATCCGGCGTAGTTGATGCAGGGTTTGTTGTCTCAAATTATCCGCCTATACACACGATTTAATAATCTATAGATTAAAACAAATATATAATTAAATATTAATTAAGACCATCACTCACATGAACATGTAACAAATAAACATTTATATATATATGGTTGAATTGAAACTCATGAACTTGTCCCGACTTGGGATTTGGACCATTCCAATCATGGATTAAAATAACAGGTATGCACAAGAATTTCTTGATATTTCCTATATATTAATCTGAATTATTTATTTGATCTTATACTAAGTCGACATGATTTAGCTATAGCTAGGGTTTGTTTTTCAACAGACATCACTTTCAAGGCCATATCTATATAAATGAAAGAGCCAAAATCAAAACCCTAAAATCATTAAAATTATATGAGCCATTTAAATCAAATACTAATAAACAAAACACTATATGTATTATAAATTACAAATGTCTAATTAGTTGACCTAGACCCAATTGATGTAGCCAATTTGTTCTTTTATAAATATACTATTTGATAAAGACCCTCATCAAAAAAAACTATGAAATGTTAAAAGGTAATTAAGATGAAAACAGTGAGATTCTTAACAGTCTATTAAAATTTTACATTAGATCAATTGCGGCTCAAAACTATCCGACACAAACCTATGATTAAACAAAAAGGGTTAATTATAATTATCTGATTAATTAATTAATTAACATATCACTTTCATGGACCACTAATAAGCTTAACTTGTAAGAATGGTGATTCTTTTTCTCTCTTCACATAACATCAACTTTCAACTTGTGGGCTCTTCATATTTACTATTCCAACTTTTTTTTATATATGTAACACAATCATAAAGCGACCAAGCAATTGCGTGCACATATGTCTCCTTAAAATAAAATTATATATTTTCGGTAATATCATAGACTCGTTAATTATTCTCCGTCGATATTTTTATCTGATGAATATTAACTCTTTTAGTGAAAATAAAAAAACCTTATTATTAATTACCTGGCGAACAAAGCCTTCAAGATTGGCAAGCTTGCCCAAGGCCATAGCCATCTGTTGCATGCCATCAACGACCGGGCCAGCCGCGATGGTGTCGACAAGAGACTGTTGGAGCTGCTCGAGCCCCTGAGACAGCGCTTCCTCCGCCTGCTGCGAGGAATGCTGCAGACTGTAAATCCCCATCACTTGCTGCTCCGTCAATGGATCGAGTTGTGCTATCAACATCTACATATATTTCCAAATAAAAAACATAATGTCACAATACTCCCCAATGATCACTTTAGTGTCTATAAATTTTTTATCAGCGAGTTGTGTATATATCAAGATATCAAAATATAAACTCGACTATAATATCTTGTCTATAATTAGTTTCACATTATCTCGTAACAGATTTAGAAAACGAAATTTGAGTCATTACAAAATAATAAAGTGAAAAAAAAAAAACTAATGAAATCATATAATACATATGTGTGCAGTAATAAATGTGTATTCCTAGAATTAAGGAGGCTATGGACAATTACCAAGAAACCTTGGAAATGACAACAAAAGGTGGATAGATTTGTGTGTAAAGTGCAAAAGGACAATAATAATAAATGTGGAGATAGATATATATAGAAAATAATTAATGTGGAAGTGGAAAATAACCTTGATGAGATCGGAGGGTCGGAAACCGGCCATCCAGAGGAAGCAGCGCTCGGCGGGAGTTGTCCACATGCCGGTGATGAGGTGGAAGACATCGGTTTTGGCCGCGACGCCTTTGAGCTCGAAAATCTCGTCGTAATGGGAAATGTAGCCGTCTACGATGATCCTAAGGTCGGTGTCGGACAAGTGCGCCTGAAGCCCTGTCCGGAGCTCCGACATGTGCCGGTGGTCCTCCTCCAACCACCGACCATACTCCATATCAAATATTGCAGCCCCTATTCATTTATTATTCATTTTGAAACAATTAATTAATTAATTAATTAGAGTTAAACATTAATTATTTATGTGTAGTTTTCAAATTCAAACTCACCGGAGCTAATGCTTCCACCGCCACCACAAACCCCCAGCAACAATCCCTACACACCACCAAGTTCACAAATTGTTAACTAATTAAGAAAATATATTAATGGAACTGTAATCAATTATGATTTTAGTTTATAATTATAATTAATTACCTGAGAGCGAGCTCTTTGAAGGTCTTGTTCAAGCTGAGAGAGTTTGATTCGACTCGACTCCAGCTGCTGCACATAAGCCTGTGAGCACAACAAAACACAATTAATTAATTAATTAATTAATTAATTTGTGCATTGATCACATTTTATTAATTAGAGAAGCAAAGATGAATAAAGAAACCTTTTTTCTAAGGCGGCTCTTCCTGGCAGCTTCCCTGTTTTGAGCTAATCTTCTGAGTGTCTGAAACACAGAATTCAGAAAATAGATTTCATATTTCAAAACTGACAAAAACATTGAAAAAGATAAAAGGATTTGAGATAATATTGATAATTAATGCAAGTATTGCTCAGACCTTAGCGTCAAGTGGCCTCTCTGATGTTGAACCACCACCCTTCCTCTGATACAGTCACAGAAAATTGAAATATACAAATAAAAATCAAAACTTTACTGTCAAACATTGGTTATCAAGTAAGCAAAGCAATTAAGGAAGCTTATTGATAACTATAATTTCTTCTTTTAGTTTTTTCCTTTTTCTTATCATTATCTGATATGTTTCTTAGCAATGATTAGGTGGTACATATTAGGGCATCAGTAATTTTCTGGGAAGCATTAATTTGATGATGATGATGTGAAATGTTGGTTTTAGGACAGGTGATGATGAGTTTTGGCAAAAGAAATAAAAACAAAGTACTGCTAATTAATACCAACCTTAGCCTAGACTCAGGTTTTAGGACTTTAAAGAGAATGGGGTTTGTTTAGTTAATGAGATTCAGTTTGGGGATTGAGTAAAGTGTGTCATTATTTTAGTAAAGAAGAAAAATTTACTGTGGAGATTCTTTCCTTGTAGCCTTTTTCTAAAAAATACTCTCTCTCACTCATGTCAGGAAATCATGCAGAGGTCAGAAAAACTCTGCCATTTCTTGATTTTCTGAGAGTTGTTGGGATTTGGGCTCTAGGAGAGAGAGAAAGAAAGGTCAAAACAGTAATCATATCAACAAAGATTCAAACTTTTTCCCAGAGTTCTTGGGATATGGGAACAGAAATTGAATAATTAATGGATAAAAAACAAGTAAAACCAAGAACCTTGTCCTGAGGAGGTGGCCTGGCAGCTGATTGATTCTGGGATGTTGTTCCAGTTCTGGAGATATGATCACTTGGCATGTCTATCTGTTGGTGTTGTTGTTGTTGTTGTTGCTGAAATTGCTGTTGTTGATGGTTTTGGAGATGCCTCTGGTGCTCCAAGGCCTGAGGATCCTTCCTGCTGATAGGAGATTCTGGTTCCAAGTGGGCCTCAGCTTTACTTGAAAGTGTGTTCACTGCTGAGGCTGATGCTGATCCTGAGTCTGTGCTCTCTCCTCCTGACCTTGAGCTTCCCTGTGTTTTTCAACACAAACCCATTAAATGTCCATGACCAAAATCAAACTTTGATTCTGGGAAATGGGTTTTGGACTCAGAGTCCTTTAAAAACTGGGGGAGAATAAGGACATGGTCAAAGGAAAGGTACTTACTCTTGGGGTTTGCTGAAACCTGATTGGCCATGAAGGGAACATTTCCAGAGTAGCTGCAGGCTTGGCTGTGGCTGTGGCTGTGAATAAAGGTGCAAGAATCACAAAAGCAATATCTCAAGAGGCAGAGGAGGCATAGAGGCAAGAGGATCACCAAAATATAAAGATGACCCAATAAAAAGATTTTGAACAACAAAAAAAAGAAAACATCAAAACCTAATCCCACTTTTTGGTTTCTTTTATGCAGTTATGGAGTCAGTAAATCATGCTGGGAGGTCTGGTTTCTAAGTCTGTAGCCTCACGCCATTCAAGTCTCTTGTCTCAGAATCATTACTGTATCGGAAATGGTAACCCCCAACTGTGGACATTTTCAAACCCCAAAACCCACTCCCTCTCTCTGCTTTTAGGTGCTTTTGCTCATCAAAACGTCACACAAAGAGAAGAGAGTAATGACTGATGATAAAGAGAAGAGAGAAAACAAGAAGATATCAATATCATACATGCTTTAGAATTAGCTGTTTCATCATTTCTGAATTTAACTCCTTGCAGCATAATTGCTTCTTCCAGCTCCCCAAAATCAAAAGCAGCCCCTTGATTCCTGATCACCAAAATTTAACAACAGCTCACATGAACAAAACAGGTTCTTGGACTAATTTGAGCAAAACAGACAAATCCCATGTGTAAAAACTTGATCTTGAAAGCTTTAATGGACAGGCACATACAAGAAACTTGTAGGGTTGGTGATTCCATGAAGGCCATAAGCAATATGATGGTTTGAAGGTCCTGAATCTGATAGACCAGTCTCTCCAAGCCTGTGACTAGCCATGCAACCCCTTCTTCAGACCATTCTGATTATGCTGAAGAAAAAAGACAAATGAAGAAAAAACATGTGTGTTGCAGCAAGCAAGGCAAATGAGAGGAGAGTTGAAAACAGAGAGGTTTGGGAAAGAAAATTGAGTGAGTTTACCAGAAATTCTCTTATATGGAGGAGACTGAGACCAAGTGGTGAGAAAGAGAGACACAAAAGATCAAACCTTTCTTTTCAAAGAAAAGTATACATCCAAGTAGCCACAGAAACAAGAGGGAGGGTCCAGTCTTTTTCTCAGATATCTTGCACCTTTTGATCTCTCCAAATATTGGTGTCCCTCTCTATCTCTTCTCTGTGAAGGAACCTGTTTGATTAGTGTGCTTTATTTATCACCTTTGTTGAGTAAATGTTTTTCAAGCTCATCCCCAATGGTTCAGAAAATCTTGTCCTTGCAGACCTGTCTCAGACTGTGTTGCTCTGTGTGTGGGGCTTCTAAAGAATAAACTCAAAATTTTGGGGGGTAAAAAGGGAATTGGTAGGGTCTTTGTAAAGGAAGAACCCACCAGAATCACTCTCTCTCTCTCTCTTGTAACCGCCTATGCTTTATTATTGGTCCTTTTAGGGTCTCTCAGGCATGTCAAGGTACTTGCTCAACAAAATAAGTTTGAACAAGAGAAGAGACAATGTTTCCTTTCACAAAAGCAAAGCTCTAAATGGCTTCTCTTGACTTTTGACAACTCATGGCCTTTGCCTTTGTTTTGCTTTGCTCTGCTCCTAACCATCTTCAACCAAAACACTTGCCATTATAATAATCCACAAGCAAGCTGCAAGAATAAAACCCAAATAAAACCCACTTGTCCATTTCTCTAAATTTTAATCACTGTGCCCTTGAAATTGATTTGTTTGGCATTATCCTCTTTGTTGATGGGTCAACATCCCTTCCCTGTCATCACCTATAACCATGCCTCTTTCAGATTCCTTTCCATTTGTAGTACTTCATTTCCTTGAGGCACCAATATTTCCATGCCATGATGGTTTCCATTTTACACAATTACTCACTTCAATTCTAGTTTAAATCATATTTCGTCACCACTTGATAAATATTCTGAAGCTTCCATTAATAAATTCGAGTTTTTAACTAGATCGTAAATGAGATCTCCTCAATAACCCCATTAAAAAGTCTTAAGAAAAGACATTTGAGAAAACAAAATAGTAGCTAGATTAGATAGAGGGGAGAAAATAATAATAATTGAAATGTTTCTTTGACATTTATGACCACTGACCAGCAGCATTATTAAGATAAACATATAGAGTTTTAGGTAATTGACCACCCTCCCTAATCTTTCTCACAAAAATATTTTATGTTGTGCTCATCTGCAGCTTGCTTTGGTAGGTTTATATGCTTTCCATCAATTATTCCTTCCATAACACCAATCATTGGTCTATAAACAAAAAAGGGTTTTGGTTCAAATATAGAAAAATGCTTGTATATGGATTAGGTGAATTTACTTCAACCATATACTTTTGTTTCCAATAAACCTTACAAACATATATTCTCCATATGTATAGATTCCATGAATCAAATATTTTCATGGATGAGGTGATTGGTCTGAATCAAATCCAAGTATATTGGTTGTGTTTTCTGAGGTTTTGGTTTACCTGATTAAGTGATTGCTTGTCACTCAAGCAAGGGGTTTTGAGCATATATTTTTATGCCTAATTATGGTTAGTATTTGACTTTATTTGGACAAACTTTTGTTTGCATACTGAATTATTGTATTGCTTGAGGATGTAAATGACTTTTGAGAAATATTGTTGTCAGTGTCACAATTTGATGAGTTGCAGAAGTGGGGAAATAAATATGCATACCATAAAAGAGAAGACATTAAATTACAGATGGAGCAAAAAAATGTCCTGACCTTTCACTGATGAGAAGGAACATCCAATGAACCTCACAACATTCAGACAAAAAGTATCTATAGTGAAAAGCAGATTAATGGAGGAAAAAAAATCTAATAAACATGTTCTGGTTTTTGGACCACACTGAGACAGAAGTAGTGCAATTAATTAACACAATCTTCTCCTGACAATTTATCCAATACTTAAACTAAGTAGTATTGAAATATCATAAACCTGTGAAACCTGGATTGTTCATGTGCAGTTCCTTCACATGCATATTGGAAGGACCACTAAGGATTTGCTTTGGTATGCTTAAGTGGAACTTGCACTCAATAAAGAGCAATGCCAAAAGACCAGTCTGTAGCATTTCTCAATCATGTAGACCATTGTATTTATTTGTGGAAATCAATATTTTGGTCTGTGTGATCAGTTTACAACTATCTGGGATTTTTCGACGCTGGTACTTTGACTTAAACTTGATGATCATGGTCAGAATCCTGCTATATAAAAAGAACTGTAGAAAGTTTCTCGAATGGATTGTTAGACACCATTTAAATAGCGAGGAGCTCATAGCCTAATTCCGAGTGAGACTGCAACCACATCCAGCACGACTGCCAAAACTCAATCAAAGGTACTTGGGTATGCCTCGACAAAACAACATAACAATCAGGAGGCGGAAACATCAAATGAGAACAAAGTAAAAGGTAACATGATTCTCACTTAATAAATTAAAGGAAATCAGATCAGATCCAGTTAGTAGCTAAAATTTACATTTGGATTTATAAGCAGAAAATTGTTTTTGTACCTGCATATGTCGATAAGTTCATTCTCGAATAAAAACATGTATTTCAAGCAGTGCTGTTCAAGGAAATTTTATTCATACTCGAACTGCACATCTACATGCAAATATGTCCTCATAAGACGAACAATGGATGGGGTGAAATTGGCCAGCATTTGGCACTCTTCATGAGTTTTCTCGACTTCTTAAGATTTAGACAACGTTTCAGCAGACCCTCAACCCACCGTGAGAAGAGATCATGAATTACAGTCCATCCAAGCTTCAACATGACAGATTTTCTAGGAAAGAAGATCCTTCCAAACCATAGCTAAGCAACCAGTCTCTCAAGTCATAATTCAAGGAAAAATGACTCCTCTGTGGGAAACAAGCAGGAATTGCTTTTATGTTCATGATCTCATCCTCCTCATCAAACGCGACATCCTAAGGCCAAAGCTTTCTCAACTTTGATGATCTCGAGATATCCGAGACAATTTTGCCCAATAAATTGTAGAGCTGCTCATATCTAAAATCTCAAGATCTTCGACAGTCTCGCCAATGTCAAGATGCATAACACTTACATCATCGATCATGAAATACTTCACAGTCCCCTTCCCTGTGAGTTTGAAATGCTCAAGGGCACAATCTTTAAGCGCATACGCTCAATACTGTCAGCCTCCAACATAAACTTGTAGTCATTATTTCAACATGTATGCTCTTTGACGAGGAACTGCTCACTTCAATTGTCATCTGTCCGCCAGACATTGGAATCTTCAAATTAACAAGCTCCAAAATCTCAAATCTTTGGACAGGCAGAGAGCAAACGATTCAGATCCAAAGTTGAAACACTAACATAGCTCAAGGAAAGGGATTTCAAACAAGGGAAACCTGTGAAAATTGGGTTCAATCCCTGAGATTAAGTCACTGGAAATGCCAACGTCTCCAGCCTCTTCCTCACACAAATTTCAAGAACATTAATATTTGGAATAGTCTGCATGCTGTAAGACAATTGCCGGAGAGCTTCTCTTGTATACATAAGCCAAGCAATAACAGTAGAACCCGCAAAATCCTCAACACCACCCATCAAAATAGAAAGACCCTGTGAGCCACTGGTCTGAAATATCGTTTGAGTAATCAATACTTCCACTCCACTAGTTGTAAGATCAAGGTAGGCATGCCATTCATTTGGATTGAAAGAAAGCATATGAAGATGTTTACAGCAAGCCTCTCTCCACTTCCGACATGTTACAGACGCTATCAATAAATCCCTAGCAGCTCTCAGGCAGGACAGTATATTAACAACAAATTCAACAGGAAGTGATGCCATTACCCACAACAGTAACACTGTATTTTAAAATCTAGCAATTGAGTTTTGAATCAGGAATAGCAAAACTCTATAAACAACTGCAATGCCCAAATCCAATGAAAGTTTAACAAGAGAGATTGTTACTATTAAGAACCCACTAAAAAGTAAATAAACATAATCAAACAAAGGATGCGCTTTGGATAAGAACACGCAACACTTCAATTTACCTGTATTCGAACTCAATGACACATTGTTTATCTACGAAACCATTAAACTCAAAATCCAACATCTGGGTATTCACGCACAATATCGAGCCTATAAAGATCATAACATACCCAATCAAAAGTCACACCAAGTTCCAGAGATGAAAACCCAGAATCTGATCAATACCCAGACAATAAAACCTGAAAAGAACCTGAGAGCAGTGACTGAATCAAGCTTACCTCCATTGATGGGATATAAATAGGAAAAGGAGAAAACTTTTACTTCAAGAGTGACTCTGTGGCTTGGAGAGAACAAATTGAGACCCACCAAAGAACCGTTACAATGAAGAAGATGGATCCAGATTGTTGTCGATGTCAATGGGTCCATGACCCGCCCGGAAAAAAAATTCCTTTTTTTTCTTTTCAAAGAGACGAAAACGCTGCGTTTTACAGGTGATGCCATTTGCAAAATTGGCGAAGTTTAGAGTTTCTCTCTGACTCTCTCTCTCTCTCTCTCTCAGCTCTGCAGCGGAGGCTTAAAACCCTCCGAAATGAATCTTCCATCGTTGATGATACTGATATTATGGGGAGGATTTGTACATCGATCCGCTTCAGCCTCACCGTCCGATCAACGGTACAATGTGGGAGATCGCGTACCTTTGTTGGTCAACAAGGTTGGACCTTTCAGCAATCCCAGGTTGGTACCAATACCATCTCTCCCCAATTCGATTTCAGTACCGTGACTGTGACAAAGAAACTTGGGTCTTTGAGATTTTGAAGATTCTGTGGTTGCAACCTATTTTTTTAATCTTGATTTGCTACTTTTGTGTTATGTTTCTCTTGCAGTGAGACCTATCATTACTATGACTTGCCATTCTGCAGCCCAGGTTTGCTTTTAGATGTAATTTGCTGTAAATATGCATATTTGATTTGAAGACCCAATATGTCAAATTTATGGTATTTGTGTATTAACCCACCAATGTGAAATTGTTATTGGCCCTTCAGCTCAATTTTTTTGATAACTATACAAGAAAAGTATGGTAGAGCTATTAACTGAAATCTTGCTTGTGTTGAAATCCAAGAGCACGTTTGTTTTGGTGTATACATGTTACATATAGATCAAATATGAAATATACCATCGCGCTCTGTGATTTTTGAAAATTATTCGTTGATACATTGAGGGAGTTGGGGAAAGAACTGAGTTCTATCCTTATTGCTCTACAGATCCGCTGATTCAGAAAGCAGAATCCCTGGGGGAAGTTTTAGGTGGCGATAGATTGAGTAATGCTTTATATGAATTGAAATTTCAAGTGGACAAAACTGAGGACACCCTGTGCAAGAAGAAGCTTGGAATCAATGACGTGGCAAAGTTTAGGGAAGCTGTCGTTAACGATTTTTACTTCCAGATGTACTATGATGATCTTCCATTCTGGGGGTTCATTGGGAAAGTTGAAGCTGAGAGTTTAGGACTTGGTGAGAAGGGTGGTCCAAAGTATTATCTGTTCAAACATGTTCAGTTTGGGGTTCTCTATAATGGCTACCAAGTGATTGAAATTCATGCTCTTGGTGACCCAAACCATGTTGTGGATATAACGGAAGATGCTGAAATTAATGTTGAGTTCACGTATTCAGTTATCTGGAATGCAACTTCCGCTCAGTTTGTGAACAGAATGGATAAGTACTCTAAGGCTTCATTTCTGCCGATTCACCAGCAAATACGTAGGATGTCATTCATTAACTCGACTGCCATCATTTTGCTCTTGATTGGACTGCTTTCTGTGCTTCTTATGCGCCGCCTCAAGAATGATATGAAAAGGTAATGCAGTATCTAGTATTATACTATAGTCGTAGCTGTTTGAATTTGTTTTGGGGAACTCAACTAACTGTTCACTTCTTTTATGCTTTGCAGATACTCCAGTGGGGATGAGGAAGAAAATAAGGAGGTTGGTTGGAAAAACATTCATGGCGATGTCTTCAGGCGTCCTCGAAATATGACCTTATTTTCTGCGGTATTGGGTGCGGGTACCCAACTGCTAACCATGTGAGCTGCAAACTATATATTTTTTCCGTACTGAATATTGAAGGGTATACATATGGTATGTAAAGTGTTAGCCTAATGGTTTCATAGGTTTTGATATAAGTATTTTGTCTCTTTGTACTTGCACTCATGTTTGTCATGCCGAAGTAGTGTGATATTGGATTTTAATGTTCACAAATGTGGTCATAAGTTGGCAAGCCATAATAGGAAGTAGGAACAGAGAAGTGATGCTATATACAAATGTACCGTTATATGTTTTGAAGAATCCATGTATATTTGTATGCAATTTTAAAAACTTGTTTGCGCTTAAGCATCAGGTTTTAAGTATTTTACCTGAAGTTGTTAAAATTTTAATGCAGGGTCTGCCTCTTATTCATTCTGTCATTTGTTGGTGTCCTCTATCCTTATAACCGTGGAGCACTGTCGACTTCTCTCGTCTTGGTATATGTTATTACATCAGTGATTGCGGGCTATTCTTCTGCTTCTTTCCATAGTCAGTTTGCAGAAAATGGATGGGTAATTGTTTGATTTCGTAATGTCATTCCATGTTGTCTATCTCTTTTTTATTATTTTCCGTGTGACGTTACCAAATTTCATTTTGTAGGAAAGGAGTGTTCTTCTGGCAGGGTTTCTGTATGTGGGTCCGTTGTTTGTGATGGTGTCTGGCCTTAACACAGTTGCTATATCTTATGGAGCCACAGCTGCACTTCCATTTGGCACCATTATGGTGATTCTTCTCGTATATACACTTGTCGCAATCCCATTGCTTGCCGTGGGTGGGGTAATTGGATATCGTTTTAGATCTGAATTTCAAGCACCTAGTGCTACAAAGAGATACCCGAGAGATATTCCTACATTGTCTTGGTACAGGAAAACCCCTTGTCAAATGTTTATTGCGGGACTTTTATCTTTTACCTCAATTGTCCTCGAGTTACACCATTTTTATGCAACCTTGTGGGGCTTCAAAGTTTACACCCTTCCTAGCATTTTGTTTATCACATTCATCGTGCTAGTCATACTGACAGCAATTTTGAGTGTTGGCTTGACTTACATTCAGCTTTCTGCCGAAGACCATGAATGGTGGTGGAGGTATGTTCCCTTGCACAGGCTTTTATCTTTTTCACATGTTCGCTTGTTTCTATGTCATTGTCGTTTAGTCATCAAATATTCGAAAATTGACAATGTGTTAACCTGTTTTATCAATCTGAAATCTTACATGATTGAATAAGGTTTCAATTTTTCAAGCAATACAGGGTAATATCTTCTGTCAATGGAAGATAAACAAAGGAACCATCATATATTCATATGCATTCTCTGGGCCTTTGTCAAGAATCATTTTTTTTATTAAATTGGAAGATTGATTATTTGGTAATTTTGCTTCCATTTAGAAAAGTAGACTTGAATACGACTTGAGAGACTCTTTAAAACGATTGTATGCTTAGTATGGAATACAGCGACGCTTAACCAACTGACTTAGCTATTTCCCTTCGTTACGGGCATGACCTGATATACCTTTGCCATCGTATGTGTTAATTGCGTGCACCCTCTATTTGATGCAGATCTGTGTTGTGCGGAGGCTCAACAGCAATTTGCATGTTTGGCTATTGCATCTACTTCTACGCCAGGTCGAGTATGCATGGCCTCCTGCAGCTATCCTTCTTTGTTGGGTATAACGCTTGCATGTGCTACGCTGTCTTCTTGATTCTTGGCACCATCAGTTTTCGTGTTTCCTTGGTATTTGTTCGCCATATATACCAAGCCGTAAAAGGTGAATGAGCATGCTAGCGCGAGCTCCTGTATCTTTCTCTTGTACCTCCAGGCCCTCTCTTCCCCATTCGAGCCAGAGAAGAAAAATGTTGGATTCAGATTGTAACACTTGCCACATTGCATTTGTAAAATCCGGAGCAATCACAACATTTATAGAATTGCATTTGTAAAATCAAGTTAATCATAGTCCTGGTGCCAAGAGAATTGTTTTGTACTGTTGATTTTGAGGAAAGGAGATTAATAGATTATAATTTGTTGACAGTAGGAAATTGCATAAAATCACGGGAACATTTACAATTTTTTCACTAAAATTTGGATAGTCTGGTCTCCTCCATCTTATCTTTTATTGCGTCATCCGTTAGAAGGCAAGGAAAATGAGTAATTATATTTTAAGAGAAATCCTATAAAATCACGGTTAACTTTACCGTTTTTGCATGAGCTACTATTAACAAAAAAAATGTAAATGTTTGACTCGGTTAACTTTGTTTTTAGCACGATTCCTAACACTAATAAAATCTAACTGAAAAGATACGCATCATGAAAATAAAATTAACAATTCAGAAATAATTTTAGATCCGAGGCATTTCTCATTTGTACAAACCAACGGTAGAGTCTGATACCTCCCTTAATGAAAAGGAGGCGGAGAGAGTTACTAGGGTTTAGAATAGAGAGGATAGGGAGAGAAGAAGAAGAGATAGAGAGAAAGAGAGAGACAATTGATATTTTTGTGAGAATGTAAATTCTGCCATTCACGACTACAACGTGAGACTTTGTACTACAACCTTACACAGACATGATTGTTTGGATACTAGAATTAAAGCAAACATGAATAAAGATAAACATGGATAAAAGTGTATTCTTCAGCAGCATAGACGAAGCCTACTTCACTTGAGCCCATTTCCACTACTTAAGACCACAACTAAGTCCAGCCCAGTTCAGCCTCTATCACAGCCTTCCCCTCCAAATCATTCTTGTCCTCAAGAATGTGAATCGAGTACAGAGAGTCAAAGTCAAGATGAGGGTACGCCTGTTGAAGATCATGAAGGTACTCCCAAGTCGCATTCTCCGGGGGAGAGTCATTCCAGTGGACCAAGATCTGCGTTACCTCTCTGCGTCCCCTGCGTGTCAAACGCCGATCAAGGATTTGCAGCGGTGTTCTAGCGATTGTGCCTGAGGAGTCCAAAGGAGGAAGAGATGCCTGCGTGGGAAGGTCGCCGACGTGCTGCCTGAGTTGGGACACATGCAAGGTGGGGTGGATCTTCGCAGAGGCCGGCAAATCCAAGGTATAAGCCACTTCTCCTATCTTGTTAACAATTTTGAAAGGTCCGAAAAACTTAGGGCTGAGTTTCATATTACCTTGTTTCCTGAGAGAGAGTTGGCGATAAGGTTGTAGCTTCACATATACTGAGTCACCTAATGCAAAGGTTCGCTCCGATCTGTGCTTGTCGGCCTGAATTTTCATCCTGTGTTGAGCTCGGGCCAAATGGAATTTCAATACCCCGATAGCCGCTTCCCGAGCCTCAAGGCTCCTGTCCACAACATCCACATGTATCGAACCGGTGATATAAGGAAGGTGAGTCGGTGGTTTCTGGCCATAAAGTGCCTCATAAGGAGTGGTGCCAATAGAGGAGTGGAACGAAGAGTTGTACCACCATTCCGCTAAAGGGAGCCACTTAGACCACGATTTAGGGGCATCTCCACACATACACCGCAGATAGGTTTCCAGGCTCTTGTTGACGACCTCAGTCTGGCCATCAGATTGTGGATGGTAAGAGGAAGACGGGTTTTGTGTAATGTGTTGTAGACGACATAATTCACGCCAAAAAGTGCTGAGAAAAATCTTGTCACGATCACTGACAATGGCTGTTGGCATTCCATAGAGCTTGTAAACTGAGTCGAGGAAGACCTGAGCGATTGTAATGGCGGTAAACGGGTGTTTCAGAGCCATGAAGTGAGCAGCCTTGCTAAGCCGGTCCACTACGACCATGATGACCTCAAACCCATTGGAGCGAGGAAGTCCTTCGATGAAATCCATTGAAATCTCAGACCAGACGGTGGACGGAATAGGTAATGGTTGTAGGAGCCCAGGATAGGCACATAAATCCGGTTTGTTCTTCTGGCAAGTCACACACCTCTGCACATAGGATGTGACATCAGACTTTAGTCCCTTCCAATAGAAATGAGCAGCGATCCTTTTCTTTGTTGCTAAGGCCCCCGAGTGTCCTCCTACAGCACTATCATGGAAATAAGACAGAATGTCTGTACGCAATGCCGTATCATTACCGACCACCAATTTTCCTTTCCGAAACAATTGACCTTGAGTCCACGCATAATTCCTCTGGCGAGGAGTAGCTCCCCCTTGGATAGTGGCAATGATTTTGGCCAGTGTGGGGTCTGTGGACCACGAAACAGTAATGCGACCCAACAAGTCAGAGTTAACAGTAGACAAAGTGAGAAGAGTTACCTCTGGTGCGCGAGATAAGGCATCTGCGACCGTGTTCATGTGGCCTTTTCTGTAATGAATTTCGTAGTCATACCCCATCATTTTAATAACCCATTGTAGTTGTGTCGGTGTAGTGGTCTTTTGATCAAGAAGGAACCGGAGGCTTTGATGATCTGTTTTAATAATGAAATGTCGACCCAATAGATAGGAATTCCAATGTTTCACTGCCATTATAATCGCTAGCATCTCTTTGTCGTAGACCGATAAAATCTGATGACGAGGACCCAAAGCCTTGCTGAAAAATGCAATAGGCTTGTTAGACTGAGAGAGCACAGCCCCTACCCCGTAGCTAGAAGCATTAGTCTCAACTGTGAAAGGCTCCGAGAAATCAGGAAGGGCTAGGACAGGGGCTGATGTAGTGGCTGCCTGAAGTTTCTCAAAGGCCTCTTGCGCCAACGGTGTCCAGGCAAATTGATCCTTCTTCAGAAGATTAGTCAATGGTCGGGCGAGGTCTCCATAACCACGAATAAACTTCCTGTAGTATCCAGTGAGCCCAAGGAATCCTCGTAATTGTTTCAGATTGGTTGGAGTAGGCCACTTGAGTACACCATCCACTTTCCTTGTATCCATGGCCACACCTTGTTCTGATATTACATGACCGAGGTATTCCACTTCTCGGGCCGCAAATGAGCACTTTGAAAATTTAAGATACAATTGATGGAGAGACAGCAGCTCGAATACTTGAGATAAATGAAGCACATGGTCTGGTAGAGACCGAGAGTAGACCAGTATATCATCAAAGAACACGAGCACGAACACTCATAGATATGGGCGAAAGATATCGTTCATCAGGGATTGGAAGGTCGAGTGGGCATTGGTTAAGCCAAAAGGCATGACCAGAAACTCGTAATGCCCCGAATGAGTGCAAAATGCGGTTTTATGTATGTCACTTTCTTTCATTCGGATCTGATGGTAACCTGCCCGTAGGTCTAATTTAGAGAAAAACGTTGCCCCGTGGAGTTCTTCCAGTAACTCATCCACTAGGGGTATAGGAAAACGGTCCCGTAATGTCATAGCATTGAGGCGTCGAAAATCCACACAAAGACGCCAAGAACCATCCTTTTTTTGACCAAAATAACCGGGAAAGCAAAAGAACTGTTGCTGGAGCGAATGATACCAGAGGCTAACATCTCGGCAATAATATTTTCTATCTCTGTTTTCTGAAATGCAGGGTATCGATAAGGCCGCAGGCGAACTGGTTTCGCATCGTCCAGCAAGGGAATGGCATGATCATGAGAGCGTTGTGGAGGAAGACCCTGTGGAAGAGCAAAAAGCTTGGCATAGTCATCAAGTAAACGAGTGAGTTCCATTGGTAAGTCTACTGCAGGTTGTTCTGGACTTTTAGTGTATGATCTTATGAGAATTGTGAGAGGAGGGGTAGAGTCGTGTCCCATAGATGCGTGAAGGTTACCACATTGCTTGGGTGAGTTCCATGTGACCACCCCATTGCGTATACCTGTCAATAAAATAGCAGATGGACCAACCCAAAATTTAAGTGTGAGGGTAGTGAAGTCCCAGACCATAGCTCCCAGAGTAATGAGTCATTGTATCCCTAACACCATATCACAACCATGCACGGGAAGAACCAAGAAATCCGCCATAAACTGATATTTTTGCATCTCGACTTGTAAACCACTGCACCGCTTCGTGGTCAACAGTTTACTACCATCCGCCACTGTCACCGACACGGACGATGTAGTAGAAGTCCTACAGTTTAGGCGCTTAGCGATATTTGAATTAATGACGTTGTGTGTACTCCCCGAGTCGATAAGAATAAGAATATTGTGCTTGCCAATCGTGCCCATGAGATGCATTGTTTGAAAACCCGTAGTCCCTAACATAGCATGTAGAGATATCACTGGACTGCCATAGGTTTGTATCTCTGGTTCGTCGTGGTGACCTTCCAATGAAGAAGGACAATCCACAAAGACCTCTCCCTCAGATTGGTCGAGAGATTCGTCACCCACCAAGAGTTGAAAATTTTGAGCCTTAGCACAACGATGGTCCTTAGAGAATTTATCTCCACACCAAACACATAATCCTTTACGAAAACGTTCCTCTCGTAGTGCTTTGGGGATATGAGTACTTGGTCTAGTAAAATTGGTTGGTGGGACAGTGGAGATGGGTTTGGGCATGAGGGAGGGTTGGGGTGATTGAGCAACAACTTTGTTGGTGGAGGGAGTAGGGACTGATGAAAATCTGGATGATGATGGTGTGTGGGAACGGTTGGGAAAATGAGATGGGTGTTTGGGTGAGTGAATAAACCAAGATTTCTCAATGCGTTTTGCCATTAACACTGCTTGAGTCAAGTTTTTAGGAAAATGTAAACGTACACTCTCTTCAATTTCAGGTTTGAGATTGCTCAGAAACATTGCCAATGTGTCTTTGGGGGACAGATCCAATTGTGTGATGATACATTGAAAAGCACGAAAGTAATCCTCCACTGAACCGTCATGGCGGAGGTGTGCAAGATCAGACATGTAATCTGTATACTCGCCGTCCGTGAAACGACGAGAGATCTCCTCAATATAATCCGACCAAGGTACGTCAACAATACCTTGTGCTCGTTGTGTCTATTCATAGTAAATATGGTGTTGTATTGCTGGTCCTTCAAACCCCAACATAGCTTCCCTGACCATTTCTTGTTCGCTGATGTTTTCAGCAACACAATACTGCAAAAATTTTGACTTCCAGCCCAGGAAATCGCTGCCATCAAAGCGAGGCGGCGAACGACGACGTGGTTCACGAGAAAGGTGGGGCTCCAGCTGCATCGCAGGAGCCAAACCCAGAATAGAGACACCCTTCCGCGCCGATGTTGGTGAAACAGAGGGCTCCATTCGAGACTTGGACGGAGTATCGGGAAAACGATCGGCCAGATTTTGGACCACCGCAAGAAGCTCACCGAACTTGTGCTTCAGCTCGGCTATGTCGGACTTCATCTCCCTCACGTCCTCATGGGAAGCAACGGTGTCCGGAGCCAGTGAAGATTGCTGAACCAAGACCATGATGATCGAAAACAGGGTCTCTGATACCAGTGATACCTCCCTTAATGAAAAGGAGGCGGAGAGAGTTACTGGGGTTTAGAATAGAGAGGATAGGGAGAGAAGAAGAAGAGATAGAGAGAGAGAGAGACAATTGATATTTTGTGAGAATGTAAATTCTGCCATTCACGACTACAACGTGAGACTTTGTACTACAACCTTACACAGACATGATTGTTTGGATACTAGAATTAAAGCAAACATGAATAAAGATAAACATGGATAAAAGTGTATTCTTCAGCAGCATAGACGAAGCCTACTTCACTTGAGCCCATTTCCACTACTTAAGACCACAACTAAGCCCAGCCCAGTTCAGCCTCTATCAGAGTCCCACCGTTGATTAGATAAAATGTTGCAAGGCGACGGTGCTTTGTCCTTTGGTATTGTTGTCCGTTCGATTTGAAATTGTATTTTTTATGTAGAACTGATATTAAGAAATTTTGGTGTAAAGTAATTTTTAGTGTTTATGTATTAAATGATTTGTGTTAATTTAAGATAAACTTAACTTAAAATGACAGTATTTTAGAAAGGGATAATAACATTTCGTTACACCTAACTATAGCGAATTGACACTTTATACCCTAACTATTTTTCTCTCCTTTTTAGTACCCTAACAATTTTTGTGTGACAATCTATGCTAAAATGACTAAAATATCCATAGTTTAAAAAATTAGAATATAACTGGTCCAATTTGATTTATCAAACCAGATTTGAAATGGTTAAAATTTAATTTTAGATTTTCGGGCATAATTGTAATTGCATCTTAAATATAAACCAAACTGAATTAGAAATAAAAAAATTGAACCAATTCAATTTATATTTTCTTAAACCAATGGTAGTTTAGGTATTTTATGCATTTTAGACGTAAGTTGTCACAAAAAAATTATCGGGGTACTAAAAAAGAAAAAATATATATTTAGGGTATGAAAGTGTCATTTCACTGTAGTTAGGTGTAACAAATTGTAATTATTCATTTTATAAATTTAAAAGTTTTTAAAGGTGTTTTGGTTATTTTGGGGTCAAAGGACAATTTTGTCGTTTTAAAATTAACACATCCATGTTATATTTACGTGACTTAAAATATTGACTTTTTGTCACTTTTAATTAATTGTGCAACAAATAAAAGTTAGTTAGGGAAAACGTGAGTGTACTATTTGGCGCTTCCCGACCTTGCAAAAGCACACACGGTTGCCAAGTAATAAAACTAGTAAACATTCAGGTCGATTTTCTTAGGGACCAAAAAGGGGTCTATAATCCAATTTCGATATAGTACCGCAATGAACCCGACAATCTCGGACCAAGGGTTTTCTATAGGTGTCGAATTACGAGCCCTAACCCTCAAGACTACCCAAGTCAATCACTACCCCTCATAATCAAGTGCAAGCCATGTTGAAAGACACGTGGAAATAGACGAGCGGGGTGCATGGACAACATGGACTCCGTCCGATCCACGAGCCTTAAGCTCGAAACACATGACATATAGAGGTCACGTCTAAAACGAAACTGACTTCTGATACCATGTCATAAGCTCAACCCACATATCAGCTTGAGCTTTTAGGTGAGTTGGACATCTGACAGAATGGGTTAATGACATCTTTTGAAAATCAGGACGATGGTTACGAACAATTTAGCCATTTTAAAAAATAAGTTTTTTTAAAAAATAAAAAATAACAAGTATAACTTGACATAATGAGTAACGATAATAATTATAACAAATTTAGATATGGGTGAGCTCAAACCGATAAAAAATGGTCGAACCGAGCCGGTTGATTAACCGACCGGTGTGTTTCCAGTCGCGGGCTCATCTCTAGAATTGCACTCAACACCACTCTTTCTCTCACTACTAAACTTCTTCCCCATTTTGCTCCTCTCTTGTTGATTTGACACGTTGAAATGAAATGTGAGTGATAGACGTGAAATCCTAGCTAGCTACTAACTATTATTTATATAAAATATAAATATAATAGAACAAACACTTATACTCATATTTTTTTCATTTACTCATTTTGCATTGTATATAGAGAGAGAGTAATGAAAATAAAAATTTTATATTCATTTTATATGTATACATGCTTCTGGTCATGCACCCATTTCAAGGATACGTACGAGATTTCTGAATAAGCTGACCTTTATCCATGAGCAAAGAAAAACAAATTACCAGCTCATTTTAATATGTAGCTAGTGATTAGCACCTATATATGTTCCAGTATTTCATATCATGTCTGAATTTTTATTTAACTTTTCATCCGAATATGGTTATAAATGTGAATCCACTCTATTTATGTTTTTGTCATGAGAAATGAATAATTTTTTACTAAGAGAATTATGGCGTCTTAGTTTAGTATTTACCAAAACAATACTCTCCCTTCAACGATGTGCTTTGTATGAATAACCTGCTTTTTTTCATAAAGTAGCATATGTTAATTGTAATTTTCATATAATATTTTTAATATCGTGTAAATTAATTTTAAACAAAATTAATTGATCTATTTTCAATTGAGTGGACTTGGACCTATCCATTTTTCTGCCGGCCCAATCATAATGCTTTCAGCCCACACTCTATAACCCATTCCGTAAGTTAATTATTAATACGGATTAGGCCCATTTGTTTTGAGGGAAAAAGGCCCAAAATCTTTAAACCCTAAACATCTCCTCTTGCGCCGAATCCTCTTCCCCAACTACAACTATCATTTTATTTTATTTTTACTTTTCTCCTTTCAACTATTTTTTGGTTCTCATAATTTTTTTCGGTTCTCATCAATTTTTTTCATCTCCGAGTAGACCCATCGACTTCTATAACATTGAGACCCATCAATTTCTATAAAATTCAACAATTTGGATATTCATATTCAAGGTATGTACTGATTTCAGATTGGTTGGCTTATCGGGATATATTTTCTATGAACTTTTTTATTTCCACCATCTTCTTTTTGCTGGAGTTTTTTTTTGAGTTTTAGAGTGGTGAAAATTTTTATGGGTTAGTTTTTATTTTGTGGGATAGTTTAATGTGAATATGCAAAATGGTTTGCCTGAATTTTGTGTCTTCATTTGCCGGTTTTGGTTTCCTCATGATTGATCGCGCAAATCTCAATTTTTTAGAATATTTAATGTTTTTTGTTTAAAAACCTCTATATATGTGGGAGAGATTTGTCTAAGAAGTCCTGACTTTGAGGATATTTCTGTAGATGGGTTAAGCTTCCAAGCTCAAGATTATATAAGTTGAATCTTTGTATTTATTGCCTTTAAATCTGATGATCATTAGTTCATTTTTTGGAACCCTATAATTATATCATTTTTTCTAATTTATGTATATGCTTATGTACTATGTGATCTAATTTTTAATGTTTATATTTACTATTGTCATATATACATAATGTGTGTTACTTGGATTAAATCAGTAAAGTTTATTATGTCCTATTTTTAATACTATTGTTTAATTAATTAATAAAATTGTTGGAGTATGATATTATTTTTCTACACAAAAGAAAAGGCCTAATTTGTAATTTGCGCTTTAGGCCCCAATAATTGTTGAGCCGGCCCTGCATAAAACTCTTGTAATTTCTGTAAACATGGTCGTGGAAATTAGACTGTTTTGGTGGGTTTTCAGTTTTCAATAGTGGTGTCTTACATATTCAGGAGAGAACTTGATTTGGACCTTCTTTTGTAGCATCTGCTTATTTATTCATATCTTGTTTCTTCTGGTGCATTTGCTCACAATTTTCACAAGGCTGATACTTTTGGATGATTTTAAAATACAGAACCCATATGAAATGAACTAAGATCAAATTATGTTAGAGGGTTGTGTTGTGTTGTGTTGTGTTATGTTATGTGTAATTGTATTTAGTGATTTTCCTTTTTTTCCTGTATATTCAATACCATATAAAGTCAATCAGGTATGTAAGCTTTCATGTCAACTGTTTTCCAAATATCCGAGAACCAAATATTCTTCTAGACTTTTACATGATCTGTGATGCCATGTCAGTATGAGTAAATGGAACCATTTTATCATCATACATTATTAACATAGAGTCCAAGGCTAATTTGAGAGGGTAGATTTGGAGTGAATGATCCACTGATATATTTTCCTGGTTGTCCCTAATGTGTCAAGCGCACGGGTGAAATGTAACAAATGAGTAGTGGCACGATGGTAAAGTTATTTCCTTCGAACTTGAGATCACAAGTTCGGATGAAACATTTTTCTCCTTTAGCCGTGTATTCAAATGAATTACTATCCACTGACCCAAAATGGTTTGGTTAGAGCTTAATGAGACACATTTTTCTTTTAAGAGTTACACGAGAAGAAATATTTCTTACTTTTATTAGTATTCCATATCTCAAATTGATGCTGTTACTACAAAAAGGCCTCGGCTCGAATGTGCTGAGATAATTAATTGGAGTGCATTCCTTACTTATTATGCTGTTACATATTGGAGCCTCGAGTGAAGAGCAAAGAACCATTCGGTAGCCTCTTCTCATAGTGTTCCAGACATAAATTGCCTTTTACAGAAATGAATCATCTGGTTCTATTTGTTTGTAAACATTGGCACACATTGAACCACACTATTTGCTCAAGAATAATAATTTACTGTTTTGCTTTAACTTTTCTAGTTGTTTGAAACCACTGATAGACGAGGACCCTGACTTAGTTGAAAATTCATATGCTTAAAATTTTAGTCTAGTGTTAACATCAGGTTGTCTTTTTCACTCCTTGTTCTGTGTACTTGAAGGTTTATTTTATGTATTATGTCATCATGCTTTGTTTAGTAATTTAACTGTACTGTAGTTTGTGAATTAAATTAATTCGGATGTCTTTTAGATGTTTTGAATTTGGTATATCAGTAGGCTGGTTAGATATATTGTGTAGGATGCTGTGGTGGGTATTCATTATACATTGGTCATAAGGGCATTGAGCTTGCTGTTAGTTGAAATTAAACATTTTTACAGCTGTTGGTTTCTAGCATGAATATTGTACATGATTTGAGTTTTAACAGTACAATTCATACAGAGAAATGTATTTTGCTTTGTTTGTATTTTGAATATGTTGCAATATTTGGAGTATTTGGTTTGGAAATTTGAAGGTTGAGTTACTTCATTTTACTTTCAAGTGTACTCTCTCGTAAACAAAAGAAAGCCCATATGTACGTGTTTATATATTTTGCTTTGCTATAATAAACTCACCACTCCATTTTCTGTGTACATCTCTCAGATGGCTCAAGAAACAGGTATGTTTACGGTTCATCAAACAGTCGGGAGTGTTTTGTGCTGCAAGTGCGGCATCCCCATGGCTCCAAATGCTGCCAATATGTGTGTCCGATGTCTACGGTCTGAAGTCGACATCACAGAAGGGCTACAGAAGCAGGTGATCATCTCACATTGCCCTGAATGTGATTGCTATTTGCAGCCACCAAAAACTTATATCAAAGCACAATTAGAGTCCAAGGAGCTATTGACATTTTGCGTGAAGAGGCTAAAGTATTTGGGTAAGGAGGTTCGATTAATTCATGCAGAATTTGTTTGGACTGAACCTCACTCCAAGAGGATTAAGGTCAGGCTGAGAGTTCAGAAGGAGGTTCTGCATGGTGCTGTACTCGAACAAACATATATCGTTGAATTTACTCAGCATGAGCACATGTGTGATGCATGTTCAAGGGTACAGGCTAACCCTGATCAATGGGTTGCTGCTGTTCAACTTCGGCAGCATGTATCTCATAGGCGATCTTTCTTCTATCTGGAGCAGTTGATTCTGAAGCATGATGCTGCTGTCCGTGCAATAAAGATTACTCAGATGCACGAAGGCATAGATTTCTTTTTCTCCAATCGTAGTCATGCTGTCAAGTTTGTTGAGTTCATTGGTAAAGTTGTCCCATCAAAGAGTCGCAGTGACAAACAACTGGTCTCTCAAGATTCCAAGAACAATTCCTACAATTACAAGTACACTTTTTCTGTGGAGATATGCCCTATTTGCCGTGAAGATCTAATCTGCCTACCTCCAAAAGCCGCAGTCAGTTTGGGAAATCTTGGTCCGTTGGTGATTTGTACAAAAGTTACAAACAGCATTGCTTTGCTAGACCCGTTGACTCTTAGGCACTGTTTCCTGGATGCGGACCAGTATTGGAGGACATCCTTCAAGTCTCTACTCACTAGCAGGCAGCTTGTTGAGTATATAGTACTGGATGTGGAGACTGTTTCTTCTGAGGTTACTGTTGGTGGCTCCAAGTACGCTATAGCTGATGCTCAGGTGGCTCGGGTATCAGATTTTGGGAGGAATGACACAATATTCAATATAAGAACACATCTTGGCCATCTCTTGAGTCCTGGTGATTATGCTCTAGGGTATGACTTGTATGGGGCAAACAGTAATGACATTGAACTGGACAGGTACAGAGGCCTCGTCATTCCAGAAGCGATATTGATAAAGAAAAGCTATTCAGAGAAGCGCCAGAGGAAGCGCGGGAAGCCCCGTTCTTGGAAGCTGAAATCGCTCAACATGGAGTTGGATGAATCCAGAGGCAGAGTTGATGAAGAAAAGATGAACGGAGAATATGAAGAGTTCTTGAAAGATCTTGAAGAGAATCCCGAGCTGAGATTCAACATATCATTGTATCGTAACAAAGAGTACCAGCCTTCGGAGATGGCTTCCGTGACAGATGGAGATGACTTACCTTCTGTTCCGCTGGAGGAGCTGCTTGCTGATCTTGAGTTAAGCGATATGGAAGAGGATAACAGTAGTATGAGAGAGTGACTGCAAAACTCTCGGCCTTGCTCTAGTATGGTATTATTTCTATTACCGGTTTTGCTCGATTCCTATAATGCTAGAAAGCAGCATTCTGATGTGGCTTTTGTCCCTCTTATATGTTGATTTGGGTTTGAACCTTTTCCCTTATGAAGAAACTTTGGCTTTGAACATGGTATTATTTATATGATGTAAATTCCCACCATGATTTTCTAGCATATCTTAGAATGCATAAGTTTTGTGAGTGATTTTTAATCCTAAGAAGTAAAGAGCACTGTTTATCAAGTTGCAGTTCTTTTTTGTTTAAAGATCATGTTTTAGAGGTTAGTGATGAACTTTAGATGTTTTTGTTATATTTATGTTTTCAGCAGAGTGGAACTCTTATCTTTTGGATTAAGATATTAAATTTTCTGTTAATTACAGTGTTTCTGATGAGAAGATCCTCTCAACACCAATCACTGAAATTGAAAACTTATGTGAACTGAATATCTACGATATAAATTGAGTTTACCTATGTATAGTGGCAAGAGTCATGTCCTAAAATAAGTTTTTTTTTTGATACATATATCATTAAACAAGATTATAGTGGATATTTACTACTCAGAGTTCTTTATTTGTTAATGCTAATGCTAATGCAAATGCATATTCTTTTTTTTTTTCTTCTCAATGTACATCATTAAACATTTGTTAAACTTATTCATGGTTGAAAATTATTTTTCTATGAAATTCTCATCAACCAACGCCTATCCCTATTTCGCCTACAAGGCCGACCCCAACCACATTTCTCTATAGTACGCTTTCTTTGAGACCAACGCTAAAATAGTGGATTTAGTCACGAATCTTCACTACGACAACATGCTCTACGCCCAAATCTATGTAGTTTATGCAATGATTAAGGCTCTGGGGTATACGAATGCGGAGGTTCGGAGCTCAGAGGCGGGGTGACCTTCGAAAGGGGACGAGAACGAGGCCAGAGCCAATATGTGGGAATTTTTAATCAGGACTTGTTGAAGAGGATTGAGGAGAGCCTGGAGGGGTGGGTCACGCCGGCCAAACCTGACATTCCGCTAGACATTTTTGTGTTCGCGCTTTTTAACGAGAACATGAAGTCAAGTTGAGCGTTAGCATTGAAGAGAAACCGTTAATATTTTTTATAATTACAAAATTACGTCTTCTTCAATAAATGAAGCTTAAATTCGTTTAATTCAACGCGTAAATTGAGTTTGAATTGAAAATAAGAAACCAACTTGCTCCAACTAGGTATAACCGGTAATCGATCGAACAAGAGAACTATAGTCAGAATCAAACAAATTTTTTTCACATGACATTTCCGAATATGTTTCTTGAGGAATCAGAGGATCGGGTTCGGTCCCAAAACCCTGCCCACCCTTACTCCTACCAGAGATCCATGAAACAAGTACAAGGCCCACCATTTTAAAATGTTGGGCTTCAAAGCAGTGAAGCATTCATATTCTGGGCCAATGAGCCCAATACGTCTGGGTAGGGTTTATCATCTCTAATTCACTGCTCCCACGTATAAATTCAGCTGAAGACCACTTGAAACCCTAGCTGCTGCTCTCTCTTCTCTTCTGGTAATTTCTCTGCTTCACGAATCGACTCTCGTTTTCTTGCAATAGATTTTTTGATCTTCAATAATTTGTTTGTGTGCTGATGAAATCTATGAAATGTAAATAGAAAAAAATACGAGATCCAGCGTTTTCTTTGCAATTCTACGCCTGATTTGTTGTATACTCGATTTCGCAGAATTTGCTTCCTGGGAAGGTCCACAGAAGCTTTCAAATATGAGGTACTTTTTCATTTCTTGTTCTGTGTACTTTATGGCTCATTTTATGTATTGTGTCATCATGTTTTGTTCAGAAATTTAACTGTATTGCAGTTTGTGATTTAAATTAATTCAGATGTTTTTTAGATGTTTTGAATTTGCTATATCCTTAGGTATGCTGTGATGGGTATTAATTATATATCAGTAATAAGGGTATTGAGCTTGCTATTAATTGAAGTTAAACCGATTACTGTAGTTGGTTTCTTACATGAATATTGGTCATGATTTCAGTTTTAACAGTACAGTTTGCAATAATTTTGGTTTTAGTTGGAAATGTGAACGCTATGGTTATACTCTTTAATTTGGGCAATTCATAGTATATGGATTATGTTTGGTTATTACTCTCGACCATATGAGACCAATATTTATTATAAGCACTGTCCTCTACTTTATTTTAATAATTATGACTCGAAATGCTGTTATTTTGTGTCCTTAACCCAATTGTTTATTTGTCAATAGTAAGCTCCAGAGTGATGCCGTTAGAGAGGCTATTGCAAGCATAATGGTAGACTCCAAGGAAAAGAAGCCAAGGAAGTTTGTAGAGACCATTGAACTCCAGATTGGTCTGAAAAACTATGATCCCCAAAAAGACAAGCGTTTCAGTGGGTCTGTGAAGTTGCCTCACATTCCTCGTCCAAAGATGAGAGTGTGTATGCTTGGAGATGCTCAGCACGTGGAAGAGGTAATCGTTCCACTGTGCTTTGTGATGTGTGAAGTTATGTATTCTTATAGTAGGTATGAAACCTGGAGTTCTGACAACAACTTGTTGTTTACCTACTCATTTTGTCATGTGTGGATTTATAAAGCGTATGCCCGGTATAATGTTATCAAAATTTTGTTACATGGTATTTTTGATTTGTGGTTCTGTGTGGCAAATGATAGTACTTGCAGTCAATTTTTCCAATAGTATTCACATATATAATATATCAGTTTGTGTTAGATATGGCATTGGATGCTGTCATGAGGAATGCCTTTTGTTTCAAAAAAAATCTTCCAACTATGCAATCCCCTTCTAAACCCTTTATTCAGGGTTGTTGTTACCCTACAATTAAATGCTATATTTTAGCTAAACTTCATACTAGTATCTACTTTCTTACTGAAAGAAATAGTGTAGGTATCCGTCTTATTTTATGCAATTTCCATGGCAGACGATAATGTGGGATTACAAATAATGTGACATCTGTTTTGCATTATGTTGTTAACCCTATTAATGCAGTGATCTTTTGAATTTCAGGCAGAGAGGATTGGTTTGCCATATATGGATGTGGAAGGGTTGAAGAAGCTGAACAAAAACAAGAAACTGGTCAAGAAACTAGCTAAGAAATACCATGCTTTTTTGGCATCTGAGGCTGTAATCAAGCAGATTCCTCGTCTCTTGGGCCCTGGTCTGAACAAGGCAGGCAAGTATATTCAGTAATCTCATAAGCTTTTGAGCTTTGCTTTATATCATGCTGTTTTAGTAGGATGTCTAATATAATTCTTAAAACTGTTTTGAAGTGTTAATATACTCTCATAATTTTATTTTTGATGACTAAGTTGTAAACATGAAGTGATGAAGATTTTCTTATTGTTTGATTGGCATATTGATTTTTGTTTTGAGCATCTTATATTGGACGCTCCTTTCTTTTTTTAACTTTGTTATGTTTCTTTTAAGTTAGGTTTTGCAATAGAAACATGTACTGACATTTTATTAGATATGTTGTTGTTATGTGGATCTTTTCGTCAATATGTTTGAATTTACGAATCGGATTTCTCAACTTTTCTCACTGACTGTCATTACAGGTAAATTCCCTACTCTTGTCACTCACCAGGAAACCCTGGAGTCTAAAGTTAATGAGACCAAGGCTATGGTGAAGTTCCAACTGAAGAAGGTGCTTTGCATGGGTGTTGCTGTTGGAAACTGTGGTATGGAAGAGAAACAAATTTTCCAGAACGTGCAGATGAGCGTGAACTTCCTTGTTTCTTTGTTGAAGAAAAACTGGCAGAATGTAAGTGTATTAAGCCTCTTTTCAGTGTTTGTTTAGGACCATGATTGTGGATGTTGTATCTCTACCAATCACTTCAAATTCAACAGAGTAGTGAATTTTGTGATCACAATTCTATGACATATTTCTTATACTTGTTTTGTATTTGTGCAACAGGTGAGGTGCTTGTATCTGAAGAGTACCATGGGATCTGTCTACCGGGTCTTTTAATCTCTTTTTGCAATTTGAGTAGGAAGAAGTCTTGTTGAAATTTTACTTGAATTATGTTGAATTCACATTTGATTTACCTACTTATGTTTGTCGTGAATCACATTTTTGCTGAAATGTTTAATTATGATTGTGTCATTGCTTCAAGTTCATTAGAATTTTGAAAATATGTTTGTGGGGCAGCTTATTCATATATTCTAATCTCTTACAGATGCATGCATTTCAGGCAGTTAGGCAGACAAGTATGTTTTACTCATGAATATATCTAATTTGGAAAAATTATTTTGTGAAATTCAAAAGCTTCCAACGTCAATTAAAATGGTTTAAGACCTCCATCGACTGATGTTTTCTCTTCTAAAAATGTGCAGTGAACTGTACACTGTCTTCATTTGGTTTGTAAATTGAATTTTTTTAATTTATTATTCTGAAAGATTTTGAAGTTGATTCCATCTATAAAATAGTTAGTTTTGCATTTCAATTAAAATATATATTTAAGTTATACATGTATTATAGAACGATAAACATCGACTAAACTTTTTTGAGGCAAAACACTTCATTAAAACTAACATTTACTGGATCGATGAATTAACAATGGAGTAGCCAATTTATGTATATGCATTTAGCAAAATTATGGCACCACTTCCATTGTTAGGTTAATTAGAATCCCCCATGCCCATAGATTAGATTGGTACCTAGTCTTCACCATTTCGGTACCCATCAAATTAAGAGGCTATTAATGAGGTCAACTTTGTGATTCTGCACCATAGGGTGTGGTAATGGTATTGGTAGGTAGGTTGGGGTTGGATGGTGGCAAAACCGTAATTACAGCATCTCCCAACACAAACAGATACGCTGCAAAACCCCATCACGTTCCTCTATAAAATCAGTCTCAAACCCAACCCTCGTTAACATCGCTTCAGCCAACGTTGCACCAGCGCCGCTACGTTTCCTTGGTTAGCTTAGATCTGTCCTTCTCTCTTCTCTTTGTTTCTCAAATGTTGATTTATCATTCTCGGTTGATTGTTCACTTTTGGGTAGTGATGGTGATGTCTTAGAGATTCAGGGGTGGACTTGATTTCGACCTTGTTTTGTTACATGTGTTTATTTCTTTGCAACATGACATATCTGGTTTCTTGTGATACTTTTGGTTTATTTTAAGCTTAACGATTTTGTTGTTGGATGATTTCATAACCCTTTAAAAATAAGCTGAGATCGAAATATATTGGAGTGTTTTGATGCCATCTGAATGAAGCTGGTCTGTGTCATGTGTAATTACGTAGTATGATTTAGAGAGGGTTGATTAGGACTGAATAATCCACTGATATGTGATAAACATGTGTTGGCACAAGCGTAAAGTTGTTGCCTTTGAACTTGAGATCACAAGTTTGAATGAAGAAGCATTATCTCTTCTTAAGGAGAGCTGAAGCTGCTTTGCTTAAATGAATGACTATCCACGGGCACAAGATTGTGGGAGTTCGTGAGAAGAAATATTTATTACATTTACATGTAATTGGTATACCATATCTCAGGTCAATGCTATACTACCAGAAGATGAATTTTAGTTCACTGGGGTAGATTCTTTACTTATCACGCAGTTATATGTTGGAGCCTCGAGTGAAGAGCAAAGAACCATTGTGTAGCCTCTTCTCATAGTGTTCCAGACAGAAATTGCCTTTTTTACAGAAATGAATCATTTGGTTCTATTTGTTTGTAAACATTGGCATACATTGAACAACACCACAGTCATACTATTTTGATTTGGCCTTCTTAGGTTATTCGAAACTACTGTACTGATAGATGGGGATCTTGACTTAGTTAAAAATTTCTATGCTTAAAGTTTTAGACTAGAGTGTTCACATCAGGTTGTCTGATAATGGAGCCTCGAGTGAAGAGCAGAGAGCCATTAGCTTGTCCCTTCTCATAGTGTTCCAGACATCAATTGCCATTTTATAGAAATAGATCTATTGTATCTACTTCTAATCAACCTTGGCAGACAATTTGTTATCTGTTTGGATTTACAATTGTTTTACCCATATTCTAAAGAGTGTTAGGAAAATCATGTCAAGTTGATATGATAAACAGTTTTATTCTGCATTTTTTTTAATCATATCTTGTTCTGCATTACATTCTAAAACCTAAAGAATTCCTTATCTCTACTGATGTCTATTGTCCTGTTAAATGTCAGTGACATGAAATTAGTGAATGATATTCATTACATAGCTACAATGTCCTTAATTGTCTAGTGTCTTGTTAATTAACTGATGGCTCGTGTTGGAGTTTTAGGATGTTATGAGTTTAACTGAACAAGCTTTGTGCTCTGCAGGTAGAAAATGTTGACAGTAACACTTCCCACCCTCTGCGTATTCGGAAATGCTCTCCAGACAATACCGACTAGCCCGCTTTCAAAGAGTCCGTTGTCGTTTGTGTCTCTGAAGAGCATCCCCAAATCTTTTGGCCTGAAATCAACAGTGGCTTCTAGAATAACTTGCATGGCAACTTACAAGGTCAAGTTGATTGGACCTGACGGTGCTGAAAGTGAGTTTGAAGCTCCGGATGATGCATACATCCTGGATTCGGCGGAGAGTGCAGGCGTTGATCTACCCTATTCCTGCAGGGCAGGAGCTTGCTCAACCTGTGCGGGCAAGATGGAGGCTGGCTCGGTGGACCAATCCGATGGCTCCTTCCTTGATGAAAACCAAATGGAAGAAGGCTATCTTCTTACCTGTGTTTCCTATCCAACCGCGGACTGTGTGATTCACACTCACAAGGAAGGTGATCTCTATTGAGCATTTGTTCTGTCAGAAACCAATCAAGTCTCTGCACTTGTTGTGCCTGTTGTCATAATTGAATGGAAGAGTAGAGCTTTCATGTCTTGTTCAAAACTATTATCATGTATCCAAGATCTAGATAATGCAAAAACTTGCCTATCATGTATCCATATAATGGCAAAAACTTGCTTCTACCACCTTAGACATTGTAGTGATTTCTGGTTCTCATTTGTTCTGGTGATAGCGAGTCTAAATATCATCTCATATTCACTGGTATCTGCTTACTTGCATGTCTGTCTCTCCTAGTCATGTTAACATAAACTACTTGACAAACACAAATTAGGCAACTAGTTAACATGTCGACTAAAATATACACATATATAATATTAATTTAGTACGAAATGAAATGAGTTTTGTCAATTTCTATCGGAATTCTCCTTATTTCCCGTTTTGTTCAGTTGTCTCTAATTAGAATTTCAAACTCTCGTCAAATTGGTAAAATAGTAGGACGACAAAATATGACGTGTCCAATGGCCACATGGATCTGTTGGGCTTTTTCAAACCCGTCCTGTACCTGATATATCAAACTAATATTTTTAATACATATATAATAAAAACGAATATTATACAAGTTTTATTTTAAAAATATTTGAACATTGTTTTGGGTTGGGATGGAGAGAGAAAAAAAGGGTTCTATTTAGATTGTGAATTGTAATTAAAGATTAAAATCAGGTATATACCTAAAATCTGATGATCATCCAAAGGTGAGGTTTATCAAATATCTTCCTCTAACAGAGGGCTAGAGAGAATTGCCGGAAGGAAGGAAATCTCCGGGTTATGAATATGAAATGAAACACATGAATACGAAGTTATGCCTTGGAATAAACGATAATTTATGAATCCGCTTGGTCTACGAATAAAGAAGTTATAAGTAATGCAACTATAACTATAAATGGAAGTACTTACCATAACTGTAGGGAGGGTGGGGTGGTGAGGAAGACTGAGCCTGGTAACTGGAGTGAAGTCGTAACAAGAAAATTGTATTGGAAGATGCGGCTAGATTAATTTTGATTAGAAGAGACGGTTTGAATAGAATTTACTACTATCATGAAAAAGATAGTTCAATGTTTGTTACGAAAAGATTTTATCGAAAACGCATGGAACATCGGAAAAACAAGAAATCTTTTTTCGTTTTTGAAGAGGAACTCTGGGATCATGAGGTCAGCACATGGATCAAATAAGGTTGTGGATGTCAGCACATCCAACTTTTTACAACAAGAGGATGAAAGTACAAAGGTCAAGGAGAGAACAGTCCTTCTCCATTTCCAGGTATGATTCAAGTTTCTTTTGAATTCTACTCAACATTGAAAAAGAACATTAAAGAATGTTATCTGCAATCAATCGTGATCTTCAACCCGATTATACACAGAAAAGGAATGGAGAAAGAAAGTGTCCTCCACCAAATATATGATCCTTTGTTTGACCTCTTTGCACAAGAAACTCCAAACACAGAAAATTCTCATATCTTCCTTGCCTTGTGAGAATGGGCAATGCAAAAAACCATGTCTGCTATGGCATGCTTACTGACTAGATGCTTCCCCACCACTCCACTCCATAATTCCCATACTCATTAATTAATTGCACATGTTTTTCTCTGTAATATAAAAAATTGAATATTCTTTGTTTCTCACTTTCCTATACACTTGGCATCTTCTTGGATCACTACCCATTGCCAACCCAGATGGACCCTCTAATGTGGATCATGTGCTCTTCTTTTACCTATTTGTTCCTTGTTCTATTCAGTATACTTATTTTCATTTTCAATGATTAAAACTCATGCTATTAATATATGCAAAAGGCAACAATTAGTGATGCTAATCATTCAAATGCCTCATATCTAATCTGTGCTTAAGCTTTCTCCCATATCAGGAGAAGAAGATAAGCATATTCAATAAAATTGTAGCAGCACATGTGTCCCACCTTGTTCACATGATCCAAGACAGATACACATTCCAACACTACACAAGCCAAAGCCCAACCACACTCTCCTATAATTTACTCCAAATCAAAACAAGATTTAAAAGTTGTCATTCTATTGATACCATTTTCTGGAATATTTTGGTAAACCTAATTATTCCCGATAGAGATATGTAAATGATTACATTAATAATATGAATACACACAAACACAAGTTAGGCAAGAAGTAAACAGAATGAGATTAATACAAGTGTGAATGGTGACGTGTCAGGCGGCTTACTATAGCAGCCGACTGTATTGAAGTTGATAAAACACGCCGCCACATTTGTTTTCACTGTGGCTCATATTTCACAAACAGTTTGGTTTTAACCGTAGGGAAGAGTCGGTCAATAACATTTCCTGAATTGAATGATAAAATAAGAATGGAGCCCAGAGTTGACCAAAACAGGCAAGCATGGAAGAGAGGCAACAATTAATTAACTCTCTCTCTTTCTCCATTATATAAAACCATTTCATGTGCCAAAATCATACACAATACAGCAGAGCATAGAAGAGGCAGGCCTTCATTGGATCTCGAGCATTCTCAGAATCCATGGCTGCCACTTCATGCTTCCTCCTCCTCCTCATGCTACTCACACTCTCTGGTTCGTTCTGTTTCTTCTCGAATTGTGTCGTTATGTTATTTCAGCACATCTGATTCTGTTATTTCCTTCATTTTATTGTTGTTGTTACAGTTTGTTCGCGCGAGATTGATGGGCTGGGAGTAGGAATAAACTACGGGCAGATAGCGAACAACCTGCCGTCAGCTTCACGCGTGAGCTACCTCCTGAGGTCTCTGAACATCAGCAGGGTGAAGCTCTACGACGCGGACCCGAGAGTCCTGAGCTCGTTCTCCAACTCCGGGGTGGAGTTCATCATAGGGATCGGGAATGAGTACCTGGCGAACATGACCGATCCGGCCAAGGCTCAGGCGTGGATCGTCCAGCACGTGCAGCCACACCTCCCGCAGACCAAGATCAGCCTCATCATGGTCGGCAACGAGGTGTTCCCGACCACCGACGCCGCCCTCCTCGCCAACCTCGTCCCCGCCATGAAGTCCGTCTACGCGGCGCTGGTCTCGCTGGGCCTCCAGGCCCAGGTTGCCGTCACCACGGCCCACTCCCTCAACATCCTCGGCTCCTCCTACCCTCCCTCCGCCGGAGCCTTCCACGAGGCCTTCGTCCCCCACCTCCGCCAGCTCCTCAGCTTCCACTCCGAGGTCAGGTCACCTTTCCTCATCAACGCCTACCCCTACTTCGCCTACAAGGCCGACCCGACCCGCATTTCCCTCGAGTACGTCCTCTTCGAGCCCAACGCCGGGATGGTCGACCCTGCAACGAATCTGCACTACGACAACATGCTCTACGCCCAGATCGACGCGGTCTACGCGGCGATCAAGGCCCTTGGCTACTCCGACGTCGAGGTCAGGATCTCCGAGACCGGGTGGCCTTCCAAAGGGGACGGGGACGAGGCCGGGGCCAACCCGCAGTACGCGGGGATTTATAACCGGAACTTGCTGAAGAGGATCGAGGATAGGCAGGGGACCCCGGCCAAGCCCAACGTTCCGTTGGACATTTTCGTGTTCGCGCTTTTTAACGAGAACTTGAAGCCCGGTCCGGCGTCCGAGAGGAACTATGGTTTGTTCTATCCCAATGGCTCTTCGGTTTACAACATCGGAGTTCAGGGATATCTCCCTGAGCTCACCATTTCAGCTTCTCCGACCGCTCAGGTAAATAATATCCGTCGTCAGCTTAACTTTTTAGTTGAATCTGTTATATAATTACTATTATAAGTTATTTTAACATTTTTATCTGCGAGAATTAAATAACAATTTCTTCGGCACAAAAATAATAACCAGCGACTTCATACTTATCACACACAATGGTTTCTGTCGGTTAAGTCACATAACCTCTGCATATTCTAGCTTCTAATAATGTGATTGTTGTGCGTTGTGCAGATATTTTCCTTCTTCAGTGTGATGTTACTTGTTGCAAGTTGTTTGTTATGATCTCAATTAGTTCAATTGACATCAAGAGAAGCGAGCCAATCACAGGTGAGCAATTCTGTTCTTGATCTAGTTTCTGTCATTCTAGGTTTCATAAACATAGGATTATATTGTCTGAAAGTGAATTAGAGAAGTAAATAGTGCGCATAAACTGGTTAGCAAATTTCCAATTCCACACAAATGCCATAAAATATCAACCGACATGCACCACAAGTAGAAGTTGACACTTGACAGTATTGTAATTTGTAGAATGGTTTTGTTGCCGTGTGCGACTTTAACATCAAGCGTGTGAAATCTGGCTGTCTTCTGATAGACAAGCAAAGGTCTAATTTGGCTTCTATCATAGGAAAGAAGAAGAAGCCCAAAGTCTCATCTTTCTGAGTTCTGTCTTTTTTTTCTTTTCACACACTTGACAAAACCTCGGATTTGTAATAGTTACTGAGAATCATAGTTGATCATGTTGGGCGAAAATTATAAAAAACGATATTGATGAATAAGATGTAAATATCATGAAAAGTGTGGGTTTTTTTAGTAGTGCCTTTCAACATCAAATGTATCCCTTTTATGGGGCCTATGAGACAAGAATGACAGATAATAATCCTTTGATGACTTGCTAGCTTGTAGATTTTCAACATGGAGATTAATGGTGTAATTTAATATTGATGTGCACAGTATCAGGTGACCATTAGATCCATTTCGGCTGCTAATTCCAATTCAAACTAATTGAAGGGTCTTGATTCCTAGTATTTTGTCTCAATTTTCAACTTGTGTGTTGGTGCAGGAAGTCAAAGGTTGAGTTGAGGAGCATTTGTTAATTGGAGAAAATATTTGAGCCGTTGATGGAGCAGAGCACACTGTGTATAATATTCTTAGAGTGTTGAGAGTTCCATCAAAAACGGTTGAGAATATAAATTAGCATTGTTACATTTTTCTAACACACCAGATATAGAGATGTGATAAGAAGGTGGACAATTCTTTGTAACAATTTAAGGTTCATTTTATTTATATGATGAAATTATTTCACGTCTAATATTTTTCATTTATCGTCCACTCTAATTCTTGTGTATTGATTCAATACCACAATAGTTTTTTTTTAGGCCTTCTGGGAGAGAAGGAAAGTTGTCATATTAAGTAAGGACCATCTCATGTGGTTACAGTTGCCAATGAGTGTGGTGCTTTGAAAAATGATTTCTTTACATCAAGTTAATGAATTTATGAAGTTTGAATGCCCCTTTTCTTGCCCATGATGTGTCTTAAAGATGACATTGATATAACTAGAAGTATAATGTTTCTGATGCAGAAAGAAATGTGCGATGAAACGTCGTATTAAAATGAATTCTCGTTGTTCGACCATTATCCTCACCTCTTATGTCATTGTGATTATCTTCCGGAATCATCACTTTCTAATCTAGGCTACCGACTTCACACTCCGTGCCACAACATTCACAAAGGCTTCAACGACCTTTCTAAACTCGACACCCTCACGGAGCGGTATCGAATCAGAGTCCCTAGGCTCTTAAAGCAAACCCAAACGACCGGCTCTGGACCGAGAGAGCGCTTTTCCCGAAATTCCTTACCAAGGTTTTGCGGGGCTGAATACCCGCGCATGCTCGGATCACTGGGTCACACCCCTCGAAGGTCTCCTCGCGCCCAACCCAAGAGAGAACCGATAACTGAATCTCCAAATTTACTTTCACTTTACTTGTAGAACCTTAAAATTTATCGTCTACTCCATAAACCCATATCCCGCTGACAACCATCACAAAAAATAGGCCACAATAGAAGCAACACACCCGAAACTACCTTTCACTCACAAAAAAAACTCTCAAAGCAATACGCAATCACATGAATTGGGTTGAAATTTATTTATTGGTAAAAATATCACATTTTAGTTGAGCCTTTGTAACGCAATATTAAAATGCCAGTATAATAAATTAAATAGGTAATTCTACTTAGGTCACCACAAAAGTTTGTAGTTTCAGTTAAGTACCATAATTCTAGTTTGATTTTCGAGGTCACCACAAAAGTTTGTAGTCTTACTTAGGTCACCATAATTGTAATTTAATTTATGAGGTTACCACAATGAACTTTTGTCTCACTGTCGGTATATTTTTATTTTGAAAACACCAAAATACAAATTTTTGTGGTGAACTAAGGAGAATTAACCTAAATCAAACCTAAACACAGCGCGATTAAATTTCTTATTTTTAAAATCTTGAATTATTTTCCCTGACAAAAAAGTAGAAGATGAGGATTGAGTAAAAATAGTTTCCGGTGAAATCGGCCTCGTCTTCGTTAACTCAAGACCATATGGCGTTACCTTCATATGAAGAATCTCAACCGTCTCTCGCTGTTACTCCTCCGTCGTTGCAACTGATCGGTAATTTTTGTTTATTAGACTACGATGGCAATGAGGGTAGCTGGAAGATATTTGCCTCGGAGGTACTCGAGCGGTGGCAAAGTTCAGGGAAAGGAGGGAAAAGCATTAGAAAATGTACCTGTTAAGGTAATCTTGATTTAACACGCGTCTGCAACACATTTGTTCTGATTTTGAAGATGACACATTTTCTTCTTCTGTTTCACAACGCCTATCTGTGAACGCATTTTGGCAGGCACCCGAGCAAGCGAAGCTGGAGAAGTTTGCGAGCAAGGTAAGGTTGCAACATGCCTTTTACTAACACGTTTTCAATATTTCCGAGTCCATAAGAAGGGGAAGAGAGTTGATCATAGTTTTTGAAGTTAAAACCGAGTGATATCAGTGTGTAGTTAGGCTTCAACATTAGCAAGATATATATAGAATGTGATACTAACCAATGTCCATTCTCTTTTGAATAATCAATGTGTTGAAAAAATATTGCAGGAACAAAAACTCACTGGGAGTCCGGCGATGAGCACAGTGGGTTCTGTTTCTCAACGTTCGGGTTCCATGGGATCGGGGAGAGTATCGACCGACAAGGCCAAGAATTATGCAGTTGTGGCTGGTGCCATAACGGCTCTGGCTGCTTTGGGGTGGTATCTTAAAGCCAACCCGAAGAAGGAACAATTTCAGGACTGAAGTCTGAGTTTTATTATCTGCTTACACATGAAAGGTTTTAATAAATAAACTCTGCTTCAACGCATGATCTTGGTTTGGATGTGGATATAAATAAAGCAGGCTATGTTAATTTGGAAGGTGAATCAATGTGTTCATTGTAATTCTTTGGTTTCACCATTGTAGACTTGTTCAGTTACAGTTTTGTGTGAATGCTGATCAATAAAATAAAGAAAATTGATTCACGGTGACTGAAACATATGCAATAAAAATTACAATCACAGTAGAGGATCAAAGCTAAATTGGCCCTTACAGGGACATATACTCATTTGCTAAAACTTTTGCATTAAAAATAGTAAAATCTTCAAGTTTTATTTGATTTATGTCGGTTCTGAAAAATCAATAATACCAATGGGGCCATTTGTGCAACAATCTGGGACTTGGAGGGGACCAACTGCCCTAATTTTGTTACAATGTGTTACTATGTTCAATAATGTAAATAATTTCTCTGTATGTTTCGTTAGACGATCAGGTTATAAGGCGGCATATGTGCTGGCCACCTTGGCTCGGTTGGGCTATGTTCGTGAGTTTGGGACTCAGAACTCTCCATCTGCTCTAACTTGTGTACTGAACGATTAGGCTTGATTTAATAATATAGGTCCGGGTTTTTATTCTAAAATTTTTGATGCTTGATTTGAAATTCTACAGAGAAAGTTATACTCTTCGAAATATCTAGTTGCTATACTAGAAATGTTAAGCAATTTTGGTTCAATTTGTAAATAATTGCCCCAAATCATATAAAATGGCACTAACATACTTGTAGAATATAATATATATAAAAAATGGCACTAATATACCTAATTTAAAAATTTCTCCAAAATCTTACAAAATGACATTAATATGCGAATTGGGTTTGGATTAGTGTTCCAAAAACGTTCTAGGCGACCGCCTAGGTGTTGATTTTGGCCTTTTCGCCCCGTTTTTCTTTAGTCGAGCGGTGAAAAACGGTCAGACTGGTTAGGCGGCCGATTAATCGGACCAGACGGACTAGTCGTCCGATTAAGCAGACCAACCGATTAGGTGGACCAGCCAATTACGCAATTGTGATATTTAAAAAAAATTAAAAGTCAATAAAAAGTTAGAATTAAATCTAAAGTTAAAAAAGTTTCAGACTTCAGATTCAGTTCATACTTTAGAAGGTGAAGCATATCAAATTTAGAGCTCGCCTAGTTTATACCAACTCAGCGTGCCCTACTTCCTTCACAGCCATTGCCCATCGCCGCCGACCGCCGTCGAGCTCCTCCACCGTCTCAAACACTCTCCTTCGTGAATCGGAGCTAATTTTGTTCAAACTTTTCATCACTTAGAGTGCACACTCCAACAATTCTTCATTTATTGATCTACAATTATTTTATTCAGTTTTGGTTGCTCCACAGTGAAGGTGAATCTGGCCACAAAGCAATAAACATCACTCCCTCCTGGTGTGATATTAAACTACAGAATTGTAAATAAAGTATATGTACTGAATCTGACCGATCCGAATGATTTTGAACATGACCAAATGATTCATACATGACCTTGCTTATAATTAACTGTGGTAGTTGATTTTCATATATATATTTTTTTGATATAGAATTCCTTTTTATATAAAAAATTACAAATCCAATTTGTCCAGCATCTTTAAAACCTTAGTTTGGATTTTGGATAGGTTTTGTGGGCTTGGCTTGGGGTGATCTCTGGGCCTTGTAAGAGTACCTAATTTTAAATTTCATTTTTCTTGGGAACCATTATTGAAACGGCGCCGTAGCAGGATCTTCTTTGGCGCGCGCCCTAGAATTGCGGTAGTAGCGTTTGCTTTATTGTCGCAGAAGAAGATTTTGGTGCAGAGCAGCGTTTATCGGAGACATGGAGGGAAGGAGAGTCGTGCTCTCTGCTCTGCAATTCGCTTGCACCGATGACGTCACCACCAACGTCTCCACCGCCGAGAGGTCTTCTTCATTTCCTCCAATTGCTTCGATTTCATCTTCATGTCATTATTAGGGTTTCTGTGCTATTTATTTCAGTATATTGAATTTGTATGATAGGAATGTCTGGTTCTTGTACAGAATTGGCTCACTTTCTCATTTCATGGTTAATAGGTTCATTTTATGGCACTTTTTTTTTGGAATCAATTTCATCTTCTTTCTAATTTTGGAACTATTCATGAGCAATTCACTTTTATGCAGGCTGGTTCGAGCTGCACATGCAAAAGGGGCTAAAATCATTCTCATTCAGGCGAGTGTTGTTTAAAGATGATATGTGTACTTCGTAATTCATATATAAGTATATTGTGCTCAATGGTATTGCTTATCCAACTTTATGTTTTCCATCAAGTCCTTGTATAGAGACGCGTCTTTGTAAAGTTATAACGGCTTTGTTTACGCTAAACCTTAATTTCAACCATCTTTATGACGATGGTTTCTTACTTGAGAATTGAGATATGATTATTAGCAATGCCATCCTGGTTTCTGAGGTATAAGGTTAAAAATGTATACCTCTTCAGCTGTTGTAGTGTTCTTCACTCGCATCGACGAAGTTAGTGTCTGTACCGAGCTCTGTGGTGGTTCAAAACACGATGATGATGTTTTCTATATGTTAGCTTATAGCTGTTGACTGGGGATTGACATTGTTTGAGGAGTCATGGTTGTTTTCATTTGTGTATACGAACCCTCAGGAACTTTTTGAGGGATATTACTTCTGCCAAGCTCAAAGGGAGGATTATTTTCAGCGAGCTAAACCATACAAAGGCCACCCTACAGTTTTGAGGTAAAAATGTTACACAGTAAATGATTCTTTCGGGATACTATTGATTGACACCATGACTTTTATCAATGATGAGAACAGAAACAATTACTCAAGTTTATGTCTGTATCAATGATGTGCAGGATGCAGAATCTTGCAAAAGAGTTAGGTGTGGTTATACCAGTAAGCTTTTTTGAGGAGGCAAATAACGCCCACTATAATTCAATTGCCATAATTGATGCTGACGGGACGGATCTAGGACTTTATAGAAAGTCCCATATCCCGGATGGCCCAGGTAATTAAATGCTGAAACACTTGGTGCCTCTACACTTATCTGTTGTTTATTTTTTTGATGATGAAAAATATTCTTTCCTTCAGGATATCAGGAAAAATTCTACTTCAATCCAGGTGACACGGGCTTTAAGGTTTGTTCGCGACACTCAACTTATATGATTTTCTTTTTGTTCAGTAGGTCAAGTACCTCAATTGACTGAATACCTTAAACTTGGTCAACAGGTTTTCCAAACTAAGTTTGCAAAAATTGGAGTTGGTAAGAAGTTTTATTCTATCCTTTTTCAGCCAGTATCTGAATTATCTACTTGAGTGCTATTGTATTTGATTTAGTCAAGTAAACCATCATCGGGTGTACATGCGCATTCCAGAAAATTCTAAATTTTATCTTATCAATGTTTCCAAGCTTTTAATATGCATAACATAGTCATTTGCAAGTTTTAGTGCTATCTGCATAGGGAATAAAGACTGGGAAACGAAAACTAACTCCTGTGCCTTCTTATTGCAGCCATTTGCTGGGATCAGTGGTTTCCAGAGGCAGCCCGTGCAATGGCCCTTCAAGGTGCCGAGATATTGTTTTACCCTACTGCTATTGGTTCTGAACCTCAAGATGGTGGATTAGATTCTTGTGATCACTGGAAGCGAGTGATGCAAGGGCATGCTGGAGCTAACTTGGTACGTTACTGTGACTTGTACATTATTTATTGTATTTTACTTTTTGGGGTTGATCGCGGAGTAGTAGTTTGTGTATCTTGGTTCTGAATCTTGCATGATTTTCCATAGATATATTTTTTTATCAGCTGCTTTTCCATAGATAGTTCATTTTGATCACATGTAGTCCTCCTTATTCCAATAACTACTAGAGATTCTTCTACTGCTACATTTTGGGGACTAAACAACAAAATTGACAGCCTGATTTGTCTAAAATAATAATAACTTGTGGAAGTTTTATGCATCACTGCAAAAACCAGTTTTGTTCAGAATGCTTCAAACTTTTGTATATGAAAAGAAAGCACCGTCTCATTTTCCTCCATGTACCTCATTGCTGGGAAAAGGGAGTTGTCGGTCGGATTGTTAATTATCCTTGTGTAAAACTAACATACTATTTGATTACACTCTACTTTTGACAAATCAGGTACCTCTTGTAGCATCAAACCGCATTGGAAAAGAGATAATCCATACGGAGCATGGGGACAGTGAGATCACTTTCTACGGGAACTCATTTATAGCAGGTAAAAGATTTCATCATCTTATAGCATTTGCTGGAACGTGTGTACAGTATACTTATGTATCGACTTCTTACCTTAATTTCTGATTTGAATGCAGGACCCAGTGGGGAAATTGTCGCAGCTGCTGGCAATAAAGAGGAAGCTGTTCTAATCGCAGAATTTGATCTGGACAAAATAAAATCCAAGAGACAGGGATGGGGAGTATTTCGAGACAGGCGACCAGATTTATACAAGGTGCTTCTGACTTTAGATGGCAGCAGTCCCTCAACATAATTTGCTATGTGCTCAAACCTGATGCATACCTTGTAGAGGCAGTGAATGGGAGTCCATTAATCTTTGCCATTATGTCTTGTTTTTTTAAAGAGCAAGAAATAGACAATGTGCAATAATAACATTTGAAGTGAGCCTAATAAGCAAAGATTTCATGGCCAATGAATAATACAAGGTTGTTAATTATTATGCCTGCCTTGTGTTTTAATATTTTATCTTGGTAGATATTTTTTACACTGGATCTACCTTTGTGCTGAAAATTAACAAATTGATTTATCGTGACTTCTCCAGAAACACTACAATGTAGTGTTAGTGATACATTTATCAGGTCCAAGTAATGTTGCAAAATGGAGCTAGTCAAGGTCATTGCCACTCCCTAAAGGAGACTACATTTGTGGAAACAGACATGAAAGTCTCTTGGAGAATCAAAAGTTACAATTTTTGGCAAACTTAGCAAAAACATAAAATGCATTGGGATTATTCACAAACTATTGCCAAATTGAGTTAGGAGAGCATCCGGTGTTAAACTTCCTCCACCTCCAAGCTTAAATACGCTCTGTTCTCGAGTAGTCTTCGCGACAGCTCCTTCCTGAACTACAAGTTCCTCCCCGTTCACTTTTTTAGGACCCCTTCTCACATGGGAACTACTTGATTGCCCAATCTTGTTCTTGCCAAATTCTGGTTTGTTATTAAAGGTGATGTCTTGAAGTGAAGTGTCATAAGAAGCATTCTCACACTTATCTTGGTTAAAGTCTTGGCAATTTTCTGTAGAGGGTTCTTCAGCAATAAAGGTTTGCTCTACATCTTCCTTGTCTCGGGCAGTATCCTCCAGATAGGGATGTGAAGGACTCTGATCTCCATTCTCGTCAGAAGGCTCGAGGCTGGAAACAGGAACTGGCTCTAGTGCTAAATCTTCTTCTCTCTCCCGTAGGGTCTTTATGGTGAGAGCCTTGAGGAAGTTCATCACTTGGACAGCATACATCAATGCAGTCAACGGATCAGCCATCTGCAATTGAACAAAGGAGCAAGAGACTGTCATTGCACCAACTATGGTCCAATCAACCACACATTTAACAAAGAATACAAACAACTCACGACACTTCGCTAGATTTTGTTTTATTTGCACTGCTGCTCATAGCAGGTTATGGTGTAAGAAGAATAAAAGATCTACCAGAAGGAGGCTATGGTTTTTGTTGCGGCACGACAGTTTCAAAGAAAGAAACGACAGTACAGACTCAAATCCATATCGCATTTAAAAGATAGAGTCGGCAGATTTCCATCATAAATGAGTTTGTCGTGTGCATAGATTTGCTGAACTGAAACACATACCTGAGTCATGTTTGGGGCAAAAACCATGGCTATATTACGCGCATTCATCTTGTTTAGATGTTCTTGCTGGGCAACATCAGCCATTAGGTTGATGGCCCAATTCAGCAGGGAAGCTTCTGTTGGAGGGAGACTCCTTACTAGCTCAGTGCATTGCTCCTGTGTCTGGCACTGCATTACTTGTTCAGGCGACAGAGAATCAAGAACTCCAACTGGGAGTTCTCTAAACCATGCCTAAGGAATACAACATGATAATTAGCACGATATATACAAGAGCAAATGACGACGTAAACATTTTGGATCAGGCCTGCTAAAAGGTTCAAGTAATAAGCTTGAAATAAATTGCAGTACTACTACTATACCATACCTTGATAAGACCTGCTAAACAATGTATATGGATGCCTTCTGGTACCACTCCCTTATTAAGTTGGCCCCTAACATACTCCTCTTGACTATTTTCTGCATTGATCCTGAAAATTCCTTCAGACTGCTTGTAAAGTTTCAACAAGTAAAGTTAGAGTGAAAAATAAAATTAAACTCCATTAATGAGTAAACAGAGAAAGAGTTCATTCTAACTCTAAACTAACTCGTTGAACAAATTATGCCTACTATTTACATCAATAGCTTACACCAGAACTAGAGAAACTAAAGACAAGGAGGAAGCTTTAAAATAATAACCTGCAAGCCTCCCTGAGCATACAAGTGCCTTTGCATTAGCAAGAGTATTGTTGGCACACTATTCCCTTTAGAATCAAATGACAGCTGCATGGATTCCGCGGAAACTCCAAAAACATGTGCACTAGTTCAATAATAAATAAAATGGAAGTTAGCACAACTGATAAAAAATTTTGTGGTAACAAGATATGCTCGTCGTGAATTGGGGTGCCATTGAAATGATACATGAAGTCACCGCAGACTTGTAGCCTCTTATTAAGATGTCATGAATCAAAGATTTTTTAGTAGCATCAATAGTAATCACAAATAAGTCGGGCAATGTCAAGTTTTATGAGAAGGTGTAGAGACTCCATAAATAAGCAGAACGGATACAAGCTTCCATATACACTGATGAACAATAATAATCATGTATTGCACATCATTAATACAAGTTACAAGTAAAAGAGATGAGCAATTATCAATATTTATCAGCATTTAACAATAAGGGTGAACATTTTTTAACAAAGGGAACAACACCAAATGCAAGCTGCTTGAACTAATGATGATTTAGTCATTACCAAATCCCCCAACAACACATATCTTCTAACAAAGGGAACATTCAAAGCAAAACCCACCAACTTGAAGAATTAGGTGCACCAACAAAAGATACTAGTAAAAGCAACCACAGTTGGTATTGGTGAGGCCAAAGAGCATTACCTGGCACTTGGGGCTCTCCTAGGCACTTGGGGCTCAAGCTCAACAGGCAAACCCAGAAACCCATGGAACCGGTCAAAGGTGACATGTGCAACGTGTCGCACATTGGTTGGCCAGCCGATCTCCATGGCACAGAGCTCCCTCCGGTCACTCTTGCAAGAAGCCCAAGATTTCCTGAAAATGTCAATCAAGAAGGCCAAGAACGAGAGCTGATCTCTTCTCTTCCTGTCGCCCCCGGCCGGGTTGGAAATCTCAAGAACAGAGGCGTTGCTGGGCTGTGGAGGGGAAGAGGAGGAGGAGGAAGGAGCTAAATGGAGGACCTCTGTCATGGTTACTGTAAAAAAAGGAGTAATTTTTATGGTTTCTGATTTGGGGGTTTCAAGAAACAAGAAAATGAAGACATTATGTTAAGAGAGAAATGGGGTTGGGAGAAGGAAAAAGGACCTTGATTCTGGAGAAAAGAGGTGTGGATCTGGTGGGTTTGGTTTGAAGGTGTTGAATCTTTAAGAAGCAAACAAGGAGATAGGAGACAGAAGGAGGAGGAGGCTTTGGTGGGAGAGAGTTGGAGTTGGAGTTGAGGAACTGAATTTGCAGTCCCTTCTTAGTTTAATAAGTAAGATTTTTATCTAGTTAATAAACAATAGGATGATAGTAAATAATGTATTAACCCACCATTAGCTCCTTGAGGGGAGGAGAGCAGGAAATGGTGTGGGCAGCTTTATGTTCTTTTAAGGATATCTTTGACTACCTTGTTTATAATTCAATCCATCTAGAGAATGCATTTAGGTAAAAACTAAATTACCAAGATGAGAATGTAAATTGATATCGATAAGATAATATAATATATAATGACTTTCTTTAATTAATTTATTAATTAATTAAAATAAGAGAAAATTCACATTTTGATATCTTAATTTCTTTTTCTATTTCAGTACTCTAATTATTAATTTGGGACATCTGTGTTAATTATGTTATCATAAATTCAAATTGATCATTAACACTAATTTTGCTATCTTTCTCCTCTCTCTATTCTTGAAAAACATAATTTTTTTGTGTTTTCACGTGATGTTTTACGGGGGATTTGAAGCGATTATGGGTGGATTTTTCTGCAAGGACAGGTTTAGGCTCAAATTCATTCTTTTGGCTGTTTTTTTCCAGTCTTCTCTTGCATCTTTCTTAGTCGTTTTCTGCCATTGTTTTCGGCATTTTCAGACGAGACTTGGTGCCCTGAAAAGTTCAATCAACAAGGTAATTTTTTGGGGACAGAGAATTGGTTCTTTCTGGGCGATTAGGTGTAATTTCAGGCGATCACTTTTGCAGAGTTGAGTTTTCAGGAAAGAGTTTTCGTTTACAAATTTGTGATTACGTGTGATTTTGTAAATTATTAAATAAGTTTTGTATGTAGATTAGGTAACTGTGCAGCTCACCATATGGTTGTCATGGCCGGTAGCGGCTCTGATCTAGAGTTCGAGAATGTCTCTTTGCCAGAAGCTCTTGCTCATGTATTTTGTAATGACTTGTCTTAATATACATCAAACATTTTCCTAAATAAATAACTACACCACTATTTTTTAAATAATTATTTCAAATAAAACAGTGGAGATTTTTTTTGTTCTTTTCTTGCATGCCCTGCCTCACTTGCCTACTTATGTAACTCATCCTCCGCCTCACCAATCATTTGTTAACGATCTCGTTCCTCAATCATTTTAGCACAATAAAGCTAAGCCAACCTTTTGGACCAAAACAATATTGCCATTGCCAATTAGAAATTTCTAAAAACAAACCAGGTTACAAGTACAGTCCACTAAATGGGCCAACACCGGCCCAATATCACTCACTCACGCAAGGAGGAGCTCGAGGTGTGACTTGTTCTCCTGATCAATCACATCGAGAAAGAGAGGATCGACGGTGATGTGGCTGTCCACGCGCACCTTGAACCTGTGGTCCCACCAGAGCACCTTGGCCGCGCCCTCGAGGTCCACAGCGGCGTCGAGCACCATCTCCCGCTTCGCCACGTCGGCGAGGAAGCGCACGGCGTGGTGGGCCAGCTCGAGGCCGTCGAGCCGGGCCGGGAGGCGCAGGATCTGGCAGGACCGGGCCGACTGCGACCCGGCCTCCACCCGGGCCGACCCGAGGAGCGCGCCGTCGTAGAAGATGGCCATGGTGGTGGAGGAGTAGTGGATGGGCGCGAGGTTGGGGTTGGTGACGTGGACGGTGATGACGAGCTCGGCGTCGAGGAAGGGGAAGTTGAGCTTGAGCGAGGTCAGGGCTATGGAGGTCAGGTGGAAGGTCGGGTCCTTCGGCTTCGCCGCCATGACGAGGGCGGAGGTCGCGGCGGCGGCGCCGACGGCGGCGGATTTCCAACCCCAGTTCGCGGCGCTCTTCTCCATCGTTTGTTGCGGCGGATTTGGGGAAGCCTTTGAATTCAACTAAGAAAAGGAATGGAGTATTGAAATGACTTTATTGCCCCGGGTGTTGCTGTGGTTTTGACCTAACTATGAACGGTTATCTTATGGAGGTTATTTATGGAAATTAAATTTATCGTGACAGGAACCAATAGAGTTGGAACAGATGTCAATAGGACGCGGTGCTTGATGCTCTGCATTTATCTCACTTTCATAAAAGAAAAGATTTAATAGTTATTCTAACTAATGTTTCTAATTTCGTTAATTTCTTTGAAAACAAGACAAAAATACTCTTTGATACATTATGATTTTAAATACAGTTCATAAATCAAACGCTACGAGTAAAACACATCTTAAAATCGAATGGAGAGTTAATTGTTTTGGAGTGAAGCCTGATCGATCCCAACCTCAATTGGTATTCAGTTAAATAATAGGGATAATTCACATAACTACAACTAGCAACAACGGATTATAATTTTACTTTAAGAGGTGTGATGAGAATTTTTTTTCCTCACTTCAATATGATCTGTTAGTTTCCAGTTAATTTTTTAGTGTAAATAACAAAATACCATTAATTGTCATTTAAACTTTCAAACATGTGTCATTGAATATATATTTTCCCCTTATCCTCCTTTTGCTAAATAAATCAAATTCATTATTCTTAATCAGAATCATATAGATATTCATGTTTTAAAATTATGAAAATACAAGACATTTTTTCATCAGCAGAAAAAGGGTAATATAGTAAATGTTCATGAAAATCTCAATCTTTACATCTACAAATCATCGCAAATTTCCTCAAAGAATCACCAAGTTACGAAATCTTAGTTCATTGGGAGAGGATCCTTTCGTGATGTGCTTGAAGAATGAATACTTCAGTCTGATTCGAAATGAGAGGGCTTATATTTTCTGATAGATCAATGATTGTATCAATCCACTCGTATTGTAATGTTTTCTAACGTTAATGGAATTATCTTTAGTTATATCTTGCTCCAACCGAATGAATTTTCCTCTAATTAAAATTTATTATTTGTTTTTCCTTATAGTTGATTGTAAAACTAAAATTGCCTCAATGAAATGGAATGAAAATTTAAAGTCCAAATAAGAGCATTTAAATGGTTAAATCATGACATAATGTTAAAATGTAAATTGAAAAAGTATTTTGGTCATTTCTATAATTTTTTAAATAATATAAATCATGTTATGAATATTGAGACAAATTAGTTTTGTTACATGCAAACTTAAAAAAATACTTTAAGCGACTTTTTTGAGAAAGTACAATCTCTTATTGCATTGTTAAGTTGTTCTAGATGATTGGACATGTCAATTTAGTAGTAGATGATAACAATAAATGACTTATAATGTACTAGATTAGCTGTGAGATCAAATCAAAGATTGGGAATATCTGAAATATTGACATTAAGATCAGATAATAGCAACTTGTAACCATGATTGGTTAAGCTTAGTAATTGGAATTTATCAACGGTATATTAAATATGCAGTACTGAGATCTACAAAAATATTAAATAAAATAATAGGAAAAAAATACACATATATCTATTGTGAAATTAGCTTCCGATAATTATATATAATAAAATATTTAAATTTATAAATAAGTTAAAAACAATTTAAAACTTGTTACATTACTGGATGTCAAACATGGAAATTCTGAAAATGCCTTCTAATATTTCAGAAGGTGATGTAATTATTATACTTTAGATTCCACGGAATCAAGCAAGAAATATATTTTAATCTTTTGGATTCATTAATTTCTCTAGTTAGTTTATTATTTTTTATACGTAATTCTATTAAGTATAGAATATTTGATTTTCATATTAAATATGTTAAAGTTTTTGGCATTCAATATATGGAGCTGTAGAACGCAAAACATCGCAGAGGTAAGGGCGAGAAGCGTATGCTGCGCGCTCCTGAGATATTTACGCTTCTATGTTCCCATTCACAAGTATGACATTTTCATGCTACAACTTGAGGAGAGTGTTGAGATTATAACGAATCACGCAAGAAATGACTTCTTTCTTGTTCATCCCCAATTTCGTGCCCTTGACACTCAATGCTAATGTTGAAAGCATTTGATTCTTTTATGTGTCTTCATCAATTATTAACATAATCGATTTGTAAGGTTGGCATGAATAAAGACAAACATAATGAGATTCAAAGTCAAAGCTGTCCAAGGTTCTTGGGCAAGCGGAGCATGATCACACATTAGCAGATGAGAAAATAATTAATTTGTACTTAGTTGACATGACTGCACGTTTCACGGCAGGTACATTCCCTGCGTAGGGCTCCAAATACAGATCATGCCCGTAGGTGGTGATCGTGCAAGCCATCAAGTTTGGTCGTCTTGAGTATAAATTGGTAGCAATAGCTCTGCTTCTTCATGCTCATCTCCAGAAATCACAAGAACACACACACACACACAAAGGTGAAAATGACGAGAGCTTCAGCTTCTTCTACTGCATTGTGCCTAGTCCTCGGCACCATCCTCATGAGCCTCACGGGGCAGTGTTATGGTGCACTTCAGGTTGGGTTTTACAAGAAAAAATGTGGGTCCGAAGATGTTGAGCTCATTGTCAACGAAGTCATCACCAGTGAGTTCCGGAAAAACCCAACCATTGCAGCTGCTCTTATAAGAATGCATTTCCATGATTGCTTTGTCAATGTAAGCCCTGTATACACACATTATTCTATTCGATTGGTTTCGTTTAATTTAATTTTTTTCGCAAAGGCCAATGAAGACTTCTAATTTTAATATCTGATCAGGGATGTGACGCATCTATTCTTCTGGACGGAGACTCGACTGAGAAAACTGCACTTCCAAATTTCAGCGTAAAGGGTTACGAGGTTATTGATGCGGCCAAGGCAGCCGTGGATAAGAAGTGCAAGGGAATCGTGTCGTGTGCCGACATCATCGCCATGGCAGCCAGAGACTCTGTTTATCTGGTACGTTACCTAAAAACACGAGCCGATAGATAAAGGGCTGGACTATTATTTCAGCAGGTGAACAGATTCTCATCTTTTCGTACGCGTCACACATGTGCATGCAGAAATCAGGAAAAATATACCCAAAATACAATGTAGAAACCGGGAGGAGAGACGGTCTCCAGCCGGGTACAAATGTTGATCTTCCTTCTCCTTCCATCACAGTCCAACAATCCATTGATGCCTTCTCCAGAAAGGGCCTCAACCCCACCGATATGGTTTATCTTCTCGGTACTAATCAATTCCTTAGGCTTGAAATGGGACGTTTATTTTGGAACAGTCTAATTTGTTGGTGTTCATGGTGCAGGAGCTCACACCATAGGGGTTACACACTGCTCACTATTCAAAGACCGTCTCTACAACTTCAAAAACACTGGAAAGCCTGATCCTAGCATGAGTCTTGTTCTGTTGATGCAGCTGAGATCAAAATGTCCTCAGAATTCAGCGGTTGACACGGAGGTCAATCTGGACCAGGGCATTTCAACTCTATTTTTGGACATTTTTGGAACATCTTTCTACAGACAAATACAAATGAGGAGGGGTGTTCTTCAAATTGATCAGGAGATAGCCCTTGAAGCACCAACCAACGCCACTGTTAAACTCCTAGCCTCCGACTTTCGTGGGGATAAATTCTTCCTTCCCGGGTTTGGGAAGGCCATGGTCAAGATGGGAGCGATCAAAGTCCTCACCGGCTCAGAAGGCCAGATCAGGAATTCATGTCGCGCTGTTAATAAATTAGCTTGACATGGTTGATGCTGCATGTGTTTTTTTTATATCTTCAGTTCCTTTTAAACTGCGATACTTGCATTCATGTTTTCTGTTTGTTTTGGTTCGGATGCATAATTTATGTAATAATTATTATACTGATTTTATTTTGACGGAAGAGTATTACTTTGTAATAGCATGGTTTCTTTACTATTATCAACCAATGAGTTTCATTCAAATAAGGTCTCAAAACCAGAGAGGACAGACTCCACTCCTAGTCTAGTATCCAATCAGTAAGCGTTGCTCTAATAAGAAATACCAAAGAAGGATTGGTCAATAGTGAACAATATTTCGAAACAATCAAACCCAATAACGAGTTACGAAGAGTAGCATGAACCATCCCTAACCAATTTGAGGAAATGATCACTCGAGATCATCTCGAGGATTGCTGAAAATCGGTTAGCTTAGCATTATTAATCAAATTCAGTCAATTATTACTTTTATGTGTTTTAAAATTATCTAATTGTTAATAAATAATTCTCGTCTTATTTATATAGATTGGTCAGATGTTAACTATCTTTTTAATTTGTTATATGTATTTTAGTTGTTTGAACTTTTCTGAAGTTATTTTTGTTTGAATTATGAGTTTAGATTTTGTTTGAACTTACCACTTGTTTTAAATAATATTATTTTATTTTATTATATTATTATTATTACTTTTAGTGACACATGCATTATATATAATCGGAAACAATTTTTTTTTGTTTTTACCACGATTTCTCAAATTCCTTATTTTTTGACTCGTCTGACCGGAAGTTTTAGATAGCATTTTTTTTAAAAAGAAACATAACATTGTGCTCATAAAATTTATGCAAAAGTGAAATAATTTAAGAAGAGTTTTTGCAAAAAAAATGATACACAAACTCTCTGCAAAAATGCAATAGTATATATAGAGACTGCAAAAACAATGAAGGTTAATTTCAAAAAAATTGTATCTTTTAAACAGATTTATACTTATAATGCAAAAAAATACAAGTTAATATAGAGTTCTTATAATAAAAAAAGAATGTAGGAAAATTATTTGTAAAATTTAACAAAATAAGGAGAACTTTTACCATCATCCCTTACCAAAATACATATCAACAAAATGGAACAATACATAGCCTTATTTTAAAGCAAACAATTGTGTTTCAATATACTCACAAAGAGCACTTACAATTAGCACCAATACAAACACCACAAGGGTACTACAATCGCCACAAGGGCTCGCTTCTCGGAGCAGCTCACATGGGGTTTTCACAGCTCTATACACAATTATGCCCATGATCACATGATTTCGAACCGAGTGATGCACTCACCAACAATCCCAACACGGGAAACCACCTAACACAACACACTCTAAACACGACCACCACTAAACAATGTGCCAAATATGTTTGCAAACTTGGAGCCAGACATGTAACATAAACTGATAAACAAGTTTTGCAGCCTTCTTGGCACATAAGTAACAGCTGCAAATTGCAACAAGAAGAATTGCTTTGAAGTTGTCACCTGTAGTTGTCATTTGTTAAGGGCCTGCACTTTTTCTAAGTCCCCAATCAGCCCTCACCCTATAAATAACACCTTCCTTCCACAACAACCTCTCACTCTCATCACTCTCAGCCATGGCCTCTACCTCTACCTTCAAATTCCTCTTCCTAATTGTAGCTTCTCTGGCCGTCATCAAACTCACCGCCGCCGGAGACCCAGACATCCTCTCCGACTTCGTGCCCCCGCCGGTCGGCGCAGCCGACGAAACCTACTTCACGTACACCGGCCTGCGGGCCGTGGCCGCAGGGCCCGCCCCGGCCCAGTTCAAGGCCACAAAAGCGACCATGGCCGAGTTCCCAGCCCTCAACGGGCAGAGCGTCTCCTACGCCGTCCTCCAGTTCCCGAACGGAACCGTGAACCCGCCCCACACGCACCCGCGCGGCACGGAGCTCCTGTTCGTGACCGTCGGGTCACTCGAGGTCGGGCTCGTCGACACCACCAACAAGATCTACACCCAGACGCTTCAGGCCGGGGACATGTTTGTGTTCCCTAAGGGGCTCGTGCACTACCAGTACAATCCCGACCCGGTCAAGAATGCTGTGGCCGTCTCCGCCTTCGGGAGTGCGAGCGCGGGGACTGTGTCCGCGCCCGTCACTCTCTTTGGCACCGCCATTGATGATCACATCCTGGCCGTTGCCTTCAAAACCGACGTTGCCACCGTTCAACACCTCAAGGCGGGTCTTGTACCCAAGGCTTAGATTTTGGATTAGCAGCCACCATTAATTTCTTTTTTGCACTGAATAAGCACTCTATTTGATAAGAGTGTAGTCAATTTATCTATTTGCTGTTGTGATCCGTTAATTTTTGATTGACTCGACGTAAATAGTTGAGCCAAGGAAATCTTGAGGTAAAAAGATTTATTACTTTTTTTTTAAGGTAATACCAATTTATTTATTAATTAACACCTAATCTGGTATTCAGCCGACAATTGATAGATAGTTGGACAGATGACTCAGTATAATCTCAATTACTATTACCATAATTCAACTTATTGTTAGTTAAAGTAAACTTGACCAGTTACGTAAAAGTTTAACGCTAAGCATGAGAGAATGAGCTTACAGTCGCAAATGATTTAACAATGTTGTAAAAATCTCCGACTTGTTCGACTAGTCTCCGATTAATCCCTCCGACTAGTCTCCTGTTAATTCTTATAATTATCGATTAATCATTTAAAGTGATTTATTTTTCAATAATTTCTGACTAATCCTCGATTAGTCTCTAAAAAGCTCTTGTCGACTGACTAGCGCCTAGCGATTTATACAACACTGTGATTTATTACTTTAATTCCTAATAATATTATTGTCTACCTTAAGTCATGGGTAGTTAAATTTAGCGGTGTCCAAACATAACCGAACCTACTAAATCAAATCAAACTGAATCGAGAGAAATCAAATTGATTCAGTTTAAAATTTAACGACCTAAATTAAAACCTCATTTATTCGGTTTATAAAATAAGAACTGACATAAAATTAAACCGAACTAAAAACGATTGATATGAACACACAACTAATTTTAAATCATCGATCATCATTAATCGAGCTTTAAAATATTGGACTAATGTAAAAAAGTCAAACAAGTCAAAATCAACCCCATAACATAATAATTTTATGAAAATCGGTTCTAAAACTAAACAATTTGATTTAATTTTAAATCAAACCAAACTAACTTAAAACCAAATAGCAAACCGCTCGTGTTGAGTTATTTGTAAAAAATAATTATCATCGTTTAAGGAAATGATAATAACAGAAAAGAATGAAATCTTTTCGGAGAGATGAGGTGACTCATGGGTTGACCGACTTTGGATCATCCCCTCGGCGCCACGTCACTGGCACCCCCTCCTATCACGCGTGTTATCTATTCTATAACTGCACGGAACCAAATACGTACCGTTCAACATTCCCCAATTCCAAGAATTAACGACTGAGATTCTCAGCAGCCACTGCAATAGATTCTTAACACCGCTCCGATCTAATCTTCCAAACCCTTGATAGTTGAACCCTTCACATTCACCGGTATGGACCTTAACTCGCCGTTCCGCCACCGGAAATCGCCTCCCTCCGACCGCTTCCTCGGCGTCTCCCACCCCAGCGCCGCCGCCTCCTCCGCCGGGGACGAGCTCAACGAGGACGACGTCTTCTGGACCGGCGACTTCGCCGAATCAAGCCACCCGAACAACGGCAACGGCAACGGCAACAACTCCGCCGTCGCCACCGCTCCGCCCAACCCTATCCACTTCCGCCGGCCGGAGGCGTTCGGGATCCTCGCCGCCCTCCAGGAGGACGAGACGCCGCCGCAGAGAAGAAACTCGCTGTTCCACCACAGATCGTCGTCCATCTCCTCCTCGTCTCGGATGATTCCGATCGTCCCCAGGTCGCCGCAGGAGCGGATATCGCTGCCCTCGTCGGTGCCGTACAACCAGTCGGCGCCGGTAAACGTTCCGGCGATGAGCAGGCCGGCGAGGAGGGAGCGAGAATTCGATGAAGTGGACAATGACGGCGACGATGGGGAGGAAGGTGAGATGTTGCCGCCGCACGAGATGGTGGCGAGGAGCTCTGCGCATTCTCCGATGCTCGCTTGCTCTGTGCTTGAGGGCGTGGGGAGGACCCTCAAGGGGAGGGACCTTCGTCAGGTGAGAAACGCGGTGCTTAGGAGAACAGGTATTATTGATTGAGGACTCGAATTGAATCTCTAGGAAGGATTTTGCAGTGCAATGTGTTCAAATTATTTGCTTTTATTTGTGGGAATGTAGCTGAAGCTTATTTTAATTTTCTGAAAACCAAGTAATGTTAGGCCTTCTTCGTTATCAGGAACATTTGTTAGATGTATGCAAAGCCAACTTGTTGTTTTTGCATCGAAGCAATGTACAGCATAAAGTTTCGTTTTGCTCAGCATGCTCATGATGGTGAATATGGAATGAAATTAATTGTTGTAAATGTGTAGGCAACATTTGTTGGACAAATTTATACGATTAACACGTTTTGCAATAGTTGCATGTGAGTGTGCTCAGGTACTAGTGATACGAGAGATTGTGCTAGTGAGTTAAGCCACTACAAGGTGGGCATTTGTTGGCTTTGTGTGTCACTCAATCCAGTAGTACACAAATCTACATAAATCCAACAAGGGGTTTCATTTGACTAATTGATGGGGATACATGGGTAATCCATGGCTAACGAACTATCTTCAATGAAAGTTGGACACTTATTTTCGGGACGGGTGTAGGATATAAAATGTGATAAGATAATGTGTATGCTGCAGAACATAGTCAATCCCGACAAACATCTCGTGATTGCAAGTTGAAGGATTTGAGAACAGTTATACACTTCGGATTTCTTTACTGATAATATGCCGTCTATCATTCATTTAAAAGGTGATTGCTTACAGTTGCTATATTAACAAATTTCCAGGCTATCGTTGTACTGTTATTGAAGGATAAACTAAGAAAATGGTATAAGCTGTATAGTTTATGAAGATCTTACACTTCTCTATTCTAAAGCTGATTTCATGGTCTATAAATGATAAGAGGTTGGTTCATTCAATTTGATAACAAGGCTAATTCTGTTATTAATGGGGGTAAGAGGTTGAGTTTGGTCCATTCCAATTGTTAAAAACGCTAATCCTGTTATCAACGGTTGTAAGAGGTTGAGTTTGATCCATTCAAATTGATGGCAAGGCTAATCATGTTATCAACGATGGTATTTTGACGAATGTGATGAACCAATTTCACCTTTTTGGAGTCAATTTGTGGGAATATATAGAAGAGTTCATCTTTAGTCTTTACTGAAACATGTTAAGAAACATTGAGTACCACTAAATTATGCTGTAGAACTTATGACAGTATATGTTTTATGTGCACACACACACACACATATGTATACATAGATAGCTTCTCCTTTTATGTTGAACTTAAGAAGTCTTGTTGCCTAAATGTATATTTATTATTTCAATGTAGGAATGCCACATAATTCTGTTTAGTTTAACGGTATACTGTAATATATAAATCTGAACTCAGAATCTTTAGGAACTGAATGTTGAACACAAATAATTGGGATAATTCACTATATAATTTTTTTATCAGCGAAAATTATTATATACAGTGTGCATTGAAATTGTTATGGTAGAGATCGTTGATCATTTCTCCAACATCTGCCTTTGGGTTAAATTCTGAGGGGTATTTCTGCAAGAACTTTGTTGCACATGTGTCATGACAGTGTGATAGTCAAGGTACGATCTCTAAATAAATGCTCCTGCTGTAGCCCTGCCCCTTTTCAGCTTATGAAAGATCCAAGCAGTGTATAAGGGATCTATAGCCACAACAAGAAAGACATGCACCTCATTAGTGCATCCCCTAAACCAGCTTTATTGGCTTAATGATACTTTTCTAGAGACCGCCTCATGGAATGACGACCCTTCTATCCTATAATATGATCGTCAAGCTTAAGCTTTCCTGAGATGAACACCAGAAGTTAGTGAGGGTTCAGCTTAGAATTAGATTTGGAGGGTAAGCTGTACATACTCATTTTATAATTTGGATATTTTGATCCGTTGATAAAATTCTGGAAACATATTGCTTGACTATATCTAAGGTATTTTTGGATGTATGATCATTTTGATTTCGTTTCAGGATTCTTAGCTTGGAAGGTGTAAACCAATTTACTTTTTATCATTTGCCATGTCCACAGAAATTATATAGTGAACTTTAGTACAATTTTGAAGAACGAAATACCTATTTAATGGGATTTGAGAAGTATCTGTAGATAGGTACCATTGACTTGGAAGTTTGGCCAATAAATCATTCATTTGCTCATCATTTCATTATACATGTACGATAGGGTGCTTTTTTGTGTTTCATCTTTTGTTGTGACATGTCATGCTAATTATGACTTGAAGGGAACCATCACCTGCCATTACACGGTGTAATAAAGTTCATAAGTATTAGCTATCTGCTGCCATCCAGTCCCGCCACATAATTACCTTGAGGCCTGTCTGATTTTTTTGTATTGACTGCTTGATGGTCCCAGACTCTACAACTTGGCAAAATGCTCGGTGAGGTCACACAGTAGGTTTGTTTACTCTTCCTTTAGCCATCAAAGACTAGTTTCTAATTATTGAAGTTTGTCATTTTACTTGTCATGTATTTCCTGATTTGCTGGTATGACTTTCTGTATCGTAGTGTATTCCATTTGCTTCATTTTATTTTTAATTCAGTGTTGATTCCCATATTCATTAATCTGATTTTAGGATAAAGTGCAGAAGAATATCTCCTAGATATAGGAGAGGAAGGTGTGCGGAGATGCTGAATTCAGCAGTAAGTACTCAAAACATGCTGTAACTGTCCCTATTTCTACAAGTTTTTCCAGTTATAACTTTGCTCTGCATGGCTTTCACTGGATCCCAAATGGAATGTAAGTTGATGAATAATGCACCTTGATGGTCAAACTTTTATGATCTGTACCATATATGTGAATCCCTTAGGAGGACCCTCATGCTGTTTTGGATCAAATTCAAGAAATCTGTGGACTTTTTAAGTGATGCAGAACAAGGACTGATTCAGCTACCTTCATAAAGACTATGCAGAAGGAAATTAACTGCCCGTCTTTAACTCTAACCACTTACGAAAGATTTGGGACCCAATCATTTAACACTGCTATCATACTTTCAATATTTATAAGCTGCAATTCTGTATGTGTTCTTCACACTCATTTCTTCCGATATTGCTTTACTTGCTCCCATGGCACTTTCTAAGATGCTCGCCGCTTTTCTCTTTGTATTGGTTCTGACAAGGTTTGATCTTTCAGCATGCCAACAAGTTGTGAAGGGCAAGGTCTCTTGCCTCGATTGCCCTAAGCATTTCGACTTGGCAGGTTGGCTTTAGCTCTAAGGTCTTCATGATCTGATACTTGTAACTTCTTTCAGTAACATGCATGTTCTGACTCTTTTTTTCTCATAACCTCAGGCATTCAAGTTCTGGTGAAGTGTGATAAAGTGAAGAAATTGTCTATGGCAACCACGGAAGAAGATGGAGTCTTTGAAGTTGAGCTACCGTCGGACAGCACTCCTAAACCTCCAACTCAGAACTGCCATGTCAAGCTCTTTGGAGGGCCGAACAAGATGTACGCCTCGAGCAAAAACATGGTGTCCAGAGTTGTCAAAGCTCGTGACTCCATGTTCTACACCGTTTCCACTCCTCTGGCCTTCTCCACCACCTGCACGTCGTGCAAGGACAGAAACGGGAGGTTTGGTTCGTCAAAGACCATCGACCTGCCAATACCAGCCGAATGGGGTTTAGCACCAACCAGTTACTATGTCCCTTTCTTCCCCATCATTGGTATACCTTGAGAAGAAAGATTTGAAGACTATTTCTGTTGTCCTTATAATTATAGTGTGCGCTTTATGTTTTGCGAGTGCAAGTGCTATGTGTATGTGGTGGTATTGGAAGTGTTAGTATGATATTTCCCACCTTAGACGCTTAGTGGTGTGGTTAGGTGTATCCATTATGTATAATAGTTAAACTGTTACTGCCTCTACATTTTGTAGTCTTTCATCATGTACTCAGTTGTTTTTTTCTGCTAATAATTATCTCTTACATATAGTTCGGTTCGTAGAAGAAATAGTACGATCTTAATTTATTTACTTCTCGTATGGGTTTTTTGTTTGGTTCTAATAACTTTGACATGAAAAAACGTTCTAATTTACACATGAAGAATATCTCATGTTATTAGCGATTTTGGACCCGACTCAGGAAATAAACATGAGATGAATAGATACACCAACAAGACTTGAACATAAGCCCCTCAGGGCCAAAACTCAATCATTCACTATACAATTTACCTAAAGAAGGAAGATTTTGAATAGTTTTATCAAACCCTTAATTAACCTGTACCTATTCAAGATATACTAATATGAGGGTGGACCCAAAACCAATTTAAGTCCAAGAGTTTGAAATTATGCAGGCAATTAGAAGACAGTGTTGATAGAGGTGTGACATGTGAAAGTAGCTATTATGATTTCAAGTGGACAGCACCTACCAAAATCACTAAGTTCTTAATTAAACCTCAACTCATAATGATATAAAAGATGTTTCTTTAGGGGAAGCTGATCAATTAATTAATGTAATAATTATTACAGGTGAGAAGCAAGTATTATAAGTAGTTGGTTTTTATTGTTGTGCAGTTGGGGTCTTATGAGTTGACCATAGATAGAAATTAGAATAGAAATATGGCTAAATGAACATGCAAGTGTGTAAGAAAACTTGTCAGCCATGTGTTTGAATTTGTATTTAGAATTTTAGATATTTAGAAACATAGAGGATGAAACTACTCCACAAATACAATTACTGTATTAATTGGGCCAACTACCCAGTGTCAGATTTATTAACTATTGTAGCATTTCAACCCCACCTTCCCTATATTTATGCCACCAAGGCACCAAGCTTCTCCCTGTTGACCCAAAACATCAATTTTTAGTTAAATTGCTTTTAGTTCAAAATTATTATTTCAAAATCTTTATGAAAAATAGGGGCAATTTCATCATTTTAAAAAAATACATAGATTTTACACCCTATTGTAAAAGTATTATAGTCTATAGAACATAACACATTTTTGTTATTTTCCTTTATAGGTTCAAAATTAAAATAATCCTTTATAGGTTTAGTTGACTGATGAGAACAAAGCTTCCCATAACATAACTTAAAAAGAAATGGAGCAAGTCAGAACAACTCCCTCTCACTCAACCCTAACTTTAACATTTCACCAAAACAACTCTTCTTCTTCATATATCTTCTATGCACACTATATATATATCATGATGAAAGTGATGGTGATTCACATATTCACATCATCTCATCATTCAAACACATACATTCCCTTGCATTTCATCTTCTTCCATTCGAATGGAATCTTCAAAGATCAGTGATGCAGCAACAATCAACATTCCAGAGTCAAGAAGAACCTATTCCAAGGGGAAAGGCATTGCAGTTGATTCTGCACCTATAATCGCCCCAAAAGCCGCCCATATCCCACAAGGGGGAGGCGGCTGGAAGCGAGGCCTCGCCATTTTTGACTTTGTCCTCAGGTTTATGGCCCTTGCTGCTGCTCTAGCTGCCGCCTCCATTATGGGGACAGCGGGCCAGACTCTCCCCTTCTTCACTCAGTTCTTCCAGTTCGAGGCCAGCTACGACGATCTCCCAACCTTCACGTATGTCAATTCCTTGAAAGCATACAAGAATTGGGTTGTGATCATAATTCATAATTTAAAAATTATGTGCATAATGTGCAGGTTCTTTGTAATTGCCAATGCAATAGTGAGTGGCTACCTTGTCCTGTCCTTGCCCTTTTCTGTAGTCTGCATCGTTCGCCCGCAGGCTTCACCTGCAAGGCTTGTTCTCATCATCCTCGATACGGTGACTCATCATCTTCAGAGTCTCTTGCTTGTTCCTCAAGGAACCTAATTTTAGATTTCTGATCTGATCATGTTTGTGTGCAGGTGATGGTAGCTCTTACAGCAGCTGCAGCGGCGGCGGCAGCAGGAATTGTGTACTTGGCTCATAACGGGAACCAAAGCGCGAACTGGCTAGCCATTTGCAACCAGTTTGGTGATTTTTGCCAGACCACAAGCGAGGCTGTGGTGGCTTCTTTTATATGTGCTTTCATCCTCATTGTTCTGGTTGTGCTGTCGGCTCTGGCGCTCCGGAAACATTGACGATTCACGATGACTCTTCGAATATTGGCAAACTGTTTGATCAATTATTGTAAAATTCGTCATGTGGTTAAGCCAATGCATTGTCTGTTTAAGATATTGTTTATCAAGAAAAACATTCCCTCTGCTTTAAATTTCTTTGTAGTGTATTTTTTTCGATTTCATTGTACTATTTATTTGAGTTTTCTTTTCCTGTATTGATAAGAAAAAGCGTTCCCTTGTATTGATCACTGAATTTATGTAATTAAATTGGAACTGTGGATCAAAGAATGAGTAATTAAATAGAAATAGAAATAATAAATTGCAAGTGAACTCAAGTAGAGGAATAGGATTAGGATCGAGAGGCTGAAAGTGGCGCAAGACGTGAACTCGTGAGGTCTGAAGGCGAAATAGTCTTTTGAGACTAGTATTAGGATCATCAAAGCATTGGAAACGGGTGTAAGTACTCAAACCTGATGTTTAAAAATCATATTTCATTTAAAATATTTTTTTAAAAATATTATTATTAAAATAAGTTTTCGGTGTTTTTTTCATAAAAAATATTTTTAATTACAAGAACATTTTCGTCATTATTAAATTAACGGGGTAGGGTTAAGTAAGACCCTAATAAACTTAAGGGGTCTCACATAAGGTTCAATCTCAGTATTTTTTTTGGAAAACTCACAAAATTTTAACATTAATAAATAAATTATAATAAACAAAACCAAAAATTAATGAAAAACCAAAAAAAATAATTCACATAATATAATTAGTAAAAATAGATATGTTCAACAAGAGTTTGATAGACACAAACATCTTTAAAGAAAGCAAAAACTGTTATAAAAATTTTGTCAATTCTAAAGTTTGAACACCTGACTTCATTAATAAAAGGGATAATTTCAGGTGGCTACATCTAGATATTGTTGCTTTTTAGGTGAGTGCACCTAAATTTTTTTTCCACCTGACTACACCTAAAATGTGCAAAATTTCCACTTGACATTTTCCGTCCAAATATGTTAGTTTTTAACGTTTTTCATGTGAAATGACTAAAATGCCCTTAAGGTTAAATGAGTTATTATAATTGAATTGAAAAGACTAAAATGCCCTCACATATTCATCTACCTTTCAAATAAATGTCACTCCATCTTCTCTCTTTTGTCTCTGCCACTCCCTCACCGGCCACACTCGTCGGAAAATCCCCTCCGGTGCCGGAGAGGATCGACTCGGTGAACTTCATGATGATGTGTGTTAGAGTTGCGAGGCAGTGACCGTGGAGTCGTCGGAGGAGTGGAGTGTGGAGTGGCGGGGCTCGGGAGACGCCACAGACTTGCGGGGGAGAGCTCACCGGAGCTGACGGGTGTTGCGGGTCCGAATGTGACCTCGCAATTACATTTCTGACCCGCATTTGAGCACCGAATTTTCCTCGTTTCGGCTTTCTAGAGCCAATAATTTGGTACTTTTGATCCTTCGTGTGTTTTTGACATTTTGTAGGTGCAAGGCACAATTAGAGCATAATTGGAGCTGAAAATCGGTTAAGAAAGTTCTGCACAACAGCTGAAACTTCCCGGTGGTGTAGATTTCTCGTCCGGAGTCCGATTGGGACCCATAATATGTCGATTTGAGCGAATTGTGAAGATCTAATCCAGTGGTGAAGATTTCAAGGGGTCACGATCGTGCCTAGGGGAGGCACGATCGTGCCTAAATGAATTTTTGGCCGAATTTTGCTCGAAACTTACCGTGGGCTCCCACGATTTGAGTCACGATCGTGCCTAGGTGAGGCACGATCGTGCCTACCAAGGCAAGATCGTGACTAAGGCGCGAAACTGCTAATAAAGTGCAGAAATCAGATATTTTGAAGGGTGGAGAGTTGGACAAAGACCAAAAACGAGTTGAGGAGGAGAGAGTTGAGTTTGAGAGCTCCAACCTTTTGTTCTTCATCAAACTTGAAGATTTCTTCATCTTTTCTTGACACTTTGGGAGTTTTGGAGTGGATTCCACCATAGACTCAACCTTTGGAGCTAGGAAAGGAAGCTTTGGAGAGATTCCCACCATCAAATCCACCAAGCTTGAAGATCCATCTTGCTCAAGAACACCAAGAGCAATTTCTATCCCTATTTACTAGTTTATTTTGATGTTCTTGTTTAATTTTGTTGATTTTATGATGATAGTTGGATTGAGCACCATGGTTGAGGGCTAAATCCCTTTGCCATGGGTGCTAGACATTTGTGATGTGATTATTGAGTTTATTGAGGTATTAGTTCTAGGATTTAAGACTTTGTTGTGTGGATTGTTGTTTGAATGCATGCATTGTTTAATTGACGCTTTACAATATGTGTTTGAGGAGTTCTATCCGATACCGAAAGGGAAGGAATAGAATCCGGACCTAGCATCCATCGAGGGTTGTAGGCTCAAGACCGTGACTTGGCACCTCATAATAACCCTTAGCTTATTATTGTCAATCTAATGCGGTCTCGAGTTGTTCTCAATACCGAAAGGGCACGAGGAGACTCGGGATTAGGCTAACCTCATTACCGAAAGGCGAGGTCGGCACTTAAGACATAGGCTCAACATTAATTTCGATCAAAAGGAATTAAAACTCGCAAACTTATTTACATTGCTATTTGTCTAGCACCCTAGGCGCTTTACTTCCATTGTTATCATGTTGTTGTTATTTACTTGTTGGTAGTTTACTAAAATAAATACAAACACTCAAAACAACCTACGACCCTCATTAGTCCCTGTGGATTCGACTCGGTATTTTACCGGTTTATTTGTACTTGCCGCGACCGCGTGTTGTTGCGCGAGAGAGGGGAAACCGCTTTTTCCCCCAACAACGGGAACCAGAGCTGGAAGATTGCGGAGTTCGCGGTGGAGTAATTGTCGGAGATGGAGGAGGGACGACAACTGCCTCGACCTCGACTTCTGCCCAGCTCCTCCGACCACCTCGACCTTCCCTCCGACCTCCACCTAGCTCCTCCTACCACCTCGACCTCGACCTCCGCCCAGCTCCTCCGACCACCTTGACCCTTCCTCCAACCTCCCCTCAGCTTCTCTGACCACCTCGACCTCAACCCATCTCCTCCGACCACCTCGACCCTCCATCCGACCTCCGCCCAGCTCCCTCCAACCTCCCCTCCTCCAACAGTTGCGCGAGTGTGGCTGGTGAGGGAGTGGCAGAGACGAAAGAGAGAAGAGGGAGTGACATATATTTGAAAATTAGATGAATAGGTGAGAGTATTTTAGTCTTTACAATTCAATTATAATAACTCATTTAACCTTAAGGGCATTTTAGTCATTTCACATGAAAAACGTTAAAAACTAACATATTTGGACGGAAAATGTCAAGTGGAAATTTTTGCACATTTTAGGTGTAGTCAGGTGAAAAAAAAATTCTATATGCACCCACCTGAAAAAAAGCAATATTTAAGTGTAGCCACCTGAAATTATCCCTTAATAGAATAACAAACTTACCATTAAACTAAACAGCTCTTATGGTTGTAAATACGAGGATTCAAAGAGGTCATATTCAACTTTCGGGTAGAACCTTACACGAACATTTTCCGAATTCCCAGAATTAGGGGATTTGCACATAACTATACTAAATACTTTTTTGACTTGAGAGATACTCAAGAATTGTATAATTGTTATTGTTTTCATCCAGTTAGGTTTTGTTTCGATTTTTAAATTTTTTTTTTGTATTTTGTTGAAAAGACTAAAATATTCTTTTAAGAGCATGTCACATGAGTTTTATAAATTTAATTGAAATGACTAAAACTCCCTTAAATAACCTTCTCATTTTCAGAATATATCATTCAACTAATCTCTCTCCTCCCCCTCTCTCTATATTATTGTCTCTCTAGTTCAAAATCAAAGCCATTGATATCAATTTGTACACGTTAAATATTCATTCCCGCTTAAGAATATGTTAATTTTCAAAACAAAACCTTAGACTATTCATTCAAATTTACTGATTTCAGAATTTTAGAATCAATTAGAAAGTCAAGATTGATAAACTAAATTGAAGAGTCAAGAACATTTAACAAAACTATAAAAAAAAGATTAGCAAAATTCAATCCTTGAACTCAGGTCCAAGGTTCGAATCTCAGCGCAGTACCCGGAGATGTCTTGCTCATATGCAGTTGTTCATGCTTAACAACAGTTGTTGATTGTGCTGCTATTTGTGATGTTTGGTTGTTGCGCTTGTTATTTTTACAGGGGTTTATCGAGGAGTCTTTTTATGCGTTTTGCAGCTAGATCACGGGATTTCTCCAGCTAGTAGAGGTAGAGGTCGTGGCTTTGAATTATGATAATAGGTTTCAATATGTAATTTTGTGTACGCTCGATCTATAGATGCGGAGATTGTCTCATTCGATTTGATGAATGAATGAAATGTTTTGATCTTTCAGAAAAAATTAGCTAGTTAGAAAACAATTTTGAATATTTAAATATCCCTATAACCAAATTAACAAGTTAAAAAAGTATTATCCCTAAAATAGTAAAATTATTTTGTAATAATGTATTATTCATGTTTATATATCCATAATTTTCGTAAGGATATTTATATACCTAACAAGTTAGAATATTTTCAATTTTTTTTTAAAAACAATAATTAGTTTGGCCGAATCGGATCAGAACCGGCCCAAAATCGGCCAGAAACCTTCCCAAATTGGCCCAACCCGCCAAGCCCACCCCAATATGGCAAACTCATTGCCTCGGCGCCTCGGCAACCTTCGCGGCCGCTATCTACAACACTGACTAAACTAGAATAAGAAATACACACACTTAATTTATTCTCACAGTTCCTCTCAAACTTAAATCGGTTGAACCCGAATTGAGTTTGAAGAATTAACTTGATTCTGAACATGATCTTCAACCTCTAATGACCTTTGATTGTTGAAGACTTTTGACGAACCTTGAATATTTTTGATAAAATTTGATAACCTTCGAGAACAATTGATAAACTGGTGGATGAAAACAAACCTTGATAATCTTTAATAAAATTTGATAAACTGTAATTATCTTTGATAAATTTTGAGTGGGGCGCTTAGGCTATAACTCGTGGATAGTAGTATATCAGTGATTTTTTTAAAAGGAAAACTATTAACCTTGAACCTTTGACCATTAACTATTGAGCTGAACGAATGATTTTGAAAATTACAAACCTTTGAAAATTACAAACCTTTGACCTTTGAAATCTTTAACTTAAAACCTGAAACATAAACCTTGAATCTTCTTGAACTTTGGATTTTTGACACATGAGAAAAAAAAATCATTATTTGCATTGCTTTGGGTATCACTCAAATTTAGTGAAAGATTTTAATCAAAAATTGAAACAATCTTTGACCCCGTGTCCAAAATTGCGTAGAAAATAATAATATTGATATTGTTAATTTCGATTACAATAATGGAGTGGCTTAAGTATGTGATGGAAATCAAACTAAATTAGAAAAGCCAACAGTAATAGAAAAACCTCCGTAGTTGAAGTAGAATAGTGAATACACCTTTAATTTATCTTTAGAGTGTCTTGCTTGTTCCCCAAGGAAGCCCAATTTTAGAGTGTTCATGTGTAGAGGTAATCTATTTCGGAAAGATAATTAATATGGAACATGAATTGACATTAGGCATCGGTGGGCAGATAGAGGCGGCACAGTGGACACATGTTCTTAGTATTGAGCCATGGCACGATGCAATGGGTGTGAAAGTAATGGTCACATGGCAGTGATGTAACTTCATCTCCCTCTATCATTCTCCCCAAGCAAATGGCGCAGTCAGCGTCGTAAAAGCACTGAGCAGTAAGAGACAACCTGCCGGCCAACAACTTTCGAATACACTCTGGCCTCGTTGGGCCCGACGCCATGCCTTGCTCGTACCTTACAAATTTTGGAACTGGAGTTCGAGTTGGATTTAAATCCCATGCTCGTACCGGTGGTCCTGGCCACCCCTCACGAGTGACATCCAAACAGAAATATCCAACGATATTAGAATTCAGATTGACAAGGCGGTCAACAGAATCTCCGGAAGAAAAGAATTGATTCACCGTGCCTAGTTGTTTTCGTGACAGTCCGTAGCCAATGTACCAGTAGAGCTTATCCGTGGCGCGAGATGGGAACTCCTGAGGCCTGAACACCAAGTGCTCTCTTTTGATGATTCGAGCACCGTCAAAATGTTGGAAACGGGCGCAGATGATGGGGCGGCCAGTTGGATCGGATCGAACCTGAGGAAGGCCGTCTTCCTCAGGATCTGCCTCGCGTAGAGTGAATTTGAACGACATTCCACCTTCCATCTGCAATGCCACAACCCCACCGTCCGAAACCACTATCTTCATATCTTTCTTTCTTTCTTTCTCACAAAATCAATTCTATTCTATTCTACTTCACCATCAACGCCAACGCCTTTATATATATATATATATATATATATATATATATGCCAGCACCTGTTCTATTCTATTCTATTCCACTCCTTATTCCATGAGGATTAGGACTTGTTTCGAATTACCCAATTTAGTAATGTCCTGAATAGTCCCTTTCTATTGTAATCATCACTGTAGCAAGAAATATGCTCTCACAGAGTGTAAAATCCAAAAATATCTGGGAGCTCCGTTAACTTATTAATTAATACACTGTAATAAAAAGATGACTGTATGCAAAATTAGATGAAACAATACAACATTACAAGTTGCATTTCAGTGTCCTTTTAAAAAAAAATTATAGTCCGAGAAAGTTACAATCCGAACCAGCTAATCCGGAAGGTAGAGTTTTCATAATTAGCCTTTTCAAATAAAAATATATTAAACCCGTGCTGTAATGTTGGTTTCCTGTAATTTTCAAAGCTAACGTCCAGCTTTTCTTCGAGGCAACACCTTTAATTTCTTCTCGGATTTTTGTTTTTTAAATTGAAACCCTAACAAAATCTTAACTTCACATGTGCCTAGCTCCATATAACAAAATCCTAACTTCTACAACCCTCCAGCTGCCGAGGCAAAATCAGAACTCTAATTTGTTTGTTTCTGGGTATTTGCTTGAATTTGTTGCTTTTAGAGTTTCGGAGGTTTGTTGTTATAAATTTTGAAACTCAAAATTGGATTGTCTCAAAAATATTGGGATTGGGTCGCAAAATCCCCAATTTTTTCTATATGGGTTTGTTTTCCAAAGCGAGCACAGGTCGCCGAGCAACGACGGAGTCGCATCACCTATGACAACTCCGGAGCCTCCTCCACAATCATCACGAACAACGACTCAAAGTAATCATCAGACAGCGACCGAAAGCGGCTTTGACCGCCGGACCAGTGCATTGCAGTGCTATTGAGCGCCTTCGCATATCAAGAATTCAAAAATCAGTCATCGTGCCGTTGCTGGTTGCCGGAGCTCTTCGACTGCGCTGCCGGCAGAGACAGCGGCGATATCGTTGCCAGTTTTTTTTATCAGCAAATATCGTTGCCAGTTGTTTTTGGCCGAAGCTTTGTCGGAACTCACCGACAGGCCGACTTGCCAGACCAGACTCCACCTTCTCCCAGACAGACGATTTGACATCTCGCCGGCGACTCCACCTTCTCCCAGACATACGATTTGACATCTCGCCGACGACTTCCTAGGCGCTGAAGTTCCAGACGTCGAGGTCGAACATAGCTCAACTTGAAGAAGACAGAGACAAGGGAAAGACTTTAAAGGAGGGTCAAAATTGTCATTTCTTAAATTATTTTCAGTTTTTTATTTGTTTATTTGAAAAAATAATATGCACTCGAAGCTCAAGTTCAATATGTTATTTAATGAAGGGTAAAATGGTCATTTCATGTTTATCAATTAACTGTAACATTTTAAATTTGTGGAAGAGGGAATTTACTTTTTACAACTCAATTATATAAGTTAATTCTAAACTTAAACATAGTGAAGAAAAAAATGGGTAATGTGAACCGTAATTATCCCTAATAATATAATTCAACAGCTGAATTACCGTAGCAGTTGGGTGTTAGAGAGAAGTCAGGGCCGGCTTAATTATTCTTGAGACCTAAAGCAAAAATGATTAATCCACTGTTATTTTAAGCATTAGTTCTCAATATAAGCCTAAAATGTTAAAATTTGGGGCATTTTTTTATTATACTTAGACTCCATTTCTTAGACAGGCCTAAAGCATTTGCTTTATGGTCGAGACAGCCCTGAGAGTTTATGGGCGAGACAGCCCTGAGAGAAGTATAGTTCAAAGTTCTGATGCCAACATCTCATATACCTGAGAGCAACAGAGTTTCGGTTAAAAAAAATGACAATTAAGAATTTATTACAGGAACAAATGTTCCTCTCATACACCTGTTTGAAGTATTGAAAATGAGCATGTACTGTTCCACTTTACAGGGAGCACTGACCTGAAAATACACAAGTATGTTACACACTTACTGACTAACTTCTACTGCCTTACATATATACTAAGAATTTAAGCTTTGTGAAATTTAATTCACCAACTTCGAGAAGGCTTGTTCAAATAAAACGCCGTATACATGTAGAATACGCCGTTACAAAATTATTAGTAACGGCGTATTCAATAGTATACGCCGTTACAAATTGTAACGGCGTATTTTATTGCGTACGCTGTTACTACCGTTAATTAGTAACGGCGTATGTAGGTAAATATGCCGTTACAAGATCTTCCCGTTATGTTACCGTTCTGTTGCTGTGTTACCGTTAATTAGTAACGGCGTATTTACCTGAATACGCCGTTACAAAATAAATGTATAAATCTTCACAGAACCTTCTCCCATCCTCCCCACATTTTTCTCTCAATTCTCTCCTACTTTATATTTTCCGACAAGGGCATTTTCGTAATATCATCTCCATTTTTCGACAACTCGATCTCTCTCAAAATACTACGGTTCATATCATCATTCTCCATATTAGCAGGTACGTACATTTTTTTTTATTAATAATGCATTATGTAATGTATTTTATTAATTTAGGTTAAATGCACGTAGATTATTCCATTAATTTTGTTGTTATAATGATAATAATTTAATTGTTGTTATAGTTGATAAATATAGTCAATTTTAATTGATTATTAACCGTAGTTATTTGTATAATATATAGAATGGATCGTGGGTGGATAACATCCCGTAAGATGAGTGAGGAGTGGATGAACGGATTAAGCAGTTTCGTCAAATTTGCGAGACGAAACGCGCAAACAGATGGCGTGGAACGTTTTAAGTGTCCGTGCACTAGATGTTGTAATTAGGGGTAATTACAGATCAGTATACCCGTCGAAACCTCATTTCAGAATTGGTACCTCAAATTTGAAATTTTTTTTCTCGATACCCCAAGTTTAAAATGTTAACACTTTAGTCCAAATCTGTTAGATTTAACTGATGTGGTTTGTGAAAAGTAAAAAATGTCCTCAACATATTATTTCCAATCTTGTGTACTGTCTGGGATAATTATGAAATTACCTTTATACCCCTAATTGAATGATAAAATAAACTAATGGATTGAGGGTAAGATGGTCTTTGCAAATAAACAAATACAAGAATTAAACCTTTTTAAATAAAATATGAAATTCCAATTCTACCCCTCTAATTTACTCTTAATTACACACTACCCACCCTCAATCTAAACCTAATTATCTGCAACCCCACTCTTTCAACCCTTCTCTTCTTCTTCTTCTTGTCCCAACCCACGACCACATTGCCGCCGCCACCACTGTGCTCGCGCCAGAACCGCCGCCTTCCATGGAGATCGCTCCGGCGGGACAGCCACCGCTCGACACCGCCGTGGCGGCGCCGCCGAGTGTGTACGAAGAGGAAGAGGACGAGGAGGACGTGTGTAGGATCTACCGGAACACCGGCGACGACGAGAACCCGCTGCGGTACCCTTGCGCTTGCAGTGACCAGGACTGTCTCCTCCAATGGATCTTGCCGGAGGGCGCCCAGAAGACGGCGACATCGGAAGGCCACGAATCGACCGTCGACTCTGGTCCTCTCTGGCGCGATAGTGGGTTCGACGACACTAACCGCGGCGACGACTGTGTACGAAGAGGACTGTGTATGACCGTGTACGAAGAGGACGACGTCCCTGCTGGTGGAGACGGTGGAGTAGCAGTTGCAGAAGCAGAGGCAGATCTGTTTACATTTTTTTTGTTATTTTTTTATCTATCAATTCATATACAATTGATTTATTGATTATGTATTGTATCAGCTTTTCAAATTGAAATTTAAGAGAAATTTTGGGTTGAATTGGATCTGCTCTTCAAATTGGGAATCTAGGCAGCTTTGATGAACAAGAGAGAGAAAGGAACAAGAGAGAGATTGAGAGATTGGAGGTTGAAGAAAGGGCACTAGAGTCATTTCACTTGCATTTATTTTTATTTTTTCTTCGAAAATACTAATTTACCCTTCAACCTAAGTTAAATTTGTTATGCAATTGAGGGGCACACTGGTAATTTTATATTTATAAAATATTATACTTTGCCTAAATTATAACGGGGGCATTTTTGGTATTAACAAAAATATAAATAGTATTGCTGTTAGATTTAACTGAAATTGGAGTGAAGTGTTAACGTTTTAAACTTGGGGGACCGTGAAAAAAAAAATTAAACTTGGGGTACCAATCCTGAAATGAGGTTTCAGCGGGTGTACTGATCTGTAATTACCCCTTGTAATTATTCTTGGCACGATATGGACACCATTTGCGATCATGTATTGAAGAAAGGTTTCCTTACATCGTACAATGTGTGGATCCATCACGGCGAAGCTAGAGGGCCTAGTTCGAGTCGCCCTAGTTCGAGCCGAAATATAGATATAAGTTTCCCGTCAAGTTCGCATAATCCCACTTGTTCGACGTTGGCGCACACTCCAGAGTACGTCGATCCGGTGCATCAGTTCGTGAATGATGTAGATCCATGTAGAGATGTAAGGATTGACGAAGATGAAGGCGAGAACGACGAGGATGAGTACGAGGACGAGGACCCACAATTGGAGATAAGTTCGGTGACCGAAGTCGAGGCCGAACTTGCTAAAGCGAAGATGACGGCGTACAACCGGTTGGTAACGGAGTCACAATAGCCGTTGTACTAAACCACAAGCGATGTCACTAGTGAGGATACTTCTTTGAAAGCGATGTTAAGGATGTTGTGTATCAAACAGAGCACCGGGATGTCAGACGCAGCTTTTACCCAGGTCGCGAAAAAGCAATGTCGTATGTTACCACAACCTAATTCGTTTCCATCTAGCTACGCAGCTGCGAAAAAGATAATGAAGGCCATCGAAATGCCACACGTGAAATACGACGCATGTTTGTACGGATGCACTTTGTATTACAAAGAGTTCTCCGCTCTGGACAAATGTGGAGTTTGTAAAGAACCACGGTTTACTATGGAAGAGAAAAAATTAGTTCCGAAGAAGACGTTGTTGTACTTCCCATTGACTCCTCGACTTCAACGGTTATATCTTGCGGAAGAGACGGCTGAGTGGATGCGATGACACGGTGAGCGGGAGAAGGAGGACGATGACGTATTAGTACATCCATCGGACGGTGCTGATTGGATTCAGTTTGACAAGAAATATCCTCAATTTTCGGAAGAAGTCCGAAACGTGCGGCTGGCCTTGTCATCCGACGGGTTTTCTCCATTTGGGCCTAATGTTGCGAGTTACAGTTTGTGGCCTGTAGTTGTCGTCCCGTTGAATTTTCCGCCCTCGATGGCTATGCGGAAGGAGTATAACATCCTCACCATGTTGATATCAGGTCCAAAATCACCTGGTAAATGTTTGAATAACTTTATGCGTCCATTGATTGATGAGTTGAAACAATTGTGGACGAACGGAGTTGTCACGTGGGATGCTTCCAAGAAAGAGCCGTTCATAATGCGAGCTGCTGTGATGTGGACAATCAGTGACTTTTCGGGTATGAGAATGTTGGGTGGCATGATCATTAAAGGCTATAAGGCATGTCCCTTATGTTTGGACAACATCGACCCTTCACGCAGTAACTCAAGAATATCTTACCAAGGTGCGCGTAGGTGGTTACCTCCGAAGCACCTACTGCGTTTTGTCCGAGAGGCATTTAACGGGCAGATCGAGACTCGTAGAAGGCCTAAGCGGTATTCAGGGACTGCCATACTGAAGGCTATTAGGCGTCATACTTATCTCGAGCCTAGTCTACACCCGAAGCACAATAAACGAACTGGTTTAGCTATCTGTTGGTCTCATGAAAGCATTTTCTGGCAGCTGCCCTATTGGAAAACTCACAGAGTGAGACATGCGTTGGATTTAATGCATATAGAGAAGAATGTGTGCGACAACGTCATAGGTACAGTTCTCGGACTAGCGGGGAAGACTAAAGATGATTTGAAAGCGAGGAGAACGTACGAGGAACAGAATGTGCGCCAAGACCAATGGGTGGGCCAGGACGGGAAGCTCCCTGATGCGCCTTATGGGGTCAAGGGTGTACACCGGAAGGCCGTACTTGAGCATATCCGAGCAGTGATGTTCCCCTCCGGATATGCGGGAAGTTTGAAGATTAAGGTTAATCCTGATGAGAAAAAGTTTATCGGACTTAAGACCCACGATTGTCACGTGCTTATCCAACGCATCTTTCTCCTTGTCATTCGGAAATACGTTCCGACTCATGTGGCAGAAGCATTAGCAGATCTCGACAGGGTGTTCCAGGTGTTGTGCACGAGGGAGCCGACGAAGAAAACACTTAAAAAATTGCACGAAGATATGGTGGTTTTAGTCTGTAAGTTGGAAACTATCTTCCCTCCATCATTCTGTACCATTATGGTTCACCTGCTACTACACCTACCGGATCAAGTTATGCGGACCGGCCCAGTTCATTTCACTTGGATGTTTCCAATTGAACGGTATTATCCTTCTCTTCAGTAATTTCATTTCCAATTACTATTGAAATGTATAATCGAATATCACATTAACATTCATATTTTGAATGTAGGCAACTTGGCGTGTACAAGAAAAGTGTGCGAAACCCGCGATATCCAGAAGGTTGTATATCAAGAAATGAGCGCCTTCGCATATCAAGAATTCAAAAATCAGTCATCGTGCCGTTGCTGGTTGCCGGAGCTCTTCGACTGCGCTGCTGGCAGAGACAGCGGCGATATCGTTGCCAGTTTTTTTTATCAGCAAATATCGTTGCCAGTTGTTTTTGGCCGAAGCTTTGTCGGAACTCACCGACAGGCCGACTTGCCAGACCAGACTCCACCTTCTCCCAGACAGACGATTTGACATCTCGCCGACGACTCCACCTTCTCCCAGACAGACGATTTGACATCTCGCCGACGACTTCCTAGGCACTGAAGTTCCAGACGTCGAGGTCGAACATAGTTCAACTTGAAGAAGACAGAGACAAGGGAAAGACTTTAATGGAGGGTCAAAATTGTCATTTCTTAAATTATTTTCAGTTTTTTATTTGTTTATTTGAAAAAATAATATGCACTTGAAGCTCAAGTTCAATATGTTATTTAATATAGGGTGAAATGGTCATTTCATGTTTATCAGTTAATTATAACATTCTAAATTTGTAGAGGGAATTTGGACATTTTACAACCCAATTATGTAACTTAATTTTAAACTTAAAAATAGTGAATAAAAATGGGTAATGTGAACTGTAATTATCCCTAATAATATAATTCAACAGCTGGATTACCATAGCAGTTGGGTATTAGAGAGAAGTCAAGGCAGGCTCAATTATTCTTGAGACCTAAAGCAAAAATGACTAATCCACTATTATTTTAAGCATTAGTTCTCAAAATGAGCCTAAAATGTTAAAATTTGGGGCCTTTTTTTTATCATACTTAGACTCCATTTTTTAAGTAGGCCTAAAGCATTTGCTTCATTTGTTTTATGGGCGAGACAGCCGTGAGAGAAGTATATTTCAAAGTTCTGATGCCAACATCTCATATACCTGAGAGCAACAGAGTTTCGGGAAAAAAAACGACAATTAAGAATTTATTACAGGAACAAATGTTCCTCTCATACACCTGTTAGTATTGAAAATGAGCATGTACTGTTCCACTAACATTTGCCAAGAACTCGTACCTTTTTACTGGCTTCCACTTTACTGGGAGCACTGACCTGAAAATACACAAGTATGTTATACACTTACAGACTAATTTCTACTGCCTTGCATGTATACTAAGAATTTAAGCTTTGTGAAATTTAATTCACCAACTTCGAGAAGGCTTGTTCAAATAAAATAAGGATCTTGCATTGGGCAGTTCCTGGAATATCTCTACCAAACTATCTAATCAATATATTATTAATCAGTATGAATTACTAACAAAGAAATAAACTTGTACTCATCAGTATGTTGCAGTTGGAGCTTCACCTCCTACAACGATTGGATCCCGGGATCCCGCTGTGATTCTCCAGACTCTTTCCCTGTGTAGTCTCCATCCTTTGTCCAGTAAACCTGACTCTTTGGCATTGTCAATGGGCCGTGGTGTTACTTTATAGTTTTTGGCTCTTTCTTTGGGTTGGCTGTATTTCTTTTTTCCTACTATCAATAAAAGTTTTTCTTTGCTGATAAAAAAAATTATGTTGTAGTTAGATTCTTGGATTTGATTTGAAATTTGTAATTTCAATTCTACGTTTGAAATATCGGGTTTCAAATGTTACACTAATGTTTGTTACTCATGGTATTTCAATTGCGAGGGTAGGAGCTACGCTCAATAGACCACAAGGTCAACCCTAGTGGGATTTCATAACCAGTTTCCGAAGGAAAATATATTCAAAGGGGAATACCTCCACGAAAAGCAAAAGTAGAACCGCTAAGTCCAACTCAAAAATATTCAAGGGCAATTGCAAGTGCCAAGTCCCCTTCTGACCCTCTCCAAGATCCTGTATGAAAAAAGTGAAGTAAATTTAGCTTTTATGACCTTCCAAAACCAACACACCTCCAAGATCGTGTATGAGAAAATCAACATTGATTTCTTTAGTAGAATAATTAATAACATATGTTTGAACAGATAAACATATAAAGGCAACTAGCCAACTTCATTAAAACGGAACCAAAGTGTCCATCAAGTTGTTTGAGAGATGGCATGTTCTTTTTGCTAACCTAATTTTTATGAATTAAGAAATTCACAGCAAGTGAGATTTTCATTTTCTCATACCCTTGTACCCAGAGCTTTTCAAGTTGGCATGGCTTAAAAGACTTCTGGGAGGAGATGCAATGGAATTTATTGTTTGGGAAGCAACTCAAGGATTTGGAGTTAGAACCTACAGCTTCTTCCATTGTAGATATACTTGCCCATTAATAACAGGTCTTTAAGAGGACGAACAAAAATTATTGCCTTCTGGCTAGATCACTTACTAAATTATTAATGGTCAGTTTGGCATTTCTTTGCTGCCTTCTGTTAAGTGGATCTTAGTGCATGATATGATTTTGGTAATTAATTTATTAATCAAATATTACACCAGCATTCCAAACTTAGAGGACATGATTTTCAATGTTCACAGAGCTTCAGCTGATATTAAGAAATTGAAGGTGATATAGATCAAAATTCTTTCCCTCTGAATATCAATCAGTAAATCCTATAGCCATAATCATAATCAAACTTGCAACAGCTGGAGCCTAAAATGGAAGTAGGAGAAGATTGTCTATGTGAAGTACCTATTGCCATGCTCGAAACTATGTTCCACACCACACTGATAGTTATTTTGTACCTCAAGGAGGAAAGAATCAAGAGAATATCCGAGGATACTGAACTCCCTACTTCTAAGCTAAAAAGAAAATATTGTTTTAGATGTTTTGCCTTGCAATCTTTTTGGATTCTTGGAGTTCTTGTTCACTCAAAAATCCGGTGTTCAGTATGAATGTGTACACAATAAGCTTCATAGCCAAACTAAGCCCTGAAAACAATGATGATTTGACATTACTCATAAAAATCAAGATACAGATTATTTCTATTATAAGAGCCATTTTCTTCCAGAGCGAGGATGTCGAGAAACAAATTAAAATGATATGGTTTTGGAATGACATTACGAACGGGAAGAGTATGAGTCAAATCTTACCAAACATACAGAAATGGGTGACTCCAAAAAATGACCCGCAAGGGGAACATGGAAGTGTTGATAAAAGGGAAGGACTAACCGATCTTCGAAGCAAACTGGGAAAACTACGAGACCGTGGGACAACTGTTTCCTCGATTCCACCTTGAGTGTGTGGGGCTACAGTTTCCCAAGTAAGATCACTGAGACTTACCGTCATATTTAGCCCTTCCAATTCGCAGAGCAACCAGATCATATATAAAGATTTTGTCTTTTAAAACAAGATCTGCAGCAACATAAAGGAACTGATAGTTAACACCAAAGATACATGGTTCATTCGCCAACAATTAACAAACAGGGAACAATTCAAGTTTGAGTGGCATGCTCTAATGATGCCGATAATCATTAAATGATTGATACCAAACCAACATGATGCCTAAGCAGTGTGAAACATTTTCAAACAAATTATCTCATAAGAAACTAAGTGATATTTTCCAGTTTCAGGGAAGCACATTAACCAATAAAACACAAGCCCTTGGCTATGTGGAGTCGAGTCACAAAAGAAATTGAGCAGAAAGTCATACAATTTTCAAACACTCAACTCCTAAAATAGTTATTGCCCGATCCTGAATTTTGTTAAAACCATTGCGCCATATACTGCAGGCACCACCCTATAAAACAAATAGTTCAAAGCTATGTCTCAGCTTAAATTGCTGAAGCATGCCAAAACCTTGGAAAACCCTCAGTTGGACCATCAATGGCAAATATAAAACCCAGCCTGGATCCAATCCAGTTGGATCGTCTCACAATAGTGAATACAAGACCGTAAGAAAAGAACTACTATGATATAACTTAAACAACCATACCATCGATACCCAGACTGATCTAACTTCCTAAACGATGCCAACCTGTGCTCAGCATGTTATAAAGTCAACAATCGGAGCAACCAAATAAAACGGAAATTGCGAGAATGAAACTGAAAAAAAAAACTATTATAGATAATCTCTTCACAAAAGCGTGAGAGCCAAACCTCAAGGAGGCCAAATAGAAGAAGAAAACATTCTGATAATCGATACCTTAAATCTCATCATCTAACGACCGTAAATACCATCTCCAATCCAAAGTCGAACCTGTTCCTTCACGATTCCAGCTGGACCAGGGAAGAAGACATTAAAAGGTCTAAAATGATGTCGCATACCTAAATGAATCGCGTCTTATAATGTCGTCTTTTTTTATCTAACTTAATCCCCCAAAACGTCACCGTTCCTTGCTTTGCCATCCAACTAGAAACCTAATCGTGACAGTATCCTCTCCTTACACAATCCTTGTCCTCAAGGATTGAATTCAAGGACATGAAGGGCACATTAAAAAGCTCTGACATAAAAATTACAACCTTGCTTCAAAAGTCAATAATCAACATGTGTCACATAGAACTTCATGGCATGAATTGGATGGAAATCAACTTCCTTCTCATTTGCCAGAGTAGCATTCTTGGTGATAAACCATTCCAAGCCATCTGTAACAACATTGTTATCCCCAGGCACATCTTTCACCGTCTCATGTTTCTTTCCCGTCTCATGAACAGTACTCCAGACACTTTTAGCATTCAAACCCTTTTTCTCTACATCGATATCAAAGACCAATAATCTGCCCTTGTTGGATGTGGACACTTTCTTCAACACATAGAGTATTCGAGGATCATCAAGGTCAATGTTCCTAATAACATTGGCCTCAGCACCAGGAAGAGAAACCTCGTACAAATTTTGAACTCAACTCTTTTGTACTATTGCAGTAGATGGTAGGCCGTAGGCGAAGTGTCATCATTTCTAGAAGAGCAGTACCAGCAAGGAGCCAATTCTGCACTGCATGCTTCATCAGCATCTCACCCGTCAACCCTTCCCATTGAGCTTCATAGTCACACCAAGCTTTTGCAACATATGCCACCACTTGGCATTCTGATCATTCAAGTAAAATAGGACGTTCTGATTGATGGTATCATAGCAGAACTGATCAGACAGTGCTTACTAGTAGCAGAATGCTTACTGGCCCATCTCTCGGCAACAGGATCAAGAAAATCCTGATCATCTACTTTAAAGCCCCAAGCTTTCAAAGGTTGATATCTTCGAGAATAATAGTGGCCCTGAATGCGCACTACTCCTGAATCCCATTTCATTGTAATACCCCCATAAAACCCTGAGTTTCACCAGGCAAGCCAAACTTATGTTGACACCACAAGGTGAGCTCATCTACAATATTTTGATCGTATAAGATACAAAAATGAGATGCTGCATCCTTCCAAATCAATTTTACAATAGAGACACCTACAACCTCCTCACCAATAGTCAAGAGAACTTCCAATAACTTCTCCATACAATACCAAGTGGCCGGATCGCTATCAACAATCACTCTACCTTGGAAATGACAAGGTAGTGCATCTCATAATGAAGAGAACCTTGTTGAAGAAAACCAGTGACAATTTCCATAAAAATCAGCACATGTCTTTAACATTACACCGCAAGTGTTGCTACTCACACGTTCTTGTAGCTATTTCTCTTCACAAGTTTAGAGTCGTCGAGTAGCCCCAATCTAAGTACTCTCTTAGAACTATTACTTAAACTTAACCTCGCTTTTCTGCGTCCCTCTTCCAACTCAACCTTGTCCTCAAGGTCGTAACAATTATAGTACTCCAATTTTGCTGCCTTCCTTACTTGGCCAAGAATATCAATCTGTCCAATAGTTGGAACTATCACTCACTGACGCATTAAATTCGCAACATCCCCATGGAATTCACAGAATAGTTTACCCACATGTAAAAACCTTATTTTCAATATGCCAACAAATCCCAACAAGCTTGAGTTTCTTCCATTTCTTAATTTTTAATCCTCCATTTATACATGCAATTGCACATTCTCCTCAAAACACACAGATAACTCTTTTCTTCCGAGCTAATTAAAGAGTACATGTCACAAATCAAGTCTTGAAAGTTCTGTGAACACCCAAACTCTTCCACGACCTCACTGCCATCTCTCTCCACCTTGTTCCCAGCGACATTCTTAATTTCAGCAAAGCCACTCATTAACTCCCCTATCAATACACTCGCTGAAGATCAACAAACCCGTTCGCAACCCAACAATGATATTGCATTGACTATATAGGAATAGAGCATTCAAGCCAAAAGGAGTTACTAGTACCTCATGAGTTTTTGGTCTGACACTTGAGCAAAAGCCTTGTGTGCATCAGGATCAAGCCTCCAGCGATCTGTCGATTGTTGTGATTTGTCTTTAAATAAGTTACTTAGTTCTTCTCTCACTCCTCGTTCCCATTGTTGTTGCTCCATTTCTAATACCTTTCATTTCCCAGAATACCCTAAAAATCTCAAACCTTGTTCCTTCACCTGTGGACCAAGGAAGAAGACACGAGAATGTATAAAACGTCGTCGTTCCAACCCGAAACCACAGACACAGTTGACGGTACCGCACAATCGGGTCGGTTCTTTATCAATCCGCCCCGTACCCGTTATTTCAATTTTCAAAACGCAGTCGTTTCTTCTTTCTTCAAATCTGGAGGGAGCCATTTTTTCCTTTCAACAATATAAATCCCACGCTCTTCTCAGAAAATCTCCTCTGTCTCTCTTTTTTCTCTAATCTCCTGACTCTTGATTTGGATTTCACTCTCCCTCCTGATTGAACCAGAGTTCTGTAAGAGAAATGGGGCCAAGAACTGGACCAAAGCGAAAAATCATCGTTGATGATTTTGAAAGAGGACCGAGACCCTCCATTGGTAACCATCTCTGTGAAGTTTTTGTATATTTTTTACATGATCATTACGATCACATTATTTTTTTCAATCTACTTCTATTAATTTTAAGCTAATCATTCGTTCTCTAATGGCAGGGGTGAAGGAAGAAAGTCACGGCCAAAGCTTCTTCTCCCTGACTTCAACTCTGTATGATCAAGAACAGCCCACATTTCAAGAACTAGCCAATTTGATTGAAACTCTGAAAACAATTGTACAGATGATGGATGATGAAGATAGGGTATGAAGTACTTAGTGGCTTTATTAAACTTTAAGAGACTCTGAAATTGGGTTTTTTCTGTACAGGTAAAGGACACTAGAATCAGATTGATGGAGACTCAAGGAGCCGTTTATGAATTGTTTCTAGAAAACCTGGAGAGAGCCAAAAAGGGTATGCAAGAATTACTTGTTGACTTTGAGCAGTACACAAAGACTCAAGTTATAGAAAGGCTGGAATATAAGCAATTTACACTTGAAATGATGCCAGAAAGTAGCAAAGCTCCTAGCAGGTACTAATTTCTAGTTTTTATTTCTTTCCTATTTGGTAGTGTTTGCTGCTTTGTCTTTTGCACTTGTTCTTTCTTTTATGTTTATGATGTGTAAAAATTTAGATTGCTTACTGATTTCCCTAACTGGTAGATGGTTCTTTAGAGTTTATTATGTGCATAAATGTAGATTATGTACTAATTTCCTTAACTGATCAATGGTTTTGTTGAGTTTATGATGTGTAAATGTAAATTATGCTAATTTGCTTCACTGACAGTGATCAATAGTTCTTTAGAGTTTATGGTGTGTGTAAATGTAGAAAAATTGCTAATTTCCAATGGTTCTTTAGAGTTTATAATGTGTGTAAATGTAGACTGTGCTAATTTTCTTATCTGACAGTGAGCAAAACAAAATTGGACTTCCATTTTCTGCTTGGCCTCTTTCCCTTGATGATAAAGGGAGGAAGGTTCCAACAGTTCTCCTCCTTCTACAAAAGAGCCTATACAGCTTTGGAGGCCTAGAGGTCTCCTTCAAGACTCCTTATTTTCCTTCATTGCATTACATGTGTCAGTTCAAATGTGTTCATCACAACAGAAATTTATTGCAGGCAAAGGGAATCTTCAAAGACAACCCAAAAATTGTTTACAAAGAAGAGAAAATTGTCAGAGACAATATAATTAAGGGAGTGGTTAGACAAGGGACCAGCATTCATCTTCTAGCAAGTCTGATCAAGGTCAATTAGCTTGACCTTTCTCTGTTAAATGATTACATAACCAATAACTTTTACTCACTATAAAATGTTTAAAATTTGATGTTCCTTTTCTACAGGACTGGTTCAATGAGCTTCCAGAAGGGATTTTGGATTCAGCTACAACTTTAGAGATGATCAAGTGTAAGAAAGAGCGACATTGCACAACACTCCTTGAAAGCTTCCCTCCGAGAAAGAAGGATGTTCTCTTGTGGCTAGTGTCCATGATGGCGGATTTCTCTGAGAATGTGTCCAATGATTTGGATCCGGATAATTTATCAAATCTTTTCGTGCCAGTTTTGAGCAGGGAAGCAGGAGATCCTTTCCTATCAAAGGTTAAAAAAGTGCAAGTTAAGTTCTTCCTTCACTCAATAATCACAAGAGAGCTCCTTGGAAGAGCAGAATCCAAAATTGGAGCATTTAAAGCTGAGAAGTAGAGTGCTTAGGGGCTTTGAGACACAAGATCTATAGCACATAGGAAGTATTAACAGCCAAGCTGCTGTCATCTGCAAACATTTGAATGCTCTCTCTGTTGGCCAAAGATTTGAATATGCCTCTCAAGTATTGAAAATAAAATTAGAGAGCATGACATTGTGTATTCAAGACTTTTTGTAATACTGAATTAGAGTAAAATGGTACAAGTTCAGTTTACAAAGTTATGCTTACTCCTTACCTCAAGGCATGAAAACTTTTGTTTAAAAGGACTTGTTACAAAAAAAAAAATGGTAAATAATGCAAATATTTTAAATTTTAGGGAAAATTCCATTTAGCCCCTCTTAAATTTGGCCGAGTTTCACTTAACTCTTCTTAAGTTCAAAATTTACCTGTGGAATCCGCTAAGTTTGCAAAAGTCTCACTTTACCCTTTTCAGTTAACTTTTCTGAAATATATATTAATTTTGTGAAATGACGAAAATACCCTTTCATTAAAAAATTAAAAATAATAAATAAAAATGATTTTGAACTTTTTGTTTTCTTATTTTATTTTACAAAAAAAAGAATAAAAACAATATTTTATTATTAAATTGTTTGAAAAAAAAATTTAAAAATAAAAAACGATGTTTAAAAATCATTTTAAAGTTTTTAAAAAAATTTATAAGAAAATATTTTTAAAAATTATTTTTACTACTAACATAATTTTATTCTTTATTTTATAAAATAAAAACATTATATAAAAAAGTTCAAAAATCATTTTTATTAATTTATTATAATTTTTTAATGAAAGGGTATTTTCGTTATTTTGCAAAAAAGTTAACATAATTTAAAAAAATTTAACGGAAAACGGTAAAGTGAAACTTTTTCAAACTTAAAAGACTTCACAAGTTGATTTCGAATTTAAGGGAAGTTAAGTGAAACTCGGTCAAACTTAAGAGTGACTAAGTAGAATTTTCCCTAAATTTGATGTTACTATACAAAATATGTTGTGGTCCCACAAGAAGCCTCGTGTTTACTGTTTCTGCTATCGAAAGCAGCTCCTCCCAACCAAAACCGAGCTTTTGCCCAATTACACCATTAATAACTTACTTTTTCATTCCCTTAATTTTTATTGGATAAATTCCGCATAACCCTCTAACTATATGCGTGTTTCACATGTCCCCTTTAATTACAAAATCAATCTGTGAAGTGTTTTATTTATCCAAAAATTTCACTTTACCTTTTTGTTGACTTTTTAAAAAATTATGTTAAGTTTTTTTTTGAAATGACGAAAATACCCTTGTATCTGAAAAATTAAAATACATAAATAAAAATGATTTTGAACTTTTTTCTATTTTCTTACAAAAAAGGATAAAAAAATAATTTGGTATTAATTTTTTTCAAAATATATTAATAAATAAAAGATGTTTAAAAATAAAATTTCTAAAAATTATTTTTACTACTAACAAAATTTTATTCTTTATTTTTTACAACGAGAAAATTAGAAAAAAAAGAAGTTCAAAATCATTTTTACTTGTTTATTTTAATTTTTCAGATACAAGGGTATTTTCGTAATTTCACAAAAAACTTAACATAATTTTTTAAAAGTTAACAAAAAAAGTTATAGTGAGATTTTTGGATAGTTAAGGCAACTCACATATTGATTTTGTAGTTAAGGGGTCATGTGAGACACACTTATAGTTATGGAGGGTTATGTGTAATTTACCCTTTTTTATTTGTAACATGTTTATATTTAGGGAAAATTGCATGTCACTATATTGTACTAATTTTAGTAGCATGTTATCACTATAAGGTTTCATTTAGTTGCACCGTCCATCACAGAGTTAAGTTTGATATAAAAAGTCAATAATACCCCTATATTAAAATAATTAAAAAAATATATCGTTTGAACTTTTTTTTTAAAAAATATTTTTTATCAGATAAATAGTACAACACTTATTTTAATTTTTTTTTTTAAAAAGTCGTTAATTTCATAAAAATATTAAAATAAAAAACCACTTTTAACATCATTTTTTATTTTTAATATTTTTTTAAAAATTATTATTTTCTCAAAAAATAATATTCAAATCAGTTTTTATTATTTATTCCACACAAAAAATTTTAAAAAAATAAGTTAAACAAACGATTTTTTTTCATTTTTTCATTTTTAAAATACAAGGGTATTTTAGTCATTTAAATATTTTAGTTTCAAATTTATTAAATGACTAAAATACCCTTCAATTTTTTTTAAATGATTTGAATAATAGTTTTCTTAAAAATAATAACTATTAAAAATAAAAAAAACGTTGTTAAAAGTGGTTTTTTATTTTTAATATTTTTTTGAAAAAAAAACTATTTTTTTAAAACAAAATAATTTTGAAATTAGTGTTTTACTATTTATCTGATAAAAAAAAATTTTTTAAAAAAATTTCAAAAGATATATTTTTAAAAAAATTTAATATAGGGGTATTATGGACTTTTTACATTAAACTTAACTCTGTGATGGACCGGTGCAGCTAAATGAAACCTTACAGTGGTGACATGCAACTAAAAAAAGTAGAGGGTAGTGACATGCAAAAGTTGTCTAGTACATGATAGTGACATGCAATTTCCCCTTATATTTATTATTTATGCCTCAATAACTAAATTTATACTCATTATTATAAATTCACCTGCACATTTCATATATGTTTTTAAATAGGATATTTATTGAAAAATATATTAAAATATTGCCCTACATTTATTATATAGTTATAAGATTTTATTAAATTATATATTTAATATGATAAATATAGGTAATATATTTACATTATAATAGTTTAGGCCTATATTTTAATAAACATCTTACTTATATTTAACAAATAACATTTAATATTACTATATTTATTATAAAGTTTGCAAATTTAATTAGATATTTGTTATAATAAAATATAGGTAAGATATTTAGACATATATTTGTTATTAAATATCTTATCTAATAATATATATGAAATAAGTATATAAATCTAATTTATGTATAAAAACAGTAAGGATTTTTCACAACTGGCAAAAAAAATTTCACAATTTTTCTTTGATTGTTCTGTTTTTTGGTTGTTTTGATTTTTGGAGTAACTGTCACGTTCAGTTATTCATTTTAAAAAAAAATTCTAATATGTTGGTGGATAAAATGTATTGGTGATGAGGTGTCTGTAGGGTTCCGTGATTTGTGTTTGTGCAGTGTATTGTGGTGGTTTGTTTTTGTTCATTGTATTTGTTTTCTATTCCTTGAATTTTTTCATGTGACATGTCGTTTCGTTTATTTCATAAGGATGGAGTGTTGAGGTATGGTTTTAACGAGCCCATTTGTCCAACCAAATTCCAGCGATTTGTTCTCGAAAAATTTTCGATTTGCTGGTGGGATCCTCTGATATTTGTTCGGCGTCAGCGGTTTTAGTAGCATTTCGAGGTTTCTGATGGAGTGTTCGCATGGTAGGTGTTGTTCGAGTGGGTTTGCTGTGAGTGTTCGTCTCTGTACATGTGTTGATTTTTGTTGATGATAATCTTTGTGTCTCGTGGTGGTGTTCTTTCTTTTGTAGTGGTGGTGTGTGTTTGGTAACGTAGATCGTCTTTTGTTTTCCTTGATGCGGTTGATCTGTAGTATGCGAGTTAGAGTTTTGTGTTGTGATGGTTTTGTTAGTTTTGTTATTGTATTTCATTTCTTGTGGGACGTCGTGTAGTTGACTTTGTTCATGTGGTGGTTGTTGTTGTTTGCAGGAGTTTGCGCTTCTTTCCGGTGGGTTATGGCAGTAAGGTTTATTATCTTATACCATGCTTTGTTACAGTGGTATGTTGGGTTCATTGTTTGTGCAAGAAATGTTTGTTGTAAGTAGTTCTTGATTTTTTGTGTTGGCATGTGTGTTTCTTTCTTTAATTGTTTTTCTTTTGTTGGTGGCTTTTTTGAAGGTCCTGTAATCGACTATATCTATTTGCATATTCAGTCTTTGATTATGAGAGGTGTATGGTTTTGCGGTTTCTGTCAAGATATGTTATGGGTTTGTCGGAGGCGATTTGTCGACCTTTTCCGTATGTGGTGTTGTTTATGCATGGGTTGGTGTTGAGGTTTTAATGACTATTTATTTTTATGTGATAATTATATTGTTGTTATTATTGTTGCAGTGGAAACTGATATTTTTACATTTAACTTAAATTTATTTTGGTTTTTTTATCTTTCTTTTGGAACACTTGTGTTGTATTATGTATGTAATTGGTGGTTTGTATGTTTTATGTTTATTACACATAGTGTCTTCCATATTTATATATCGTAATATATTATGTTATATTATTATATTATATTATATTTCATTATTTGTTATTCTTATTATTCTTGAAAAATGATTGTTTGGGTTAATTTGTTGTTTTTTTTGTTAAGTGTGAATTGTCTACTATGTTGTGTCTTCTTTATTTATGTTATAAGTATTTCATGTATATATGGGTGTGGCGTTGGTTAGTTAACTGATTATGTGTTTTTTTGTCGTTGTTGGTTTGTGTGTTGTGATTGCCAATTATTTACTTGGTGGTTTGAGTGTTATGAGCGGGCTTGTATTTGGTTAATCTGTGTTACAGTTGGTTGTGAAGTTTTTATATAAATTCATATGTTTGTTCATTAGTGGACGTGATAATTAAGTGTTGTGAAGGAGTTCATATTTGTTAGGTTATGTTACGGTACGTTGATTGGTGTAATTTTATGTGAATTAGTGTGTTTATTATTGTCAAAATATGTTTTTAGGTTATATGGTTTGAGTTATAGTAAAAATTTTGTTGGGATTGCTAGTTGTATTTTGAAAAAATAATTTACTGTAATTATTTGTCATTAATTTGTTAATGGCTTTTATTCATGTACGTGTGTAAAAGGTAATGATGGTATTGTTGCGATTTTGTACTGCCTATTCTTTTGCAAGTGTTGTTGATGTGTTTTTGTAGGAGAAAATGTAGTTAATTTGTGGAAAGGTTTGTGTGATTGTTTGAGCATATTTTATTCAGTTTTTTATTTTTTTTATTTGGTTGTTGGTATTTGTTGATTTTCATGTGTTCAACACATTTTGGTGGAGATTTGTATGGTGGGTCTTAATTGGTTTTAGTTTTTATTATTATCGTGTGTTCACAATTTTGGTTGTTTATCTTGTGAGTTGGTGTTGTTGCTTTTGAATGTATTTGTTGAGGCGGTTGTTTTGTGTTATATGTTATGTGATTAGTCATTTTTGTTTGTTTTGTATATGTAATAGTATTACTATGCTAGCATGTCCATAAAATATGTGAGATAATTATTTTGGATCCACTTATATATAATGATTAATTGTGATAAAAAGTTTGAAGATTTAAATGTTTGAATCCAATTTCACTAATCACTTTTCGTAGGCACAAAGACTGTCATGTTGGTTTTTGCAAAATATATTGTAGTTTTGGTGTGTTTATAATTGTTTGTATTTATGATACTGGTTCATGATAGTGTTCTTGTTTGTACATATACATATACATACATATATATTTATTACTTTATAAATTTGGTTATGTTAGGTTATTTTAATTTGAGGTGTAAATCTGTAAGTTCTTGGAATGTACGGGTTGTTACGATTACTGAGGTGAGCATATATTTGGTTTTATTTGTATACGATTTTTTTTGTTGGGAGGTACTTGGGCGAGCATCTTCATGTTCAATTATATATTGTTATTAAGGGAGTTGGTTTTTTAGTTTTATCACGATTTTAAATTATATACTTTAATAGTAAATTTTTGTTTTCTACTAACATGCTTTTAATATAGTGTTTATAATTTGTTTTTAGTTTTGATTAACTTAATCTATTTAAAATAAAAATTACGAATTTCATTCCGTTTCAATTTTTTGAATTTGATTACCAAATTTAAATATTTTTATTAATACAAAATATATTGTAACACATTTTATTAGTAATTAGAATTGTAATAGCTAACATGTGAATCATTTTATTACAAAAGTAATAAGAAAATGGTGTTAATGTGATAACTGAAAATAATTTTGGCTTATTTCATTTTGTTTTTTTTAATATAGATTTTAAATGTTTTAGGAGCCGTTGGGTTGTTTAGTTTTGTGGATTAGAAAAGTTAGTGACAAGGAATTTGGTTGTACCTTTTCATTTTCCTTGCAACATATACTGTAACAATTTATTAGTAATTAGAATTATAATAACTAACATGTGAAGCATTTTATTAGTAAAGTAATAAGAAAATGCTATTAATTTGATAATTGGAGATAATTTTGGTTATTTTATTTTGTTATTTTTAATATAGATCTTAAATTTTTTAGGAGCCGCTCTGTTGTTTAATTTTGTGGATTAGAAAAGTTAGTGTTAATAAATTTGGTTGTACATTTTCATTTTCCTTGCACCCTTTTAGTCCGTAACCAAGGTCATGGTTTTGAAATATCACATTAGATACCATTTTTGTTTAATGGTTTTTATTGTTCAATGAATTAATTTTGCTCTGTTTAACTAAGGACACTTCTAATTTTCCTAATATTGAACATCATACTTCAAATAAAAGAAAAACAATAAAATAGTGTACATGTAACTAACTCTTGACATGGAAGATTGTCAGGCCTTCTATGTCCATTAATTTAAGCACTCTCTTGAGTGATTTCTGTAAATGGCAATCAAACATATTGTTTAATAACTCGTTACTTGGCCTTGATATTTAGCGAATCGTGTGTGAAGTTCTTGATTCCATCTAATTCGCACCTTATTGAGAACTACTGGCGAAATGAGGCTATTGCCAGAAGGAGGACGATGCTTCTCTAGCTTAAAAGAAGAATTTGGCTCTGCAAGTAACTCAAATCTTGCATAGTGATTAAAGCCAACTTGTGATCATGATTATTGTTAATGAATTTCGACATGAGACTAACATTAATAATCATGCACTACAAGAAAGAAACAGAAGCTAACTCCATGATTCTGGTTTGTGTAGGTTTGATTCAGATTATGATGAACTCGAGAAGGATTAGTTGCTATAAATATTATGTAGGTATTTTGAAATAAACTGTGGGACAATCTGGTTTTTATTGATTGATGCTCGAGGGAAGGCTACAAATGGTTGTTGCACTTGCATGTTCTTGGATGGTTGAAAAGTGTAATTGTGACGGGTCCGTGAACAAGTTATTTTCTCATATCCTTACCAAATGACTAAATACAATATGTACTTCCCATATCTCCATCAAGATGTTGTTCGAGAAATCTTGAAAACACGATCTAAGTACTTGACCATCTTTAGAGTTCTCCCATAGTTCTATATAATGTACACATTTATTCTTATAATGCACCAGAGTTGCCTTTGTTGTCAGGTGTTGTGAAAGAATCCAAGATTTGATACATAGTAATAACCAAACCGGCTTTGTCATGGTCACTCATGACTCAACTCAGGTCATAGAGCCAGAGTTCACATTTTGTTGACCAAAGATTTTTTACTTGGATTCTTACTTGAAAATGTGATTTTGTTTACTTCACACATGATGGGCATGTTGATAATAATAATGACCGCAGAGTATGTTCCAACATCTATTAGCTCTTTGGGTATTGGAGACATTGGTTGTTGGTCTCGTAATTGAACTACCATCGTATTTAGTTTATGGATATGTTATTTCGAGAACTCACTAAAATTGTTGAAAATTACGATTTCTCACATTTTCCTCTGGTACTCGATCTTCTCTTAATTTGTTTGTCGGGACATATCCATATCGTGATTTCTCATTATTTTATGAATTTGTGACCTTGGCTGTGAGGGTTTCGGGACATGAATATTTATGGTTTATGTTTTTTGTTCCTTTGTTTGATGATTGATTGAATGGTGGTAATAAGAATATAAGAATCTCAGTGGGTTTGGATTACGAATTGTGAATCACCTTGTCAACGCCTACCATCGAGACCGTCGAGTTCTAAGTGATGACCTAATGCTTGCAGATCACGATTCATTTGATAGTGTTTTCATGCCATGATTTACATATTTCCTAATATATATATATAGAGGAATTGTACCAAAGGAATGGAAACAGGTAGAGCTTCTTTAATAAGTCATGATGCCGCGTCGAGTGTCTTAATAGGGATGGCAACGGGGCAGGTTTGGGGCGGATTTGGCAATCCCCTTCCTCGTTAGAAACGGATCATTGATTCCCTATTCCTAACGAGGACAAGAATTCTTCGTAGGGTTCACGGATTCCTCATTTTTCGTTTGCAACCAAAAAAATGTTGAAACATATTTATTTTTTAATACAATTTGTATTAAAAATTATTATTTTAATAAAAATATATACTTAAAATATTTGTTTTTCATTAAACATGTATTATAAATATTTATTTTAATAAAAAAAAACTTTCATCAAGTATGCATTTTAAAATATAATTTTTAATATATAGTGGCGGAGCGGGACGAGGTTACCCAAAAATGTTGAAACATATTTATTTTTGAATAAAATTTGTATTAAAAAAATATTATTTTAATCAAAATATATACTTAAAAATTATTATTTTTCAATAAAACATGTATTATAAATTTTTATTTTGATAAAAAATATATTATTTTTTATTAAGTATGTATTCTAAAATATAAATTTTAATTTAAAAAAATATAATTTTTAATATATCGTGGCGGAGCGGAACGGGGATACCTCACCGCATCCGCGTCCCGTTCCCATCTGAAATCGGGGATTTCCCACCCCATTTGTGTTCGAATTTGAGGATTCCTGTCGAGGACGGGGAATATTGCTATCCCTAGCGTTTAATAAAGTTGCTTAAGCTTCTGTAAAAAACAATTTTTTTAAACTAAGTGTCATAATTTGTTTGGAACGACAGTACCTTCATGTTAATACTTAATAGCTAGTTTTTTTTCCTCTTTTCAATTTTCTTCTCTGAATTTGAGTTGTTTTTTCGGTCAGTTAATCTCGTTTTGAAATTATTGCGAGTGATTATTACTTATTCATATTTCACTTTTTCTGGACAAATTGTTGGTCTTGGTGCATTTGGATGGTCCGACGATGAGGAAGTGATGTACCGGCACACCAAAGTTCATTGATCTTCCAATGAAGTCAGATTGTATTTCTAGGTAATATTGAAAAATAAGTTTAAATGATGGATTAACATATTAGTAAATATAGGCAAAATGTCACTTACCTCACTCGTTTCACTAATGCGTTCTGACAGGTCTCTGAAGTTTACCAATTTCTTACATAAGTCAAACGGTGTTAGTTTTTAGTCAAAATGACAAAAATACCAATGTATAAAAAAATTTTAAAAACATTTTCTTAAAACATATTTTTTATAAAATAATAATAAATTATTTTAGTATTAAAAAAATTTATAAAACATAAAAAACAATGTTTAAAAACCGTTTTTCATTTTAAATACTTTTCTTCTTTAAAAAATATTTTGAAAAAATAATATTATAATCAGTTTTTATTATTTATTTTATAGAAAAATATGTTTTAAGAAAAAAAATTTTAATTTTTTTAATACATGGGCATTTTCACCAAAAACTAACACCATTTGGCTTATGTGAGAAATTGGTAAACTTTCGGGATCTATTAGAACGCATTAGTGAAACGAGATAGGTAAGTGAAAATCAAGTATACTACGAGGGAGGTAAGTGACATTTTCTCGTAAATATAGATACAATGGGTACGAGAGGCAGAAGTTTAATTTTGTCCTTAAGTATTCTTGATTGGCCTTCATCAATAATTTTTTTGTGGTTGTTTGGCTACTTATCAGTTGATATGAGTGTTTCATTATAATTTAGTGAAGTTGATCTTTCATAATTTTACCGTGTTGCGTCAACTGTCGGGTACACTAATTTTAGTGCATTGTCGGTTGGGCATGATAACGGGTCTATTTTAGTGTGAATCAGTCGAAAGTTGAAGGATATGAACACCAAAAAGGGTAAACTGATCAGCTTTTAGTTGATCGATGTGTACAAAGAAGTTGTATATTTTGTTCATTTCTTACTCGAGTTAATATTTAGCAAGAAGTAGCAAAGATGTTTGTGTGTTCATAACTCCTTTGAACTAATTTCTATTATAATGTATAATTTTTTTTATTATGTACTGTTTTTTTGTAATGTGAAGACATGATATGTTCGCTAGATACTGATATGTTCCAGTTGTGGCACACTAACCTCATATGCATTCCATATTTCTCTAACTAAATTGTACCAATGAAATTAATGAAGCATTATTATAATACAATAGTGTTTTTGATAAATTGAAAAATATTATTTGAGAGAAAATAATAAAAAAACGCGTCGTAAATTTATAAAATAACTTCATCGTTATAATTCTTAAAGTCAATTTATTTTCTTATATTTTTGAAGTCTTGAATAATTTTTTTGTAGTATTGCTTAATACACAAAAATACAATGCACGAGTTTGTTATTTTTCTTTTTTAAGGTTGTGGTTGCTTGAGTAACTTTGGCAGAATTTGGTTATGAAATATCACAATCTGTTGTTGGTGGCGGAAGTGTATGTAATTTTAGCGTTGTGTCGTCGATTGGTATCTATATAGACCAGTTGGTAACCACTTGAAGATATCTTTTAAATTGCTGACCACGATAAGAGAATTGTTTATGACTATTTTAAGATATCATTGCATGCATGTTTTCCAGTTTTGTGATCATGATACTGTATTTGGGCGTATCAGCGACGATGCAATTGTTACCAGTACGTTTATTCGGTTATTGTGCATGCAATGTATAATCTTGATCGTTTTTCTATTATGTCGGATATTTTGATGGGTTACTCATGAGTGTTTAACACTATTGTACTAATTTTTTATGGTCTCGACTTTAAAATTATTTTAAAATTACATTAAAAGATTATTTTACATGTTAATTTTTATGGGTAGCGCGCATCGCACATGCCTCTCACTAGTTTATAATAATAGGTAAAAGAGATTGTATCAAATTAGACTTGGATGATAAATAAATTAATTTACGATAAGAGAGTGATGAAACAAAATTTAACTTGTGATGGCACATATAATAATAAATATATACATATGGTACTAAAATACAACAAGGGAATGGAGCAGTATGTTATTCATGGCATAATGGGCAAAATGTGACGACCCGAGCCAATTAGGCCCATTTGGCTTGGGCTGTTAAAAAAGCTTGGTTTCAGATGTGAGGTGCTATGTTGAGTCCCATCAAGAGGGAAGGGATTTTTTTTAAAAGTTGCTTGTAATTGTTATTTTTATGGCAATTGGTTTGGCTTTTTCTTTGCACTAGTTAAAAGTTTCACTTGAAACTATTAAATCCTTTCAAGTGAATCGAAAATATTGACAATGACTCAATTACACTGGTTTAATAGAACCAATGAAATGATGAAACCGTTTGAAGTGAGTCGATGAAACAATTTCAAAATGACACAATTTAATAGTTCGAGGTGACCCCGTCCAATGAAACTTGACTATGAAACATTTAAATCGGTTAAATGGAATCAATAACACAAATTTCGAGTGAAACAATACCAGTTTACTAGAATAATGAAACAATGAAACTTGACGATGACACATTTCAACCGGTTCAATGGAATCAGTGAACCGGTAAAATGTTCATGTAAACCGGTAGAACCATGAAAATAAGAAATATTAAAGATTGAAATAATTATTAAATGATTTATAAATAAGGAAATCATATGATTATCCAAAAAAATACTAAATTACCCTTTTGTTGGTGTCGTCACATGACCAAAATAAATTAACAACTAATACATAATTACATTAGTGTGTCATTAATGAGAGCGTAAATTTCATCCATTAATTACAAGATCCAACAAATGAGAGGTGTTCTAACATTTTGTATGCTAACATATAGTTTGTACTCTAGTCCAACCCAATGATCCATTAATTAATAAGCCTCAGATATAGGTCATTCTATTTTATTGGACTGGATTGGATTGGCCTGAACCTAGACCTTCTTTGTTAATCTTAAATGTGGGGATGGACCACTCTTCTCTAATGGGCATGCTGAAGAAGGGCCTTTTTCTGCGTCATCGTTGGAAGACCCCGCATCTTTCGGTTCCATTGGTTTATCGTCGCCGCCGTTATTGAAAAAAGCTCTGTTGATTTACCTTCTGCTGACGTGTTGATGCCAACCATCTCTCAACTAAGCTTCCAAGACATGACCAAGTTTCCAAAGCAATCTAATCTTCGGAACAATGTCACTTAAATTTGGGCTTTACAAGTCTCGTATTCGATGTTGAAATAATTCTATTCATCGAAGCTATTGAGGCCGAGAACAAGGGCAAACCCACCTCAAAGCATTGAATCCATTTTCTCGTTTTGAATTTCTCTTTTGCATTTTCCTCATTTTTCTTACTAATCTCTTTTTATATTTTTTTTAACTCTATTTTCCCTTATCAGGATTTTAAGGCTAGCATTCTAATATATTATTTTTTGTTTATATTAACATAAAATATACATTAACATACCACCTTATGTCATTAAACAAATTTCAAACATCTATTATTCCAGAGATGTATGTTTATGTGATAATGCACTTACAACGTACCAAAAGAGACAAAATTCTATTTATTTATCTATAAATATAAGCGAGTTTCACTCTACGCACCATAAATTTCAATAGTTTCACTTTACGTTTACACCCCTCCACTAACTTTTTCTTAAAATTCTTTTAACCTTGTACAAAATGACAAAATTACCCTTATATTGAAATTTTTAAATAAAAGAAAATTATTTTGAACTTTTTTTCAGACTACATAATCCATCCAAAAGTACAAAAATAAAACTACGAACTCAACATCTTACTGTAGAATCGAACTACATATCTCATGATGTATCCGTACATAATTAAGTTTTGCCCCCAGTATTTGGGAAAGAATAAGCTCAGATCCTTTGGAAGAAAATTCTTGCACCTGGTAACAGTAGACTATAATTATCCCTTGACTGAACTAACATCACACGGAACCAACCCTCATATAACTACCTTTCTGGCAATTCCAATCTAAGCTACACGGAAAATATCTCCTCGGAGCTTTAGTGCATACTTCTACTCCTTCAGTTATCAAACTGTCTTCGCCTTACGAGAGGGAGGGCGGCGGAAGAAACTGATTAGATCATCAAGACCCTGTACAGTAGGGTTAATGATAATATTTTGTTAGTATCATATAGAGTGGAGTGGTCGTTCAAAAAGAATGTAGCAATACGGGTTTATTAGAATCAGTGAGAGCAATTACCCTGGTTGTGATAACGAGAAAACTGAAGAGCACTATTACATATGATCCCAATATTAGAAGTAACAGCAGGTCAAACGTTACACTAGCAACCTGTAAACATCTAATCACATCACTCTTTATACCAGTAATAGTGAATCATAATTACACATGAACGCATGCCTGCAGAAAGTAGAGAGAAGGAGATGATAACAATATCATTATTCGGCACTAATACCTGATATATGTGAAGGGCGGCTTTAGTTGAGTCATAGAAAGTAAACATCCCATCAAGCACCTCTTGCTGAACATTCACCTCATCTGTATGTTCAGCTAATTCCTGTAGGCAAGTAAATAACATAAGGGAAACAAAAAAACTAATCAGAATGAAGATGAGAAGAACTGATATACAGAAAAGCATGGCAAAAATGATAATACATTTTCATGTATGAAAAGGCCAGAAATTCTTTAGTATTTTAACCACATCCAGACAGTGATATAGAGCAAAATATATCCATAATTCTGTGGCGCCATCCAACGGAAATTTATTTCAAAGGATAAACTCATAATCGATAGCAGCTATTGAAGAAAAAAATATATTTAGTTTTCACTGGTGAACCAAAAGAAAGGCATGTTAACATAGTACTTTGTGGTTATAAATATCAGCAACATTACTATTAACATAAACCCAACAAATAGGAAATAAATGAAGAGGATAAGTTAGTGAGACCTTTTTCAATGCCATGATAAATGGGTCATTCTTTGCGAAAAATGGTGCCACTCGAGGTGTTTGAGACACAAGATCTAACCATGACCGCACATAAGAAGGATTGACAGCCAAACTACTGTCATCTGCAAAGATTTGAATATTCTTTCCTTGGTGGCCATATATATGCCTCTGTAGGATATAAATTATATTAGAGAGGCTGATACATTCAAGTTGTGTACTCAGGTTTATGTACAAAATATAGCAAATTTAGCTGATCGTGGAAGCAGCAAACAAGACTTTCCTTGCAACTGTAGAAGAGAGTAAAATGATATATTTACTTTTTTTAATACTTGTCATAGAAGAAAGAAGCAGTGTGAAATATGTTAGTGTGTGTGAACAAGATTAACACCAACTATAATCTTACCGCAAGACTCTCAGCTACTAACTTGACACTTTTGATGATTGCAGTTTCATTCACAAAATGCCTGCAGAGGAAAAAAACAAAAGAAAAACTTAGTAAACTTGCTTATATATAGAAACCAACCAACAAAGAGAAGAGAAGAGGTTTTAAATTCCAAATACTTGACCTGCTATCCAACAAACCGCCAGTACTCTCTAACAATTCTGGTGGACTAGAGAGTTCAGAAATGGTGGCTGCGGTAACTCTCAGTCTTGAAAACTGTTCATGCTCCCAAGCTACCTACAGTGCAATCACATGGTTTATACAATAGCATGTAGTAACACACAATTATCATATGCCTGTAAATATTCAGACGTTTCAACAAATTGTAGGTAGCAGTTTGATAGATAGAGGATAACAAATACACATAAATATACCACCTTATTTCATCAAATAAATTTCCAATATCTATGGGTTGAGAGAAGTATATTCATGTGAATGCATTTACAATACTCCAGTATCCAATAAGTTTTTATACTCACCCTTCCTTATTTTATTTATTTGTTGCTATATTTATTCTCATTTTTCAAAATTATTATCTTATCCTTTCTTGCATTAGAATCCGATTGATTCTGTATTTGATTCTATGCAATCAGTCGGTAGAATCAGAATCAAGGTGGTAGAAAGAGAGCCTATGTTTATGCAAATTTGTGTGTGCTCCTTTATTTGGACGTACTAAATAGTTGTGTTACTAAATAGCAAGCAGCCCTTACTCGTATCTATCAAATGAAAACAGAGTTCACATATCAATGAAAAAGTAAGCAAGCATTTATCTCAGTACTCAACACATTCATATGCAAATTTTGAGCCTTAAGAATTCTCAATTTAATATTTAAGAAAATATTTAATACAAGTAAAACTAATTTTTACTGTTGCAGTTCAAGGTTTCAGGTATACTTACTCGAGGATTGGAAATATTTATTTTCTTGTGCTTCAGCCTAACTTGAAAGCCCAACTCATCTGCTACAGTAGAAAACCCCTAATAAAACTCAACTGATCAGATCATGAAATGAAACACAACAGCACAGGTTAATATAATCCTATGATATCATATATTCTAAAACTATATATCAACTCACTTCAAAAATTTGCTTTATGTAGGCATTTTCTGCAGGCTTTGAAACATGAATCCATAATTTGTCATCCCATGACCCAATACTATTCAGACATATTGCATAATCAATACTCTCGCGCAAACGATGATCAAACGTTCGGAGCCACTGCAAAAGGCAAGATGCTAAAATAAGAGAACCCAACAAAGATGAAGAATAGAAGCATAGAAAGAATGAATTGACACTAAATTCAATGAACTACAAAGACTAAGCACCTTATGAGTTCCATTGTAGTTATATGGCCCACCAGATGTTAGACCAAATAGTAAATTGTACCTCCCTCTTGTTTTAGGATTTGAATAAAGAAGAGAGAATAACCTAGCAACTTCCAGTAGTGCGGCAATTCCGCTTCCATTGCTGTCACTTCCCATTGACAATGCCTGCAATGTACATGTCTTCACCCCGTTAGACAGTTCATAGTGTTGATATCTAAAGTTAAACTTGAGAATATTACATACAGGAGCAGCCCCAAATGAGTCATAAGAAGCAACTATAGCAATAGTTGGAAGTTGATTTGTGTCTCCTTCTGCTTTTAGTCCTGATAACCATCCCTGTAAACACAATAAATAAATCAACCTACAAGTAAGTTAGCCTAACTAACATCACACTATGATGATCTGGAGCTTACGCCCCACACATTATTTGAAAATCGAGTTTTCTGAAAATGGACACAGAAGCTTTTGTAGAATGACCACAAAAAGGATAAAACATTCTATTAGTCCATCAATGCCAATAAGAGTTTCATTAGTTTATTGCGTATCTTATTTTCATAAAGTCGGTATTGCACCAACGTCCGTGAACATTCCAAAACTTCCATTAATAAGAGGCAATGTATTTATTAACATGTGCATGAGCACATAAGAACGGAAACAAACTTAATATTGTTCAGTAATGCAAATTGCCCATCTATAAAGAACTTGAATTGATTGATGGGAGGAATGTTGCATTAGTTCCTCAAGTTCCGCAAAACTGAACTTCATAATCAACCATTTGTAAAGAGAATATTAGAAGTATGAGGAGCAAAAATAAATTCACATCATATTATAAGGATTAGTAGATATTATTATTCATAAGCTAATGTAAATTGGCTTGTCATATCATATAAGGAGTTGCGACATTATAATTAATGCAAGATGGTAGTTCTAGACAGATCATAAATATCAATATCAACACAGCATATAACACAATAATGCATAGGAAATTTTGCCAGACACCCTGGGATGTTTTTACAATAAAAGTCTGTCCTACATATTGCATTTCAACATCCTTGGTTAAAGGGAGAGCAATAAGTCAAGTAATAACCTGAATATTTGTGATAGTAGGAGACAGAAGTTTCTTAGGTTCTGGTGCTGACACAACAAGTTTGTATCTGCAATAAGTAAATGAGGATCAGATGACAAATAACATTCAGAAAAATCTGTATACGCTGCAACATAAATCATCATAATATATCCAAAGACCATACGAACCAAATGCACATATTTCATACTGAAAAGGAGATAAGGAAAATACGGCAAGTATAATCATCTCCAGAAGAGAAGGGGACAGATTAAAGAAGACAAGTCAATCTTAATCACTAAGCTCTTCATTTTCTTAACATAGGGAAAGCTCCAGTTTGTCCAAAGGAATTTCAGCCAAAATAAGGGAAGGACAGAAACAGAAGGAATGTTGATTTCTCCCTCCATGGGAAGTTTTAGGCAAGAATTAAGGATTTAAACTAAATAACCCTCATCTTTCATCTAATCTGGTGTTGTGATAATATGTAAAACCGAATTTCATTGGAAGCACACAGCTGGTGCCGTCATTGCAAATTCAACAAGATAAGGTACATCTAAATGAATATAACTAACAAACCCAATTTAGAAGATGAACAACCAGATAATGAAAGACTGATTGTGTGGTAAAAATGTCCAAGAATTCATCTAGTCATAAAAACTACAGAAATATAACTATCCGGGGGACATGTAGTCCTTAGACAACACAAAACATTGAGCTATTGACTAACCCGCCAGTAGTCGCAGTGGCAGGTTGACCGGTGGCATCACTCTTCTTGACATAAGCCAACACAGCATCAATATTGTCATCCTCATAAGAAAAATACACAGGATACTGCAGCAACATATAGCACTATGAGAATACAAATGGAACACTATAATTGAACAAATATGTGAAATGGCGAGAAGTAAATTGACCATGGGAATGTAACTCAACAGAAATAAATAGACCCCACATTTCCATATTTACTGGAATATATGTGTAGTTTGCAGAAAATGCCAAGAATGGTACACAAAAGAAATCAATAGTCACTTTCTGCAGAAGAAGGAAGAGAGATTATCTCTGTTTCACTTACAGGTATTTTGGCATGCACTAGTAACCTCTCAAGTTCCACCAAGGTGTTCTTCATCCGCTCTATCTCCTGAATTTCACTGCTCCTAGCATCATCTTTATTCTCTAAACTTAACATCTGGGGAAGAAAAAACAGCAAGCCCCCTAATGGCTGTTGTTGAGAAATATACTCTGCAAATGATCATCACAAAATAATAATGTCAATCATGCAACATATATAGTGATAGTTACTCCACCAAAAAGTTAAGAAACCATTAGACGTTCGAACATGACACTATCCAAAACAATGTAATAAAAAGAAGATAAAAATGTAACAGGAAACAACCCAAGAATAAAAGTCATAAACAACGAATAAACAAACAACAATTTCCTTTTTGTTATCAATTCCTTCATTCGTGCAAAATATACATCTCCAATATGCATAGTGGGTCAGTGACTGTCAGTGAAGCGTGTCAGTGTTGCGATCCAATCTTAACACGCCCTATTTCTGAACTTTGTATCACGAGATCAACCAGCAAATGCATAAAGGATTATACAAAGCATGCGAGCCTATGAACTCTACCGGCAACCAAATCATACAGCAACTAAAGCTGAAATAACCAGAACTACAACAGCCATTGATGATTCGAGAAATAACGAGTAAAGTGACAGTATAGCTAAAGTAAGCACCTTTGACAAAGGAGATGTTCATTTCTCGAACGGGGATCATGAGGACGGTGCGGGAGAGATCGGCGCCGGGAGCGAAATGCAAGGAGCCGGCGTGGTGATTCAGAGACGCGAGGCGAGATCCGAAGGGCGCGCCGGAGATGTCGTACTGGATGAGGCGGTACACGTCGACGACGGTGGCGGCGCCGCAGAGCTCCACGCACACCACCAGAATGAACACCAGGGCGATCACGGAGTACACAGACTCCAGCATTTCGCGCTCGCAAGATTTCCTTGCGGCCATTGCAGGAGGAGCTCGAATTTCTAGGGTTAGTGTTTTGTTTGATCTGGGAGATTATTTAATAAATCGGCGATTCAGCAGCGAAGAAGAGAAGAAGCATAGTGTGGTCGGACTTCTGAGACCCTATGGGCTTGGGGAGGGTTTGTTTACGGTACAGTAACTCTCACTGAAACTCCTATATACTTGCACGCTTTAACAGGTGATTAGAGTCTAAGTACTAATCATAATTTGGTGCTTCAAATTAAAACTTACAAATCATCTATTAAATTCTTATTTTCCCATTATTTATTATACAAGAAATTCAATTAAATCTTCCAAGAGTAAATTAGTTAATAAATTGAATGATTTCAACGAAAATAATCAATTTTAATTTATTGAAATACGTTTTGTTGTTTAAACATGTTTCATTTGTTCAGTATTATAAAGAGATGTCAATCGAGGGAGGGGTGTAATGAGAATTTCGAGTTCCATACCATAACAATAGGTGAAACACGTTAGGGAGGATGTAACGAAAGTCATGAATCAAAAGGCCAACAATATAAAATCTCAACCTGAATATCCTGTAGTGTGGTCCAAAATGAGTTAAATTCTAAATTTATACCTGATTGATTATAGCTCAAAACTTAAAACACCAATAAGAGTGGCCTACGAAATTTTACTTGGGTTCAGAGCATACAGATATTGCAAATATATATTTGATCGTTAATTACTATCAGCCAATTAATTATATATAAAGCCGTCCAGATTTGGAGGGTTTGTATCTGTAAATTAAGCTGTTGGCATTAACTCCCTACCCTATAAGTTGAAATGTGCAACTCAATTAATTTTTATCACATTCATTGTTCCTCTTTCTGATAGAACATTAGGCAGGGAATAATTAAACTCCACTTGCTGAGCTTGTATTTCAAATTACTTTTTTTGGGCGGAGTAATCAAATGAAGAAGAAACCAAAACTTAATTTGTCCAAGCATTTAAATTTACATTCTTGTACGCAGAGTTCAAATCATTCTGGCCATATAAAACTTGACCTTCAAAAATATTGGAATAAGGAACAGAACATTTGGAGAAATTTATTGATTTGGTGAATGAGTATCCTAAAAGTGAGAAAATTGGAGAAATAGTGGAATGCATATGTTTTACGGCGGGAAAGGCGTGATTCGCTCGTTAGTGTCCATGACGTTACTGACAAAATTGATGTTATTGATCGCTTGAACCTTCGTCGTCTGGAATTATAAGTTGCAGGTCTTCGTTGTCTCTGTAAACTTGAACAAGAGCAGCGGCTTTATACACAAACAGTCCCACCATGGCTGGCGTAAGCTGCGAAAAACAAGAAACAATATACATAATTTTTTCAACGTGTAAGCTCATGACAGCAAAATGCGTGATACTTTCATGAGGATACCTGGAAATCGAGGAGATTATTGACAAAGGATTGATGACACAGTGTCCACAATCCGTATATTGCAGCTGGTATCACAAGTCTCGGAGATGAGAGAGCCATACCACTACCCCTGATTGTTCTCTCTAAGGCATCTTCAAGGTCCTCACTTTCTATACCAATTCTGCAGCAGAGACACTTTTTATTAGTTTGAATGAAAAAAAAGAATTATTAATCAAGGAAAACGGCGGACATGGAACAAGACGATCAAGGAATAAGTTTTTCTTATTGTACTTCTTTGTCTTCTTTTTCATGAAAATCTGAGGAACCGTTTCCTTTGATAGGCTGTCTGTGTGCCTGTATAAGAGCTGCAGGTACAAACAACTGCATGGAAAATGACACTGGTTGGAATAGCAAATAATGCACGAACAGCAAGCCTGATAAAATCATCTTAGGAACACCAAAGTTTCTATATCTCATAAGAGCACAAAATAAAGAGCCGCAATATGCTGCCTAATTGCATACCACAAACAAAGTAACTAGAAATGGAAGGATCCTTATCACAATATCTGTGAAACTAAAGGCAAAAGATATCATATACGCATTTCTGCTAGTTGCTGATGCAAGTGTTTAGGAAATTACATAGGCATGACTTGTTTAAGTGATTTTCCTTAAGGATTTTAACCGAGATTGAATTATGGAAAGTGATCCAAAATTTTGAACACCAGAATCACGAGTAGTAGATGGCCCAGGTTGAAATTTCAATACATAAAATGGAAGCTGACCTGAATAGAACTCCAACGGCATAACTAATAGCAGCCTGCACACATAACTGTAGGTCAGTTCTCTGGCAGCAGAAAAATATATGCCTTCTAATTTTCCATTCCTCGGGATCTTTTTTACCTGAACAGATAGAGCTATCAAGCAATACCCACTACATGCAGTTCCAATACTAACAGATAAAAGCAACATCTCCCTCTTAATCTGCAACACACAAAAAAACAGAATCGGCATGTCACAACAGAAGAGCTGCAAATTTTTTGGATTAACTGTGATTTGGCCAAACAGGCTGAAAATTAAAAAAAATTGTTGACATGCTTATTGGAACCACACTATCACAGGAATTAACTTAATACCAACAAGTTCTTTCCAGCTAATTTGGGAAACAGATGGAGAAAAGATAAAGATGAGAAAGAGAAAACAACAATGAACACAAATACTCAAAGATCTTCACATTGGAAAAGTAATTTAATCCAATTTAGATTTTACATTCTTAAGCAGTTATTTATAAGTTTCATTTGCTAGAACTTGTAAGAAGAAAAACATTGTTCATAGACTGAAAATTTAAAATATTGTTTCAATAGAAAGAACACCTTCACTTATTTGCATCACATCATTCACAAATGATGATAGTTCAAACAAATTGTACATTAAGAAAATCACTGTGCATTATAATAAACTCATAACTAGGGGAAAATTCCATGTGCTTACAAGAAAATCAGAATTACTTTTGCATAACTTCTTTTGGGGGAGATAGGGAATGCAAATATGAACCGGTGAACGTCATGACACAATCCATACACTTATTTTAATTCGAGTACAGCAAAGGATCCAAAACAAAATACAACATCTTCTTCAAAATATATAACCAAGAAACATACTGAGTTCAAGAAGAGGGTCGTACAGCTTCATATTGGAGAAGGTTCAGTTTCTTCCTTCTCTCACTGTCATCCCGGAATGCCTGTCAGTCATGCATAAGTAACTACCAAATGAAGATCTTCGATCTTATGATAGTGGGAATACGACCTCCAAATAAAGCATACCTTAGCCCTGGCCTTCATATTCATTGGTGGAGGGTTATCACCGGAAACCCACTCTTGGGTTTTCAACAATTTCAAAAACCCACCATTGTCGTCATCTCCAATATCCTAAGCATATACATACATGTGATTAGCGCCAAGGTCAGTGCATTTGAAATGAAAATAACAAGAAAGGGCCAACCATGGAGAATAGATGAACATTTAAAATCTGAGACTGACCATTCTGTCAGATCATTAACATGCATACTTACCTATCCTTTTTGTTTTACCAACCAAAAGGGGGGAAATAACACACACCATAATAAGACCAAAAAGAACATACAGTATAAGCCTTAATTCATTTGGCAGGAAGTAGAGACAAATAAATGGAAAACAAAGAATTTATGTTGCAAAAACCAAAAATAACAGTGTAGTTACAAAAACAATAAGTGATGTTGAAATTAACGTTTCTAGTGAATTGGTAATCCAATCAATAAATAAAAGTGATGATGTCGACGTTGATTAACCACAGAGTCAATACAGAGCTTCAATGATTCTAAACATTACTCACCAAACTCACCAAAGTAAATCATATTGCAGTATGTTGCAATCTATGTGCTGCTTAGATACAAGTACCCACCCTGTCTTTTTCTTTAGATGGATAGACGGGGATTTCAGGGCAGCAGAAACATTTAGATATTCATATTCAAACTCATTTTTCAAGTTAAAAATTACGTCAACTTTTCAAAGAAGTGCCTAGTTGGAATCGATGTTGTAAAAATCCCCGATTTGTCCAATTAATCCTCTATAATTCTCGATTAATCCTTTACAGTTAGTCCCTAGAAGGCCCTCTCCGACCGACTAATGCTTAGCAATTTTTACAACACTGGTTGGAATGCAGTACCTGCTCTGTTTGTTGAGGAGTGGCTGTGCCTGTGAGTTCATTGGCATCGACACCAACAGAGACCATAGCTTCCCCCTGCACAACATATAATTCCATACTTTACCACATGAAATATATAGTTTTAGGCAATAACAACTTGCAGTAATCTTGTCAAAAACAAAATACTCAATAATGAACAATTCAGGTGAAAAATACTGTCTCATTGCTAAAACCCAGTCACCAAAATGCAGACTTGTAATGTCTTCCATGAAATAATTAATCTGAGGACTTATAAGTTACTGCTCATGTTTGTTTTTATGAGAGACATATGTGGGGGTTGTAACTTGTACCTGATTTCTTTGATGAGAAGGGTCATCATCATCAACATCAACAGATTTTAGTGCATCCTTCTGCCACAACATATCAGAAACTCTTGATATAAAATCCCCATTCAATGCTCTCTCCTTCAAGAAACTCTTCAGAACATCCTCTTCCACAAGCTCGAGAGCTAGAAATCAATGCAAGGAGAGGAAAATGTTGGGTCATTTACCAATCACCACAAGCTCATTCTGAGCAACGACCAAATAAATTGCTCATCCCCTAAACCAAATTGCACAAACCCAACAACATAATATCCACATATGAATCTCACAACACACTATGAGCATTTCAAAACAACAGTAGATGAAGAAGAAAAAACACTGATTGAGAGGGTAGGGACTCACCTGGAGGAGGGCTTGTTTTGAGAACAGAAACAGTCGGGTTTCTGGTGAAAGGGGCAAATTGGGGACGAGGGTGTCTTGGAAATGGATGTGTGGTGCAGGTCGTCAAGCAACCGGCGCTGGAGAGGGTCTCCATTGCCAACCTCTGAAGCTTCTTCTATGGCTAATTGATTGAGCAGACACATTTCCAGAATGAGTTTGGGTGGGTGAGGATGATAAGTTGTGGGACCCATTTCCAGATATTTCCTTACGATCAAACAAAGATTAAGGCTTTGTTTGGATGGACCGTAGCAAATGTACTCATTCCTTGTTTGGATGTTTAAGCAACGTTGCAAGCAAATTGGAATAGTAAACCAGTTTTTTCATTCATAAATTACTCATGAATGTGGGAGAAAATAGATTACTCATGAATGTGGTAAACATCTGCATAAATATTCCACAAATGAAAATACAAAAGACAACCAAATACAATTATTCTATTATAATATCAAAGTAAATTAGAGTAATTATCAAGTAGAGTAATAACCGGTGTTATGGATCGCGGAAGATCTCGGCGAAATCGCAGAAATTTTCACATATTCGTGACAATATCTCAAAAATCGCCCCAAATACCGGTCAAACCGGACAATTTCAAATTAATTTTGGTTTAATCCAGTTCAAATCAATTAATTCCGATTTAATCTGGTTTAAATCAATTAATTCGGTTTTAATTAAATTTAAATAAATTAATTCCGGTTTAATTTGGTTTAAATCAATTAATTCTGATCTAATTTAATTAATCTTGGTCTAATTCGATCGGCTTCTTTCCGGCACACTTAATCCGGTTTGATATTTAGGTTATAAATTATAAATAATAAACAATAAATATCATTCATTTTCCATATAAATTATAAACTAAATATTATTTATTTAGGTTATGGCTCTGATCCAACACATTTAAAAACAATTAAAGATCATTTAATTTTTCTTTAATAAATAATAAATATGAGTTTATATATATATATAATTATTTATTTATTATAAAACGCGATTTGTCGTGATCTTCTCGCGATCTTCCCACGATCCCTCCGAGTTTGTTAGATCTCCCTTTTTGTCAAGAGGTCGATATATCTCCGCGATTCAATATTCATAACACTGGTAATAACCATTAGACCACGCACAAGTTGGTCATTATAATAAATAATTTGACGACCATCAAAAACAAATTTGTATACATTTATAATTTTCTAGGTCGAGTCCCAAGTTTATATTGTATATGTGAATTAATCTATCATCTTTTCTCTGTTTAGAATTGGCTAGTCCATAAATCAAATGCTTTTGTTGTGGGTGTCGTCTAAAAAACAGGGTTCAAATATTATTTAAAAGGGTCTCAAATATGATTAAAAGACCTCAAATATAGAGTAAAATTTAAAAATAAATGTCCAAATCAATATTAAGTTTGGAACAAAAAAATCATATCAACAATTTTTGCTTTAGGCGTCAAAAATAGCAGGGATTGCAGAAAAATTCATATCTTGAGTGCAAGAAGATCCTTCCAAGCTATTGTTGGATCTTGACTACTTACTCCTAGTTTGGTGGCTCTTCTTGACTGCTGGCTCCTTTAAAGTGCATGTGTGTCTTAGATCATGACCACCAATAGTTATGCGAGTCTGAAATTCTTGAAGTGTTTCATTATATCTTTCAAATATAAAAATATAATATTTTTAAATATTACTTTTTAACACCTTCCATACAGGAGTTCAACATATTTATGTACTGTGATAAGTCTAGTGCATACAAATCTAAGTCCAATTTTTCCATGTTGATGTCACTCTCTTAAGTCTCACCAATTAGCCTCTACCAGTTCTAGTGCTGATGCTGGAAAGTGAAAACCTCTTTATTGACTTGACTATGCTTTTGAAGGAGAGTAGGCATGTTCTCAGAAAATACACTAGTACTAGCCATGGAGTATATTAATATTATAATTATATCTTGTTAACCACGTTCTTAATTCATATTTAAACTGGTAGGTGTGGAATTAGAGTTTCCACACCACACCTCCAAGTTGATAATTAACTGCTCTTTTGGTAATTCTCAGCGATCCAGTCAAGTCAAGCACCTAATGCTTTATGCTTTTGCTTTGGTCCACACCCGCTAACGACATTTACATGTATTATTCGAATACATTTTTCAGATTTTAAGTTCCAACTTGAAGTTCTTTTAATGAGTAATTCCAATGGCGCCGCTACTAATTGTATATCCAAGACCAAAACTCTATTATACAGATTGAAATGTCATCTAATGACAGCATTTTGTTAATGGATTACTAATGACAAAATGATTTGAAAGATGGGATGGGGTAAAAAGATGCATTTTATATTTTTTTAAAGGTCATGACGGGATGGGGTAAAAAGATGGCCACATTAAAAATATGTATCTTATATCCATTTGTTAATGGCTATTTCAGCATTGTGAGATGTATAACTTTTTTATAAACCAAATTAAGATGTGTTCAAAATTTACATGTATATAAGTAGAGTTTAATTTCAAGTCTTAATTCAAAATTAAATCTATTCAACTAATGGAATATTAGAAGTTCACATGTCATAACTTGCAGGTATAAGATATTAAAGATTTTGTGTTGAATTTGTAAGAAGATAGTTAATTAGATGGTTTACATCAATTCGACATGTAACTTGTGTGCAAATTTTATACAATTACTAATTAAAAATCTTGAAACCAAAAGAGGATATGAACCAGCTTATTTGTTTGACCAACTACAGGTGAAAGTCAACCTTTGCAAGAACATGGCGGCTATTTTCTACTGTAAAGTTGCAAAAGAAGTGGAAGTCTTCTGTTGATTTAATCATATAATAAAACCAAAGTTTGTGGGTGCAATTGATTAATTAGACATGTAATTAGTTAATTACATTACAATGTAGGCAACGCACAAGTCAAGCATAACCTAATTGGCTGTCCCATTCCATTCAAAATAATTGGCAAATGGACTCACCTTATATAATTCAGTTCAGAGAAATTTGAACATCTCTTTCAAACCAGTGTTCAATTAATGGATTAATACTTAAGATGAAAATGAGATACCATCATAAATTGACCGAATGATTAGGGTATTAAAAAAGTTACTCCTAAAATTTTTTCCCGTAAAAATAATATATTTGAGGTATTGTACGGGTGAGAGAACTGGGAGCACAAGTTCATAGTTTTCTAAATCACCGAGTTATTGCAAACAACAATTTGACATTCTTATTCATCTCTTACAAGTTACAAGTGTTACCCATTTTTATTAATACAAAATAGACACAAACCTTATTTAATAGTAATCTTCTAGGTCTTAATTTAAATAAAAATAAATAGTTATCAAATTTTAGGAACAAATGCCCTAATTTTCAATACCAAATTTATGTATTATACAAAACAAAAACCTTTTATAATTTTCTAACATCAAAACAAACATACACTACATGTAAGCACTAAATCCTACACGTACCTCGTCCTTCATCATCCTACAAATTTATTAGTTGGTTGCTGACCTCAAACAACCTTCGATTTGCTTCTCTGACCTTGACCACCGCCCTAATAACCATTTTCTTCACGAGTCGCACTTCGTCTTCTCTCTCATATTTTTGACCGTACACTTGGAAATGAAAGAGAGTAAGAGTTTTCCTAAATAATTTACATATATTAATTTAAAATGGTCATGAAGGTAAATCAGTTAACATGCCTCGCTTGCACACTCACAAAATTGTCACGTAAGATTTATTTAACGATGCTAGTCTTCGTGAAATTGAATAAAATTTTCAAAATTTGTGTACAATATATGTATATTTAATGTGTTCCTAATTTTATAGAATACATAGTGCGTGCGTGCGTGAATTGTAATATTATATATAACACAATAAAACAAAGGAAGTTTAGTGGGTCTTTAGCAGTAACGTTAAAAGCTAATGACGCACTCCAAATAAAAGATACACTAATATATATATATATATAGGAGCCGGCCTTGACTCTGCACCAACCATTCCATTCCCTCTTATATAAACACAATCTCTACCTCCTCAATCCACGCTCTCTTAAATATTACTCCAAACCACAATCTATCCAGATTCTATCTAAATCATGTCCTCTTTTTCCTCGACACCACCCACCGGCGGCGGCGGCGGCGGCGGCGGAACCACCATCTCCGCCGTCCATCCCGACATCATCAGGGCCCACATCCTCCCCCGCCTCGACGGCCCCGCCCTCGTCTCCGCCGCCTGCGCCTCCCCCGAGCTCCACTCCCTCTCCTCCGACGACAGGCTCTGGCGCGACATCTGCGCCTCCACGTGGCCCTCCACCGACGACCCACGCGTCCGCCACGTCATCTCCACCTTCCCCTCCGGCCACCGCTCCTTCTTCTCCGACTCCTTCCCCCTCCTCGACCACAGCCACCGCCGCCGATGCTCCCCTCCTCCCCCGACGCGCGGCCTGATCTCCGCCGTGGATATATTCTACGAGGGCAAGCTCGTCTTCTCCAGAGTCCACGAGACCGAGACCGAGACCGAATGCTTCACGCACTCGCCGTTCCGGATCGACCTCCTGGCCCAGAACGAGACCGCCCCGGTCCCGGTCCGGCACGGCGGGATCGAGGAGGAGTGGGTGAGAGCGCTGGAGGAGAAGCTGACGCTGAGCTGGATCGTGATCGACCCGGCGACGAGGCGGGCCGGGAACGTGTCGAGCCGGAGCCCGGTCTCGGTGAGCCGGCACTGGCTGACCGGGGACGTGCAAATCCGGTTCGGGGAGATAATGAGGGCCGGTTCGGATGACGAGAAGGTGGAGTGCGGGGTGGCAGTCACGTGCGGGGGGAAGGAGGGAGGGGAGATGGAGATGAGCGAGGTGAGCGTGCAGGTGGAGGGGATGGACGGGAGGATACTCAACGGGAAGGACAGTTTGGTCATTTTGCAAGGGGCGATCGGGTTCGGGGAGAGGAGGAAGCAGCGGGGGCAGGATGGGAAGAGGAGCTTCGAGGAGTACGAGCAGCTGAAGATTAGGAGGAGGAGGAGGTTGCAGAGGATCGAGAGGGCGCTTGACTTGGGGTGCGTCGTCACTGGGGTCACCACGTTTATCACGTTTTGGTGCTTCATTTTGTTCCGATGATATATTATTTTATTTTTTTATCAATTCATTCATTATTTTCTTCTCTAGTTTAATGGCCAGAATTCAGTTATATACTGTATTTTTATTTGTACTGCATAGGCTTGTGGGCTAATAATAGTTCTGAAGCTTGCGTGTTGAAAAACCAACATTTAGAGATTTATATTTATTTTTTCTTTTCTCTATCTCAAGGTAAGTATATATTTTTTTTTTCTCTACTCTATCTCAAGGTAAGTACCTTGTAATAAATATTAAATATATACGGAGTAAAGGATTCAAAGATTCGATGGTAAGAGAATGTAATTCAAATGAAGCAACATCAGTAACTTTTAATTACAGTTAATTCTTATTTCATTTACTCAAATATTTTTTCCTTTTAGTATTTTAACTTCTTTTTAAAAAGATTATATAAAATGACAATATATTTTTATTAAATTTAAAAACTTATGTCATTAAAAAAAATGAATGCATTATGGTGGGACTTTCTCCTCTTAGTTATACACAAGTTGTGCTTAACACTATATACGATATTTTTCAAGAGATATAACTAAAAAAAATTTATCATTTTAATGGTGGTTTCAAGATCCATAAAGTCGAGCTTTTTAAATCTAATAGTTTACATTTTTCTTACACACAACTTGTTTCACAAAATTACTTATTAGGAAGAAAAATTATATGCACCATCAACCTCAACGAGGAGATGAGAACGATGAATAATCAAATATGCAACAAAAATAGACCACCACTACCATCAATGTCATTCATCTTGTCACCTACGAATGTTCTATCTCAATTTCTCAACAGACATAACTAGTGTGGAGGGGTACACGGGGACATCTTCAAAATCCCAAAACCAAAAGCTTAGGATATATTAAATTTATGAATTTATTAAATTCATAAATTTAATAAAAAGTTTAGGATATATTTATCATTTTATATGACTAACTATAAGACTTAATAGTGCTAATGGAAATAGGAGAAATGAGAATTGGTTATAAACGAAGGTGATGAAATTGTACGGTGTGTAGATGATCCATATGTATCTCGTTCTTTCGCCACCTTCAATAATCAAGCTTCCAACTATACTTATCTTAGATATATTTGAGTAATGAAAGTGAAGTTATTATAAGTTTGCTATATTTAGGCGATTAAAGTGAAATGTGACAATAAACTCATGTACTCATGTGCAATTTAAGTAATATTAATCAATTTAATTTGTTGACGGATGTAGATTGTTTCCAATGTTTATATAAATCCACTGTCTTGGTTTACATTTTTTTCTTGTTTAAAAATGGAAAATTGATAGCATATGATATATTTCAATACATTCTTATGCATTTGGATAAAATCTACTTAAATTTAATACAACCTTTCAATTTTATGTTGATGATTGAACAAAGAAGATATTTAATCAAAATATGATGGCATTTCGATAACAACTTAATATTAAATAGATTGTCAAATTCTCATTAAACTATCATTGAAACGGAGTCATAGTATATCAAATGTGCCATATTGTATGAAATATAATGAGATATTACTTTAATAAAAAATTAGTTTTTGTTGAATTATGTGTATCTATTAGATTATACACATTTAACAATACATACTAATTATTATTATTCACATCATAGAGAGCGCTTGAGTTGTAGATGGATTATTCCAATTGTACTTGTATTTATATTTGAGAATCAGTAATGCAATAGTTGAGATTTACATTCAAAGGATAAATTTCTCCACTGTTATTATATTGGAGAAGAGGAGTCTGGGTCTAAGTTCCTTCACACAAAAAAAAAAAAAATTAAATTTAGTGGAACAAGAGTTGTCACGAGTAAATTTACGAACATAAATAATATTTTTAATAAGACGAGGAATCATCTATACATCACGAAAAGAAATTGAGTGATGAGAAATATTAATTAGAGTGTAGGTCACCACAAAAGTTTATAGTCTCATTCAGATCACCATAATTCTAATTTAATTTTTGAAATCACCAAAAAATTTGTAGTCTCACTTAGGTCACCGGAATTTCTGAGGTCACCATAAATTAATTTCTGAAGTTATCAAAATTAACTTTTGTCTCACTGTTACTAAATCTTGTCTATTTTTATTTTGAAAAGACCAAATTGCCCATAAAAATGTCATTTACCTCCACTTCACCGGCGACCACCACCTTCCACTCCTCCCCCGACCACCTCCGCAACTTCCATTCTATCGCCCACAACTTCCTCTCCTCCGCCTTCTACGGCTCTGGTCCCTCCTCCTGAGAGAAGCTGGTCCGCCACTCCGCCGCTCCAAGCGCCCCAACGGCTTCACAATCCTCGTCACCGCCGGCAGCCACTGCTCCCTCGCCCTCAACGACGGCCCTCTACCCCGCCCCCCTCTACGACGTCATTCCCTTCACCCATGTCCTCCACCTAGCTGCCCTATCTTTTTTTCGCTTCGACGTGGTGGGCATGTCTGTCTCTGGCCGAGGCAATGTTCAGAAACTCAACCCACATCACCGGAGAGTCTTGGCGAGAAAGAGGAAGAAGATGGAGGGCTTGAGTAAAGAAGAAAAGGAATATGAGAGGGCATTTTGGTCATTTCATTAAAAGTTGATAGAAAAAGTAAAAAAAATTACCGATGTCAGACCTAAGTGAGACTACAAACTTTTGTGGTGACTTAATAAACTACATTAGCATTATGGTGGCCTAACTGAGACTATAAACTTTTTTGGTGACTTAACTAAAATTACCTCTATTAATTAATTTTAAAATGACCGGTAAAATTAACACGTAAAAATTCACAATTTAAACACGGTGTAAGAGAAGAAAAAACATACACCTGAATTAAATTTAGTGTGAGCGGAAGCTTCAGTGTCCATGTATCGATCTTCAGGCGGTTGGTGAAGAGACGTACTGAAGAATGAGGAGACAATGTCGAAAATTGAGCTTGGCGTGAATCGCTGCTGGGCTGGAGCGAGTGGGTGCTGATCTTCAAGTGGGCCTATCAAGATTTAGCTCAGCCCAGTTCTCTTAAATACTCAACACATACAGTATTCACGAACCCCTCTAAAGCCCAGTCCATTTGTTTGAATGAGTGATAATCATTTTAAAGGAATCAAACCATTCATAAAAAACCTTTAAACTCGATTCCGCAAATCAAATTCAAGTATCTAATTGAATTTGAATTTAACATGTTATATTGATTAGAGTTTGAGGAGTAAAAAGTTACAAAATTTAATTATACTCAATTTGATCATATCAAGACATTATTACATGACAGATAAAAAAACAAATAAAAGTGAAATTTTATTTGTTTAGAAATTTTATAGAAATTTTCATTTTAAATTATAGAAATTTTCATTTTAAATTATAATAAAAGTGAATGTTATAGCTGTCTAGAGTAAGTAAATAAGTAATAGCATATCATGAACCTAGAAGAGCTGAATTGTAATTAAGAACCTTGAAAAAAGCACCATATATAGTGTCATCAAGTTACAAGGTCGTTGGTTATTGCGGCGCCGGAATAGAAATAATTTACCACCAAACCGATGTACACAAATACAAACGTAGTAACATGTAAATACTAAATACTAAATACTAAATGGTTTGGATCAGAATTCAGAACCATCCACCGAGACGCAACCCAAAACCCAATTCAAATAAATAAATCAATAAATAAAGGACAACACAGAGCGACAATTCTTGATGGACCGACCGTCGACACACCATTCATGAAAATTTTCGATCCTCTATTCTTAAACCCAGAAAAATAAACCAAAAACATCCTCATTGCCCAAATAAGATCTCGAAAACGACGTCGCATCCTATCGTCTCGACCATCGCTGTCACTCGCGTCGTCGTCGTCGTTTCCACTTAACATAACTGATAATAGCGATAACAACATAATCCTAAATTTCATGTCTTTTCACTCATCATAAAAAGAAGTTGACCACCGAATAATGCAGCATCGATCAAAGATCTGCGTTTATTTTCCTCTTTTTAGTTTCGACCGTCGGATTAGTGTTGAATTCTATAGGGCGATGTGGTCCACGCGACACCTGATTTCTAAAACGGTAAGCGCTGGACCAGTTTAGGGTGGGCCCCACCCAGGGAATAATGGCGTAGGTGAAAATCAACTGCTAATGTAATATTGAAATGTGAGGAGGTCCATTATTAGGTGGGTGTGGTTTTTGTTATTTGTGTTTGTTTTATATAATCACACTTGTCTCGTTTTGTATTGTTTTATTTTCAGGAAAAGTGTAGATTATTATGTTCATTTACACATTACTTTTATTTTAGTTACACTCAACTAAAATTGATCGTAGGTTATTCAGCTGTAATTTAGTTTTATTCTCAATATTTTAGGTCTCAGGATAGAAAATTTTAGATTTGAAATTAATTTTAGATATTTAAGTCTGGAAATTAGACTTTTAGTTAATGGGCATTGTTCGTCTTTTTATTTTCAAAAATAACATTGTTATCCAAAAACTTAAAAGTTTAGAATATAGAAAACTTTAGTGTAGGTGAATGACCCAAATTTTATTTTGGTGTAAATAAATAGAAATGACGTATAATTAAGGATAGTTTTTTTTGTACTTATCTTTATTTTAAATTTAAATAACATGCAGGGGATGACAATATTTCCCGTCCCCAACCCCGACAGAGATCCTTGAATCCGAACAGGAACGGAGCAGGGACCGGACAAGGTATCCTTGCCCTGCTCCACCCAATATATTAAGTAAAAATTATATTTAATGAAAAATAATATCTTTTAAACATAATTTTTATACACCTTTAATGTAATAATAATAATAATACTTTTAAACATATCTTTTTATTAAAACAATAGTTTTTAATACAAAATTGATTAAACTAATAATTATAATTATGTTTAACATTATTTTGAATTGAAAATGAGAAATCTCGATACGTCGAGAAATTTTAGCTCGTTTCTAATGGGACAGAATGAAATCATCAAACCTACCGTAAACTCATCTCATTGCCATCCGAAGAGCATGCAACACGATAAACTCAATCAAGCGAGGGAATTAATTTTGGTGATGAGAGTCTGAAACAAGGATGAATCGAATCGGATCGGATCGGACAGGAAGAGAAGAGAAAAGAGAACATGGAGCCGTTGAGGTGGGGCCCAGATTAGTGTTGTGTGTTTTTGTAGTGTGAGTGTATGATTGATTGATTCTACTGCCACCGATTACATTACTCCGTACCCTCTCGCCTTTTTCTTATTTACTAAACACTCCCTTCCACTTTTCTTATTTATGCTTCTGCCTCTATATATTTAATTCTTTTGTAGCTGAAGCAGTGTAGAACACGATGATAATATATAGGAATGGAGAAATAAATGTATATAAATCATTGTTGTTCGGTCGCCCGAGTTAATAACTTAGATTAAAATTGAATATTTTCCCATGTATCATAAAAGTATAAGGGTATGAATATATAAAATTAGTTGAAGATCGATTTATTTTGTAATAGATTCATAAATGTTCATGCCCTGTGAATAAAAAATAATTTAATTTAATTCATTCTTTGCTCATGTCCATGTCTCATTATTATGAAAGTTAATTTAAAATCCAATATAAATTGATACCCAACCCTAAAATCCCCGTACCAATATCCTTATGAGAAGTTGGTGTCCTCGAATCTTATTAATGGACCAACAACACCACTTCATAAAGTTGTAAATAAGTCATTCGAGTTCAATTCGTTAAATATTTGATTCGAGATGAAACAGAGTTTGAGTCAAATTCGAGCTAAATATTTGGCTTGTTTAATAAACGAGCCGAGCTCGAGCCTGACCTTTTAAGATTCGACAAGCTCACGAATCGAGTTTAAGATTATCTATTATCTTTAGAGCCGAACTCGAACTTATTTTAAAAAATTCGTTTGAGCCCGAGCCTAATCAAGTCTTACAAAATTGAGGCTTGATTCCGCTCGATCACACCCTACCACTCAACTTCTTGATATTTTGGCACTTTGTCATGTTTACAGATGAAACTATTTTTAATTAGTACGATTTTTTTTATAAAGCTCCATTAGAAGTAATTTATTCAATCCCTGAGGTCAATAACAATCTTGGGCTATTTGTGGATCAAAAGTGGGAGCCCACAGTTTCCATAAACTGGCAATGACCAAATCGAGATTTTGCCACCAAAATCAATCCTAATTCCTGAGATTGAACCAAATTGGGATACAAATTCCCAATATAAGACTATATTCTCCATATTGCAAATTAACTAGCTTAAAACATTCTCCAAACTTACCATTTAAGGTCTTCATTCGTAGATCATTCCTGTAATTATACTTTTACTAAAACACCAACTAGCAAATAAAACCACACACTATATTCCAGTAGAGGATCACTTAACCACTGGATTCGAGTTCAAACAGGCCCCTCCAAGATATCATGCAACGACGGAGGGACGAAGAGGCAATAAGGACATAGTTTTTCAATTAACGGCACGCTGGTAATGGTAATGTAACGGTTGGGCCTGGGGGTTGTTTGATAGAAAGTGGAAAACTGAAGGGCAAAAGTGGAAAAAGAAAAGTGGCGATTGAATCGGGGGGGAGACAAAAATGAAAATACGAAGAACATAGTCAAGATTGTGGGCACATCCCACGTGTACGCCACGTCCTTGTCCTCGTTTTTATTCAACCAACCAAGCACCTTTGCTTCCTCCTCTGTTCCTCTCTCTCTCTTTTCCACATTCTGAATCAAACCCATCTCTTTCTCTACACACATTTGATACTCTTAAGGTTTCTAGTTTCCTCTTTTTGACGGTCACAGTAAGCTTTAGACAGAAAAGGAGCACCAGCGAAGAAGAAGAAGAGGAATAAGAAGAAGAAGAAGAAGAATCTTTGATGATCACTTTGTTCGAGGAATTCAAGGTAACAAACAAACAAACAATCAGTCTGAAAACCAAAGGCACGACCTTTCCTTCTTTTTTCTCAAATTCCGCACTGACCCATCTCAATTTTGGCTCTGAAGAAGATTGGAGTGGCGAGACCGGCACATGGAGGGAGGGCATGAGAAGAAGATCAGGAAGAGAGGGTGCTCATCGTCCTCGTCGTCCTCGCTAGTGCTGCGTCGCAGGTACAGGTTCAAGAGGGCCATTTTGGTCGGGAAGAAAGGTGGGTCAAGCACTCCGGTTCCTACCTGGAAGACCAGCTGCACCAGATCGCCGTCTCCTTCTCCGACAATGGGCAATGACGCCGATTTCTCCAAACCCCCCTCGGCTCCTCGTACCCACCGAGGAGACGGTAAGAGAAGGGACATTTCTGTCTCCGCCAGAAAGCTCGCCGCTACTCTTTGGGAGATCAATGGACTGAACTCTCCTTCACATTCACATTCACATTCACCCCCAAATTTGGAGGATCCGCCATTGTTGAGGGACAAGAAGCCCAAAGAGAGCGTTCGCAGGTTGCCAAAATCAGATTTCCTGCCAGCCCATCTCTCGGATCCGTCTTATAGTCCCATTTCTGAGGTACCCATTTGAAAAGTTTCAAATTTTATGATTGATTGATTGCTTAATTAATTTATGGGAGTATTTTGATTTGATTTGTTGGTCTGGGAATGTGTTGCAGAGGATGATTGGTGGATCTAGGGTAAGTCACAATAGAAGAATGTCAGCCGTGTCGCGCAAAATTCAGCTGACTGATCACTGCTTGGACTCGCCGAGCAATGGGAGCTTGATGGAGGTGAGCAATTGTGCAGAATTGTCTCCATTCTTCATAAACAACAACCCATAACTGTGATTTTTAGTTTTAACTTCAAGTCAGTATATTTTGCTGTTGTTACTATCACAAGAATAGAAAATTGCATAGAGCCCCCACTTGTCGAGCTTGGGGTCCATTTTTCTGCATTTGCACCTGGCTTGCCGGTCATGACCTCCCATAACATACATGGTGGCATCATGCTTGTTATTGTTTTGTTTTGTTTTGTTTTGTTCTGTGTTGTGTTGTGTTTCTCTTCTCTCAGTCACATGAGCAGATGGAGAAGAGAGGGACATAGGTCAACACAATCATTTAACCATTTTAATGGGATTAGGAATTATTCATGTTAGGTGCATTTTTAGTCTTTAGTGTGTGTGGTCCTGCCTCTTCTGTCCATTATTAGCTTGTAATGATAGAAAATTTTGGTAAAATTTATCTCTATTTTTTTCGGGTAACTATGGGATGTTGAAACTGTAAACCTTGTTGTTCATGGTGTACTAAAAAATGCAGGTTGAAAATCATTCTCGACTTCAGAATCACAATCCCGCAGGTTGCATGATTGGAGTCAAGACCCGGTTGAAGGATGTGAGCAATGGCCTAACCACTTCCAAAGAACTCTTGAAAGCTCTGCACCGAATTTTAGCCCCCGAGGAGAATCACGCGTCGAGCTTGTCGCTGGTGTCAGCTCTTCGCGCGGAGCTTGATCGCGCGCGTGTCCAAGTTGACCACTTGGCCCGAGAACTGAGGTCTAACCGCAGTGACATTGACTATCTGATGAAGCATTTTGCAGAAGAAAAGGCGGTTTGGAAGAGAAAGGAAAGGGAAAGGACCCGGAATGCCATGGAGTCAATGGCTGAGGAGCTTGAGGTGGAGAAGAAGCTGAGGAAACAAGCTGATAGACTTAACAAGAAGCTCGGTAAAGAGCTGGCTGATACAAAGGCTACCCTGTCAAAATCGCTGAGCGAGCTTGACAGCGAGAAGAGGGCGAAGGAGATATTGGAGCAAGTCTGCGACGAGCTCGCCGAGGGAATCGGAGAAGATAGAGCCGAGGCTGAGTTGCTGAAGAAAGAATCCGAGAAGGTTCGGGAAGAAGTGGAGAAAGAGAGGGAGATGCTGCAGCTAGCCGATGTCTTGCGCGAAGAGAGAGTTCAGATGAAGCTCTCCGAGGCCAAGTACCAATTCGAAGAGAAGAACGCAGCAGTGGAGAGGCTGAAGAATGAGCTCGAGGCCTACTTGAGCACCAAACAGAACGAAGTTATAAACGAGGATCACTGGTCTCCCAAATCCGAGAGAAGCAAGGAGCTCCACGCTTTCTTGAGGCAAACACATTTCGTGCCACACCAGAATAATGGTGAAGTTGACAATGGAGAGATAGACGAAGAGTCCGCTGACAGTGACATGCACTCCATAGAACTGAACATGGACAACAGTAACAGAATCTACGACTGGAGCTATGCTTGTGGGGAGGACGATTCAAAGAGGAGCTCGGTGGACAGAGACTTCAGGGGAAGAAAGTCGATCTCAGAGAAGATTCAATGGGGAAGCATTTGCTTGAAGAGAGGAACTAGTAACAACAACAACAACAACAACAACAACATTTCCATGGATAATGCTGACAAGGAAAGATTAACCGAGCCGGGCTCACAGGATCAGATCAAAGAATGCGAAGAAGAGATCAAGAGATACAAATCTTTGAAGACCCTGAGGGACCATATACTCTCATCAGTTGGGAGCTTTGCAAGCCCAACCAGGTCATGGGGACACTCCATGGCCATGCCTCTGCAGCAGGAAGCTAATGGCTGTGCAAATTTGGAATCCAAGATAATAGGAGCATCTTGAAGACAATAAACCTAAATTTCCATGTATTTTCTTGCTCTTGGAATTCTTTTTTTCTCTGCTCAACTCAAGTGACCAAGTGGAGAAATTAAGGAGCAAGAGTAGTGTAAATAGAATGTTTATGAAACAGGGGTATAAAAGCTAAGCTGGGTTTTATGGGACATATTTGCTGTATATGCCACATAAACTCTAGTTTATGGTTCATACAAGTCATGTTATGTATTTTTCATTTCAAAGAATTTTGATTCCATTGTTGTGGTCTTTGCTTCTGTACTGTAAATTATTAATTGAGGTAGAGATTGGTGACCAGAAAGAAGCAAGTTCACAGTATCAAGAATCAAAAGATGATCAGATCCTGGTAATGACCAATAATGGACTGTGAGTGGGTCCTTGTTGACTTCCATGAAACTGGTGCCCAATTACTAGAATCATCATCATCATCATGTGCCTCTGCCTCTGCTTTTGCTACTGGTCAAACAAAACTGCTCATGAAACTTAACCTCACTAGTCAACGCTCCGTGGGTCCTCATTAGTGAAAGACAAAGTAACAAGTTTGATTCCTGTTACTTATAATAATAATTATAGCCCCAATTATGTTTATCCCCTTATTGTGATTCCATAAAAAAAATAAACCATCAATGAAAAGTAATGAGGCTCTGACATAGGGTTGTTGATTTGTTTAGGGATGTTACAATGTCCGTGTTAAGGATATATCTCTGCTGGTTTTTGGAAGAAGTGAATGTGGTATTTATGAGTTTTTCAGTGGTTATGATATGTGTTATGGTTGAGAATCTAAATGTAATTGATGAATGGTTAGCTTGTGTCTCCATAAATGAGATTGAAAATTGATAGACAATCTTGATTGCATAAGGTTTACGGTTGGCCTTGGCCACCATCATCTGTCCTGCTTTTAGCGCAACACTTGCAGCTATAGTTATGATTTTTACCTGAACATGATGTGAAACAAATACCTAGTTTGGCTGCCACAAGTAAAACTCGGATGAGTAATGGGTGGGGCATAGATATGGTGTAGGGTGATTTGGGTACGGGTGAGTAGGGGTGCTCATGTACGGTTAATATGAACAAGAGGTTGAAACCAGAAACTAAATTGGTTTTGTCTGGTTTTTAAATTTTATAACCGAAACTGGTCGAAATCAGGTTTAGACCAGATTTTCGATCAACCATGAATTTCGGTTAAATTAAAACCGGTTCAAATTTAAAACAATTCAAAAATTAACTGAAAAATAAATCTTTCAAAATCCCAGAGTAGGTTTTGCTCCTCCATCGCCGCCCTGCTTCGCCATCGCCTCCTCCATAACCACAACCTCCTTCATCGTTGATGACAAAAAGACCACAACATATTCAGATCTGGATGCTTGGTCTAGTGATTGGGAAGCCCATTTCCTTTGTGTGGGGATGCAAAATCGATCCTTGTTGCAACCTCGCTCTTGAAATGAATCATTAGTCTCAACAAGAGAAGAGAGGGTTACAAGTTGTTGAGCATGTGTGTGGATGAGAGTGAGTAACGTGGCATCATCATGGCCGTTGATGAAAAAAGATCAATGGCTGAGATTTTAATTCGTTTATATGGTTGGACCATCAACGGTCGGTTTTGGTTTTGACCGGTCTGATTATGTACATTTTCGATCAGTTTTCCGGTTTTCGGCTAAATTTGAGCACTCCTATGGGATGAGGATATGGTAAAACTCTCCCCGAACCGACTCATCACTATGTATGGGTGGGTATTTTAGACTCGCAATCAGGAACTGAACCAGAACCAGAGAATCAAGAACGGTGGTTTCCGGCTGAGTCTTGGTGCTTAAGTTAAGAGAACTATTTAACTTTGATTCAGTTAGATTACGGTTAAAGTTTAGAACTGCCAGCTAACCGGAAAGAACTAGAATCGATTTTCTGAAGAATTAGGGACCGAGGAGGAAATGTTATTTATCTCTTATTATTATTTTATTTAAAAATATTTTAGTTTGATTGAGTTGTACTAATTAAGTCGTGTTGTTTAATATTCCTCGGTACTTATAATAATTACAAATTTAAAGTTTTTATCTATAAATTGGTATCAAATTTGTTTAATTTGGCCCATAAACCTGATAAATTGACTAAATAAAAAATTGAGTGTCAACCAGTTCCAATGTGGTAAAACTGGAAAACCGGGTCAAGAAGCGAACCAACCTCTTACGTAATGATTACGATTCTAGTTCTCAAAAACTATGAACCAATGGGTCCGGTTTGGTCTGGTTCCAAAACCGTCCCCAACCCTATGCCTATATCTTGTTGGGCCAAACCTTGAGCCATATGGTTGGATCAGGGCATGAGTATGCAAAAAAAGTTTGTGAACATAGGATGGATCAATATGTGGTCCAATAACTATATCATACACTTAGAGTGTTACTGCTCCCTACAGTCCCTATGTTGTGAGCTTTCCTTGCAATGGTTTACTCTTACTGACTAATGTTCCTGAAGAAATATATTATTCAAGGGTCTCTGTTTAAATATGAGTATGGCCAATAAGTTGATCAGTTTTATGAATATGATCCACATCTTGTACCAATTTATCTCATTGTTGCTGCTCAAGGCATTTTGTTAATTTAGTTTTGTAATGGTCAAGTATTGATATATTGTATCTTTTCTGGATAAATTGGTGTCATGAACTTTCATGTTGCAGATCATCTTATCGCGAGAAAGGAACATTCATAAATTTAACAAGATAATGGGAGTATTCAGTTTAGGATCGGTTGCGAAAATGTCATCGCATCAATGGGAGTACAAATAGCATTGCAAGCTGGTTGAGTTAGGCCTTACCTTAAACCTTATAAAGTTGTACATATGTATCATGCGTAGTAAATTCTCTGTTTAATTTACTTCCACTGACAGAAATATATACCTAAGCTAAACATAACAAAAGATAATTGAAAAAGTTTCTGTATTCATTGAAAAACTTACCCTTTTTTATTTTACTTCTCTCTTGTTTTCCTTTCTTACGATAAACACGCCTTCTTCCAACTCAGCGCGCCTCCAACAGTTCTCACCGGATTATCCCTCAGTTACCTACAGTGCATTTGCATGTATAGACTACTACTGGTTTTCATTCTAGTATTTTGTTACTATAGCTGCAAAAGATTTAACCACTTGAAATTGATTTTCATTTTCGAATAGCAAACCAGAGAATCAATAAATGTTGATTTATATCCTGAATATGACACCGTTACTGCAAATTATGCAGCTGAATATTTACTAATGTCACACCTCACCAGTTTTGGTTTAGAGACAAATTAATCCATCTCTTTGCAGCTAACTTATCGTTGACAAGTTAAAACAGTGACCTTAATCGGTTGCAGAGCATTAAACAGTAATAATTTCTTAATTATAAGGGCCAGCGTGAAGGGAGGGAAGTTGAGCTTTTTGAATGGAGTAGCTTTGGGGGTTGAAGAGAAGAGAGCATAGCAACCACCAGAACAACAAATCATAAGTTTGATTGATAATATCTTCAAATTTCGTAACTTCCTCTGTTGATGTGTTCAAGGAAACAAACTTATGATCCGAAACCAAGTGGCTGCTTTCATAATTAAAGACTGCCCGACCAAATTTCTTGTCCGAGTTACTTATGTGTGGAAGTAAATATTGAGAGCAGGCACAAGTACATTATTTACTTATTTTCTCTCTTCTGCCACTATTTGGTAGAGAAGCAAAAATCGAAAGATTGGTTGCTCTTTTAATGTGTCCAATTTCAGCTTCCACGTTATTTATTAGGTTTCCACTTCATTTCAAGAAACTAATATATTTGTGTGTTCATCTAAATTTAAATATTAAAGTCACACCCAAATTTTCTACAAACACGAACCCGTTTGAGAGATTAGATGGTGGCTTGACCATTAAGTCGATCATATATATATATAATTTGAAAAAAATTACAAATGGTTGCCTTATATTTGTATTATAACTAACATCACTAAAGCATTTGATAGTTTTTTCTTTTATGTCTATGTACACGCGAGACGCGTTTCTCTCTTTTCGCTCATATGTGACTCTTTACTTCTAACGCTCCTTTCACTTGAAGTACAGACTCAGTAAACCATATGGGCATTCGAGCAACAGATATCAACGCGTTCGTAACTGGTAAAAACAATAAGAATCGATAGTGTGCAATCCTTATTTTTTACCAGCCGCGAACAATAGTGTATGCATATGATAAAATATAAGGGATGTGCACCATCACAACCCTTATTCCTATAACACATATCCATCTATGCGCTCACTCCATCTTCTCCAAAACATCTCTCCGGCGTCTTATCTCTTCCTCCTCTAACCCCGTTTCCTTACTATTACTTCAATTCCACCTAGAAACTTAGAGAAGATCATTGAACAGAGTTTTCTTAATATGAAATAATCTGATAAAGTATGCCGCCCCTATCTTGTGGCTACATGCTTTCCCCCTCTGAGCCATGGCTGTGCTCCCTGCTCACCGCTCTTGTGGAAAAAATTTGGTAGTGACTACACGTTGAAATTCATAGGGACATGGGCACGGGGAAGCACACAAACACTAACCCAAATCACCCTCTTTTGATATCAGCCATGAGAATAATTGAAAATATAAAGATGTTCATACAGGAAATTGTTACACTGAACTAATAAAATTTTAATTATAAAGCTCGACTTATATATATATAACAAATCTTTGCGTGATCCAACAAATTTATAAAACAACGTAAACCATCTCAATTAATTTATAGTTTCTTGAATTATTGATGAATAAACTAAATTGAACCGCCTCAAATTCATGTAAAATCACCTAAACATAATTTATTTCTTTATTTGAAAATATGAATGACATAAATACACGAAGTACAAAATATACTATTTTGGTGACAAAATTGAAAAGATATGTATACTATTTGAATACACAGAAACCATTACAACACTCCACCAAACTCCATTCAAGTCATGATATGATATCAACCAAACTCATGAATCGAGCAGTCCGTATATGTTATAAATTATATACGTATTTATGTTGGATTTTGGCGAAGAACATCATGAATACGGTACAAATGTTTGTTGGGTCAATCACAAGGCTGCTCTAAGGGGTTGGTAATTTCTCGATATACTCAAGTTGGCTCGTGCACACACATTTATAATATATGTTAATGGACCATAAATGGTATTGCGGATAGCGACAGAACTAATTAATGTGTATATCTTACCATGTACCAATAGATACTGTATAATAGTAATGCTTCTACTTATTATTTTATATATATGTTTCTTCAAAAAGTGTTTTGTAGCTTCACCTCCCACCTGCAATCAAAATAAATCTCCATGCCACTGCTGCAACATAATTGCCCCATACCAAACTCATTTTAGACTAACATATATAGCGGCGCGTTCTTTTAATTTTTGAAGAGAGTAATTTCTAGATTTTTTTGTTTTTGAATAAATTGCATTCTTCTTATTACATCGTCGTATAGATTTTAGAATATTACTGCACCATTTGAGCATGAGAGTTGCACACTCAGATTAGATACGCCGTCACAAAGAAGATATGAGGGCGACGTAGTTTATATGTGTGTTGCTCTTAATATATGGAGGTAAGGCTCTGTTTCAAAGTAAGTGAAGCCCATGCTTTAGGTCTGCTCAAAAATATGTTTGAATGTGTTAATTATTTAAATTTGTTTTTGAAACCAAGGTGTTGAGTATAAAAATAAAGGGTAAATTCCACGTGACCCCCCTTAACTATACGCGTGTCTCACATGACCCCCCTTAACTACAAAATCAATTTGTGAGATGCCTTAACTATCCAAAAATCCCAGTTTACCTTTTTTGTTGATTTTTTTCAAAATTCTGTTAAGTTTTTGTGAAATGACGAAAATACCCTTCTATCTGAAAAATTAAAATAAATAAATAAAAATAATTTTGAATTTTTTTTTCTAATTTGCTCGTTGTACAAAATTAAGAATAAACTTTTGTTAATAGTAAAAATAATTTTTAAAAAGTTTTTTTTACAAAAATTACTTTTAAACATCGTTTTTTATTTTTATTAATTTTTATAAATATTTTTTTTAAAATAAAAAATTAATACTAAAATATTATTTTTATTCTTTATTTTGTACAACGAGAAAATAGAAAAAAAAGTTCAAAATCATATTTATTTATTTATTTTCATTTTTTAGATATAAGGGTATTTTCGTCATTTTAAAAAAAACATAACAGAATTTTGAAAAAAGAACAAAAAAGGTAAAGTGGGATTTTTGGATAGTTAAGGCACCTCACAGATTGATTTTGTAGTTAAGGGGGGTCATGTGAGATACGCATATAGTTAAGGGGGGTCATGTGGAATTTACCCAAAAATAAATGTTCAAATTTGTATTCTTTTCTTAGTTATAAGAAGTAAAAGTATTTTAAAAACCTTTTGTTTTTAGGCCTCAATAATTGGTGAGCCTGCCATACTTGTGCACGTGTGCATATTGGGTGGAAATAATAAGCCACGATGCTTGAACACGCATACACCGCATGTTGTGGGCGACACAAATGTGACAGACTAATTGGGTTCCAGAAGCCCGCCACATTTTGTCTAGGCTAATAATAATTATCAAAACTGTTTTTTAATTAATTTATAATTCAGAAATAAATGTGTTTAATATTATTAACTTTTAATTTTTAGTAATTTAAAATTAATTGATAATTACATTATTAATTAGTCCTATTTCATGAAAAAGAAAAATGTTAATATATTTTTTTCCTTTTTACCCTAGGTTTGGAAATCCTTTCTCATGTAAAAGTTTAAATGTACAATGTTGCGGGTCCGAATGTGACCTCGCAATTACATTTCTGACCCACATTTGAGCACCGAATTGTTCTCGTTTCGGCTTTCTAGAGCCATTAATTTTGTACTTTTGATCCTTTGTGTGTTTTTCACATTTTGTAGGTGCAAGACACAATTAGAACATAATTGGAGCTGAAAATCGGTTAAGAATGTTCTGTACAACAGCTGAAACTTCCCAGTGGTGTAGATTTCTCGTCTGAAGTCCGATTGGGGCCTATAATATGTCGATTTGAGCGGATTGTGAAGATCTAATCCATTGGTGAAGATTTCAATGGGTTACGATCGTGCCTAGGTGAGCCACAATCGTGCCTAAATGTATTTTTTGCTGAATTTTGCTCGAAACTTACAGAGGCGAGGCACGATTTGAGTCACGATCGTGCCTAGGTGAGGCACGATCGTGCCTACCAAGGCAAGATCGTGACTAAGGCGTGAAACTGATAATAAAGTGCATAAATCAGATATTTTGGAGTGGTGGAGGAGTTGAGCAAACACCAAAAACGAGTTGGGGAGGAGGGAGCTTAGTTTGAGAGCTCCAACCTCTTGTTCTTCATCAAACTTGAAGATTTCTTCATCTCTTCTTGACACTTTGAGAGTTTTGGAGTGGATTCCACCATAGACTCAACCTTTGGAGCTAGGAAAGGATGCTTTGGAAGGATTCCTACCATCAAATCCACCGAGCTTGAAGATCCATCTTGCTCAAGAACACCAAGAGCAATTTCTATCCCTATTTACTAGTTTATTTTGATGTTGTTGTTTAATTTTGTTGATTGTATGATGATAGTTGGATTGAGCACCATGGTTGAGGGCTAAATCCCTTAGCCATGGGTGCTAGACATTATGAAATACGTTTATTAAGTTTATGGAGGTATTAGTTCTAGGATTAAAGACTTTGTTGTGTGGTTGCTTATTTGAATGCATGTATTGTTTAATTGACGCTTTACAATATGTGTTTGAAGAGTTTTATCCGATACCGAAAGGGAATGAATAGAATCCGGACCTAGCATCGACCGAGCGTTGTAGGCTCAAGACCGTGTCTTGGCACCTCTTAATAACCCTTAGCTTATTATTGTCGATCTAATGCGGTCTCGAGTTGTTCTCAATACTGAAAGGGCACGAGGAGACTCGGGATTAGGCTAACCTCATTACCGAAAGGCGAGGTCGGCACTTAAGACATATGCTCAATATTAATTTCAATTCGAAGGAATTAAAACTCGCAAACTTATTTACATTGCTATTTGTTTAGCACCCTAGGCGCTTTACTTCCATTGTTATCATGATGTTGCTATTTACTTGTTGGTAGTTTACTAAAATAAATACAAACACTCAAAACAACCTACGACTCTCATTAGTCCCTGTGGATTCGACTCGGTATCTTACCAGTTTATTTGTACTTGCCGCGACCGCGTGTTGTTGCGCGAGAGAGGAGAGACTGCTTTTTCCCCGAACAAACAACACATCCAAACAGAAGCTGAAAATCTTATTTGTTGTCTCTCTGTCAAATTTGTTTCTATATGTTTACTCTCTACGCATGGAATTAGAATTCGTTGACGTATGTCGTTATATTCTGGGAGCCCATTGTCCATACGAGACAATAAACATCTTAAGAAAAATATACAACCGGGATTTGACAAAAACCTATCCCATCTCAATCTATCATTCTCGTACCAGTTTTTAGGTTTAGTAATTTACGATTGTTTTTTTATGTGTGATTATTACCGATAAAATGAAGTATTACCCAATCTATTTGTTTTGTGCATCTTGTTTTTATTATATTATGCATGTATATTCGTTTGATTGTATCGTTTTACGCTTTAGAACTAACCCTATACAATGCAATTGGCATATCACATGTGCCACTCACGTGGGTTTTTAGTGTAAATCATCAGAGTAGGGGTGTTCCAAAAAAAAACCGAACCGACAAAAACCGACCGAACCGAAAAATGGTCGGTTTTGGTCGGTTTTTGTTCTTGGTCAGTTCAGTTTCGGTTCAATCAACCAAATCCGATCAAAAACCGAACCGACCGACTCCGGTTCAAATTATGATGAATTCTCCGGTTTATGCTTCAATTTAGGGTGTTTTTCAATTGGATTTTTCTTTTTGGGCTTTATTAATGTTTTATTTTAGTTCATGTAAAATTATTATACATAATTCCTCTAAAAACCGATCGAAATCTAATCATTTTTTGTTTGATTTATGAATTTTTTTGGTTTTGTGGGTGATTTTCGGTTCAAACCGAAAACCGACCGAACCGGTCGGTTACCGAATTTTTTCGGTTCAGTTTCGGTTTGATTTATTCAAGAATCAAACCGGTCGGTTCGGTTCGGTTTTGGTCGGTTCGGTTCAAAAACCGAACCGTGAACACCCCTACATCAGAGTGTTTTCACAATATGATATATAGTCTGAGGCTAGAATCATTAGAGTGTTTTCTTGAAGATAAACCTCTATTAAATATTACTAAGGTGAGGCCCCGCGCGATGCGCGAGGCTACCTTTGAGAACATGATTTAAAACATCTTAGTGAAATGCTATCTACCTTTGAGAACATGATTTAAAACATCTTAGTGAAAAATAACATATTACAAACACAACTGGTCATGCTAAGAGAATACTCACACGCGTTCAGAATACATAATAAAATTGACATCATTTGTACATCGTTCATCCACGCAACTGGAAAGTAACGCGTGACATAATATACAAAATTTAAAATGGAAGCGACCGGTACACTCAGCAGCGTGCGAGAACGCCAGTCATACTCAACCACCCATAAACAACATCATACCAAATAATAACTAACAATCAGTCGCGCTGAACGTGTCCACTCTACACATGTGGACAATGAACAAAGTTCATATCAGACGGAAACGTATTTCACCTCATAATAATAAAATATCAATTCTGATAATGAAGCACGTGAACTCGATGTTTGAGAAAATATATAAACTAATTATAAGTTTACATGCACGAACAAACGATAAATACTTGAAGACGACAACACATCAAACAACAAATACTTGTCCATCACCGCTAGTTGGATTGATTTTTCTATAAACTTTGTGATACACAACAATTTTTATCATGTACCGTTGTGCACTTCATCGACATTCATTATCGTTATCCCATTGCGCGATGTAACTCGCGAAATAGCGACATACAACTAACCATGTGCGAACACCTTTCAAGAATAGACATTGAATAAAACATGTATGTTAATGCTAAATGATCAAGTAAATAAATAACCCCAAATAAATTATGATGCCAAAACTTACTTGCTTGGCAAGCTTGGCAAGTAGACACAACATGATCAAGAGAATGGACTTGACTCATAGTGATAATAATTGCAAAACATGAGGTTATTGGCAGCTGTCTCTGATTAAGCTTGAACGACCATTCCCATCATTCACCGACATGATAATCATAGGGATGATAGCATTGTTTCTTTTGTGTATCTCCTTTCATGCTAACATGTGCGTGTTTAAGAAGTTGACGTACAATACCTAATCATAAATATGAACCAAGAGACAGAGTCATGTAATCACGTATAAGTATATACATTCCCTCCTGTAAAAATTAAAATCTAAGAAAGAAGCAATTATCCGTGAAAAATGATTTTAAAGCATGTGCTTCTTGTTCCCAAAACTTGATTCATCATATTAAAGATTAGAAGTATATGTGAATCACAAATTTATCGAAGATGGAATCGTCTTCATCTTATAGAACAAAAACCATCACGACACTTACAATTTTGCACGAGAATCACAAAATTGATTTCCTTAAATCGATGAGATAAATTGAACCTTTAGAACTATTGTATGTTGGGGTATTGCAATGAAAATGGTGTAACAAATAATTGGTCTAAATCTTATGAATACCCTAGTTTTCATAGGAGCCGGAGAGAAAAACAAAAGGCTCAAAAGAATGCAAAATTAGATAAGAAATTAAAATTCATGATAAAGTATGTAGAAGACAGCTTGCAAGCTACCACGATCCTACACGAACTACCACATAATAAGAACCGAATGAGCCATATATTCAGCGCCCGTGGCACACTTCAATATAAGTACCAAGCAATTAAGCAAAAAAAGTTGGGATGTCCACACACCCCTGTACCACAAAAAATAATTAGCAGGCGACCATGCCATGTCGTTGAGATGAAGCATATAGATTATAGTAGACTAAAATTGCGGCTTACCAAAACAAACGTATTTCTTAAGTGAACACTGAACAGTAAGAGTCAGAACATAAAAACTATAGCGTCATGAAAAATAAGAAATAACACAGAGAACCAGATAAGCAAAATCAAACATACATTGTATACATCACATCATAGACACGAACATGCCCTGGTTAACAGGTAGCATCGAGACATATCGTCACATACCGTAGACAATGTTCTCAATCAACTCGACTAAAAGCATAAAATCATAAATACATAATCACCACACAACCTGCAGATTCACACGCCACAACAAAGAAATGAACATCTAAAACAAAACAAAGTTTCAGTTCATAAAATGAGAGCATAGATACCCAAACCATTAAGCAAGAAATATCATCTATCAAGAGAATAATGTCAATATAAAATAAGAATTTCAGCATATGGGTTGGTTGAGAGTATGCACATATAATCTTTTTTGGATAATGGACATATAGGATCTTCTTAAGTAATCTAAAATTTTGGATCCAGCATACTCCTTGAACCTGCTTAAACTCACCAAAAGTTTAAAATCTAATATTAAAAAGCAACTGTAAAATATAACAATAATCCATAGGGACCTAATCCATAATGTAAAGTAGAGAAATTGGAAGCAAACAGGGTGCCATCTTGCAGCAGTTCCACTTAATTGCATGGACACAAATGTAATGTCTAAACAGTTAATTTCAACCTAATTCAATGAAAATAGTATCAAAAACATAAAAAATAAAAATGGTGGATGTCTACCAACCAAGATGATTGATTAAAGTTATAACAAAAAAGATTCTATGTAAATTATTATATAAAGATTTTCGAAATTTCAAGTTTTTTTAGGGAAAATAACTGATCACTATCATCTCCACCTGCTTGCTGCAAATTATAGAAATAAAAGCGACAATACAAACCTAGAAGCATGCTTCCACCACCAACATCGTACATGAAAGAAAATACCAAATATGACATTTATTGTGTTTATTGATTGTTGGTGAAATTTAATATCGTGTTATATTTATGTTAGTGGATTTGACAATACTCATGGTACATCTAGGTGAAAATTAATTTAAATAGCATGTACCTAAAAATTTGAATATTGAGATGAACAAAAGAGAATTGAAACCAATTAAATACATTTGCTAAACACTCAATAAAAAAGCTTTGCAAGTTCAACATAACCCAAATGCCCAAAATCTATAGTTAATGGTTCTTACAATTTTAGGTTCCTTATCTCTAAATTAAGTGAATCAAGTTATTACTGATTAAGTGATTTTGGCTCCCATAATCTAATGCTGGTTAAATATAAATACATAATCCACTCTTTGTTTCAAATATAATGTAATTAAGGATGTGAAAAAAATACTCAAGCAATTAAAAAGTGTTGTGCAATTAATTATTTAAACTTTAATTAAATACTCAACACAACACACATCAAAGCTTATTGGAAGCCTCAAAGATCAAACGATTAAAACCACCTCTATTCAACATGTTAAAGTTTACTCCAACCTAAACCAGCACAAGGACCGAACCATCAATTCATAGGATTCAGAGATTCACGAATTCCAAAAACATTCAGAGAGAGAGGGAGAATTATCGGTAACCAAACAGACACAACAAACGTTACCTCTACTGAGATGGTTGCAGCGGCGGTTGATGGGCAGTTGGACGATGAGCTGATTGAGACGAAGACCGAAGACCGATGAGTGGGTGAGCTTCCGACGAGTATCGGGCAACGTCGAGGGTTGGATTGCTCGGTGTTACAAAGACAAACAACAAAGAGAGTGACCAATGACATGTGTTTGAAAATTTGAAGTCAAATCAAGAGCATTTTCGCCTTTTTACTTCAAAATTTAACATTTTCCATTCAAATAGTTAACGGTGTTTGCTATCGGTCCATTTTTGATATTTCGAGAGGGGGTAGGCGTCCACTTTTAAAATTTGGTGTAGCTAAATGTCTTTTAACCAAACTTGAGTGTGGCTATGTGTACTTTACCTTTTGATATATGTTTATGTGTTGTATTTTTTATTGGCAATTTTTTTCAAGATTTGGATTCAACCCATAAACAATTATAAGAGCTTGTTTAATGTTTGTTGTATCACCAGTGGACTCAATACATGAATTTGAGTCACTAAACGTAAAAAAGAACCCAAGACAATCAATTATAGTTCAAACAAAAAAATACATAAATTTCAATTCAAATAAACGTTCACCTACAACACTAAACGCAAAATATTAAAATAGTCTGGAAGATTGCAACTTAAGACTTGATCACTTTACACATTTGAAACACACGTAAATGATTGACTTCACCATCCAAACAACTTCAGACACTCCAACATGGCATGCACGACAACTACGGTTCATCTAACTAACTGCTTACTTCATTTCTCTATTTTCATCATCTCAAACGAAGACAGAGATCACAAATCCAAGAAACCAAAATGAAGACCAAAGATTTTTCTTCAAAAATGCCAAATCAGCCCTATGCATCGAAGCAAAGGATCACGACGGGTCCTGACAATGATAATTTGCCAAATACTTTATTGTATAAATATAGTCTCGGTGTAACCTTTGAAAAAAACAATACTTTATTATTTATTGGAAAAATATCATAACATAAACACAATGTTATATAAAAAAACTCATTACATTGTTGTTTTCAAAGTACAATTTAATAAATTTCATTTATCGTCGAATATATTTTTGTATAACTTGACATACAATTTACAAACGAAAGTAATATACGAAAATATGTAACTCAAAGCAATTAAATTTTTTTCTCATTCATATACCCAAAACAACATAGTAAAAATAATAATTATCATATGCCTATTAGTTATGTTGACTTGATATAAATGAACAGTTAATAGATTTATTGCCATTTGAAAAAGAAAGTTATGATGACGACATCCATATTGTATTCCAAATAGTACAATATGATCAATAGCAAGAACTAAGTTATTTACAGGAATACATGACTTTACGGTGTTTAACTATCTGCACAAAACACATACCAGTAGTACAATTTAAAATAAAGGGTAAAACTACATTCGAAACATAGAAAAATGCATTAGGTAGCAGGTGAAATATAATCTTTAGATTTACACGCATTGCCACAACTAACCTGTTTTGAAGGCACATAACAAAGATTAAACTAAACTAAACTAAAAGGACATTTGAGAAATGCAATCGATCAAACATAGATTAGAAAAAAAAGGTCCATATAATGGTGGTGGAGGAAATGAAGGTGGTGGTGGTGGAGGAGGTGAAGGTGGTGGCGGTGGTGGTAGAGGTGATGGAGGAGGTGGCGACGGAGGGGGAGGAGATGGCGGTGGAGGTTGAGGGGGCAGGGAGGGAATGGTGGTGGAGGAGATGGAAGAGGGGGAGGATAGAGAAAGTAGTATTTTTTTGAAAATTAATTGAATATTGAATGATATTTTAGTCTTTTCATTAAATTGAAAACAATTATTTACTTCTGAAGTGTATTTTAGTCTTTTCACATGTTAAAAATGTTAAAAACTAACGAAAATGGACGGAATGAGTAACAGTGAGAAAAATGAAATTCTTGTGTATTCACCCTGACACAAAATTTTTTAGGTGAAATCATGTGATAATGTGACATATTCATGTATAGTCATCTGTAATTATCCCCTATTTTTCATTGGCAATTTTTTTTCGAGATTTGGTTTCAACCCATAAAAACTTATAAGAGTTAGTTTAAAGTTTATTGTAATCGCCAGTGGACTTAATACATGAATTTGAATCACAAAATTAAAAAATAAAAACAACCCAAGATAATCAATTATAGTTTAAACCAAAAAAAATGTATAAATTTCAATTAAAATGGACATTCACCTACACCACTAAACACAAAATATTAGAAATAGAAGTTATTTAATTGTAAAATTTGAAAACTGATAATTGAATTTATTAAACCGCTACTTTTTTTAAAAGATTAAACCGTGACTTTTGATTCAAAATTTAAAGAAAGTCATTTAATTCAAAATTCATTAATCTTGAGATTTTCTATAATTATTATGTTTTAAGAATTAAATTATTCAGACACCTAAATTTACTTAATGAAAATTATAATTCAAAAAATAATTCATTAATGGAAATAAATGCATATATAAATCGTGACTTTCAACTTAGTAATTATTATTTCAACTTAAACGAAGGGTCATATTATTAATTCAAAATTTTAACAAAGTTATTTAATTATACAATTTTGAAAACTGGTGATTGAATTTATTAAACTGTTAATTTTTTTTTGCAGAGATTACACCATGACTTTTTATTCAAAATTTAAAGAAATTTATTTAATTCAAAATTCATTAATGTTGAGATTTTCTATAATTATTATGTTTTAAGAATTAAATTAATCACACGCCTAAAATTTAATTGATGAAAAATATAATTTCAAAATAAAAATAAAAATTTCATTTATGGAAATAAATGCAAATATAAATAGTGACATTAAACTCAGTAATTATTATTGCAACTTAAACGAAGGGTCATATTGTTAATTAAAATTTTTTAAGGAAGTTATTTAATTGTAAAAATTTGAAAATTGATAATTGAATATTAAACCGTTACCTTTTTTGAAGAGATTAAACAATGAATTTTGATTCAAAATCTAAAGAAAGTGATCATTTAATTCAAAATTCATTAATGTTGAGATATTTTTACAAATATTATGTTTTAAAAATTAAATTAATCAGACGCCTAAAATTTAATTAATGAAAATTATAATTTCATTAATGGAAATAAATGCATATATAAATAATGACTTTAAACTTAGTAATTATTATTAATGTTAATATTAAATTAAAATGGTAAATACAATTGATTCATTTTGAGATTTTCTATAATTGTTATATTCTTAAAACTAAATCAATCAGATTCTAAAATCTCATTAATAAAAAAAATGTATATATAAATAGTGATTTCAAACTTAATAATTTAATATTAATTGGTCAATGAAAACTCATTAGAGCTAAAAAGAGTTACTAATCATATAAATGATTATGTTATAACCTCTCACCGTCAATTAAGCCACCATCAATTAAAACTTAAAAGTCTTTGAAACAAATAACGGAAAATAATTATTCATTAACATTTTTTAATTTTTAACGTTCCCAAATTAAATCCCTTCGAAAGTTCTATCCGTAAACACGTTAAATCTAGACTGAATTTAATAAGTTTCAAAACGAAAATTGCTCGGTTCTAGTTTAATTAAAATACTTCAATCTAATTAAAAGTATCTAATCGAAAATAATAATTATTCATTTCCGTGTACATTAATTAATTATTAATTAACTGAAATGACTTTTTTTTTTAATTTGTAGCATATTCTAAATCGATTAGATTTAGACACAGCACAAGCAGTATCAACTTTAATATCTCAAATTTGATCTTATAAAACTGAATTAGCTACAAATCATTAACAGAAATTTTAGGCACCTTAAAATTTCAAGTTTTAAAACAATTAAAGTAAATCTAACAAAAAAATTAATATAGAAAAAAGACGTTAAAATTGACAGAATCCATAAAACAGAACATTGAAACAACTGAAAACATGCTTCACAATATCCAATACAAGCACAAGGACTCATTCAACACAATCACGAATTGAAAGCAAAAAACATTTTAAAGTAAATGGGTACAACACAATTACCTAATTGGCATTAGTGAACACCAAATTGGTAGGGCATAATCCCAACAGACGACAGGACACCTCAAAATAGAAATATACAATCGAAGAGGCGAAAATCGCAGCGCAGACACAACCAGTCACCGATCAACAACACCACGTCTCATAAATGAAGGTAAAACATAGAAAAGTTACACCATGTCATGACAAATAAAAATTGTTACACAAACAACATAAATCAGAACAGTAACAGAAGAGATGACAATACCTATACTCACACGATAAACAACGCCGTCGAATTCGCCAAATACACAGAACAACAGCACATAGAAGAGAAATAAATATCGTCCGACTCAACACCTACTACGTATTGTTCGATCGGAATTTCTTAAATGTCATCAGAACCGCTTACGTAGATCGAAATCAGAGGATCCCAAACGACAAGTAGAAATATTCCGAGGCCAAAACAGTAGAATTTGGATGAGATCGAACACTCCAAACTCACCAGAGGACGGTGAATTTATAGGAAAGTCGGCTCGTAGTAATCACGGACAGCAACCAAAGAGGCACTCCACGAACGTTTCAGGCAACGATAGTAACGTCCGAATATGGACAGCTATAAAATAAAATAAAAATAAACCAAAATGGAGGCGAAAAGTTTATTTTTCAGGAATGACAAGATTTGGGTGAATGGGAGCATTTGAGACATGCCACGTGTATACTCTTACGTATTGGTTTTATAGATATAATAGATTTAAAAACTTAAATGATAAATTTAGATAATTATATTTTACAATTATAAATCAAAATGTTATATGTATATGATAGTACGCTTAAACAGTTTGTTTTGGGTTCGATATGACTTGGATTTAATAATTTGACAAAATTAACATATTTTTAGGAATAATAAATCTACATTTTAATTTTCCACATTTATAAATATGCCATATATTTTGAATTTTGATGTGAGAACGGTCAATTTCAGTACCACGGTAAAAAATCATTTCTCATAATTGAATTTATTCTGTTTTCGATCGTCTTTATTTTTAAGCAATTAAGTACGAAATTTATTCTCGAAATTACTACTGCTATTACATATTACCTAATATATTACGAAGTCCTTTAATATTTAGGTTAAAACAGATATTGAAATTCACTGTGGAGATGAGTTCAATAGAGCTGTTACTGACAAGTTGCAAATATATAATTATATTTATTTATTTTCGATGCTTATAAATCTTGTGGGTGGGGCAGTTCATTAATTACATTAGAGCAGTAAAAGATTAATAAATAGGCGTCGTGACAATTTGGTGCTTAGTTACTTTAATTAATTAATAGCCGTTGGATGAGCAATGGCGATCGCCACACACAACCTCGGCCCATTTAATGTCTGAACCCATGAATTTATTGCTAATCACATTGGTTGAGTTGATAATAGCAGCCACCAGAATTTGATTTAAACCCCCAATAATTATAAATAAATATAAGTGGTTGAATTTTTATAATAAAATTAAAAACTTTTACTTAAGCCAACAGTATGGTTGACCGAATAATAAGATAACGTACGTGCACATGAATTTAAAACAGTACCTAAACACAAGAATAAGGAAAGTTATATGTGGAAAAAAATATAATCCAAAACATCCTTTGATCCCATCTTATTAAAAGTGACATGTAAAAATTGATTGTTATATTTATTTATAATTGCCATAAAAGTGACATGTAAACCACGGTTACATTTTTATTACAAGGGTTCAGTCTCCTTTTCAGATTCTCGTGATCAATTCGGTCCCTCGTTACAATAGTTGAAACAAGGAGAAGAAGCGTTCATATTGATTATGTCATAATCAGTGAAACCCTTGTTCACCTGATTTTCTCCTCGTTACTGTTTGACCAATCATTACACTTTTGTTCTACAGGTTGAGTTATATGCTGTAAACTTGTACAAGAACATTCTGATTTGTGCAAATACCCTGTTAACAACTTGAGAAATTGAATTATCATAGTTATTGAGAAAACAAAAGATAACGTACCAAGTGTCATTTGAACGATCATCGTTCTCATTATACTCTATTGCGCGTTAATTATTTGAAGATTTGCACGAATTATCTTGGGTTCGCCCCGGATTGCATTTTAATATCATATTAAAATATAATCCAACTTAACAATAAAAATTAAAATATAAATAAATGACTTCAAAATGCTTTTTAAAGAGAGAAAATGGATATATTTTGAGACACTGGATTTTAATACTGTTTACAATTACAACAGCAGGACAAGTTCAAAAATCAAAAGCAATTAAAGGCATTAGCATTTGGGTGAATGTAAAAATTCCTACCATGTATGAAAAAAGAACATCACAATAAAATCTACTGACAATAAAATGGACCCATTCTCCTTTTAATTTTAACTCACCCTTCTCTTTTTTGTCCATATATCATATATACCAGTCCTCCACTCCTACCCACACTATTAACTCCCCAATTTAAACACAACCCAACTTCTCCCTATAAATTGCACCCTCCCACACCACCGGCAACACACCATACTCTCACATTTACACACTAACCTTATACAAGATACAACAGGTGAGTTCGAGTTCGAGTTTCTCAATATCGATCGTGTCTTCTAATTTTCTTAATTCATTGGTATTTCGTTTTATTTTCGGTTTAATCATGTTTATGTTCTCTGATTAGGTAAAAATAATTAACGAAAATATTACATAGAGCGTGATGAAAAGGAAGGCGACGAGTTCGAGGGTGGAGCTGAAGGCGAACCAGGTGTCCCCTCCGAGGGCCAACCAGCCGGGCCGTCAGCGGGACGAGTCGCCGAAGCGGTCGGGGTCGGAGTCGCCGTCGTCCTCGTCGTCGTCGATGTCGTCGTCTTCGTCGTCGGACATGTCGGTGGAGGGGTCGTGCGTGTCTTCGGAGGCGGAGGAGACGACGACGGCGACGGCGACGAGGAGCAGCAGCCCGGCGCCGATGGTGCTGGTGGGGTGTCCGAGGTGTCTCATGTACGTCATGCTGTCGGAGACCAACCCCAAGTGTCCGAGGTGCCAGAGCACCGTCTTGCTCGACTTCCTCAACGACCAAAACCCCTTCGGCAAGGCCCACTGACTCACTCACTCTCCGACGCCGTCACCGGTTAATTAATTACCATGTTACCCTTTTTTTTGTTTCCTTTCACGTGTCTTAGGTGATCATTAGGCTTTTTTTTTGGTTTCTTGGTTCACTCGTTTGTTAGGTTGATTTTGTTATTGCCTTTTGTTTTGTTCTCCAATGTTCCAATCTTTGGATTTTGTTGCAAATAACATAAGGAAAATTGGGTTTGGTTTATTTTTCTGTATTTTAAATTATTTTTTCATGTTCCTAACGTATTTATAAATCTTCTCATCCCGCTCAGAACATAATTTTAACTTACAAATTCTTAACCAGAAGTGTGAGTGTCAAATTGATGAGATTATGTATTATTTTAATGATGAAGTGATTAAAAGATTTTTAATTGCGAGTAAATTTTTGATGGAGAAAATAGTGATTGTGAAAGTGCATAATTATGAAATGATGAATGGTGGTTCAACTAATTTGAGCTGAAATGTTGATGGTACACGTGACACGTATGAGCTTGTGAAATTCACCGGCAAAAGTAGGGATAATTTAACACCACATGTACGACTTCATTGTTCACATCGTTGTTAATTAATGTACGTACTATACATAGCTATAAAAGGTGACATTCAACTCCAATTTTTTCAATTTTAATAAATAGTACATGTAGTGTTAGAAGTGGTCACGTCATCAGGTTTTTATTTCAGTTTGGAGTTGTCATATTAAATTAGTAGCTCGTACGTAAATATACATGTCGATGATAAATTAGATTTTGTTTCACATTAAATATATTTTTTAAACAAATCTGAGAATTATGCATCAGACCGAGCTTCCGGACGAGAATTACAAAAAGAGTCGATGGGATACCCCATACCCAATTCTCCCAAATTGAATTATGAATGTCAAATCTGGAGAGCGAGTGTCGTTTCATTACAATTTCTACAAATTGATTTCACCGAAAGAAGAACCTAGTGTTAAAAGTAAAACAAAATAACCATAGATTGTACCTCCCAACGATCTCATAAAGTTTCTCTGGAGTCACAACCTCCACCTCTGTTAGCTGAACAAACCCCCCCCCACCCCTCGACTGTAATATGTTTTTATTGTTTCTGAATACCCATGAACTGGGTTAAAGCTCGTAAACTGGTAGATTCTCTCCAAATGTGTTTTCCCTTGATACCCAATTATCATTACGTCTGGATTCGCCTCCAACAACCTTAAATCTTCTCTCAAATCCTCCAATGTCGCTTTAGGAGTCTATGGTCAAGAATGAAGAACATACAAAATAGGTTAGAAATCAAAATACAAAAATCTGGCCCCGACCTGTCACAAGCTCAACAAGAATATGTCACGGTTGTGACACCTAAGTCGTGACAAAGGTCTGCTCAAGAGTTATTTTACACGATTTTGGGTCGATTTCACACCTTTGGGCGATTTTTTTCACGGCTATGACATTATTAGAGTTGGACATGCCTAAATCTCCAAATTTGATGAAACTTCTTGCTACAAAGTTACAAATCTTTGAATTTTCTTCAATTTGGTACAAAACTTCGATTAATTTGAAGCTCTACTGACCGATTTATACTCTTCGCAAGTTTTTGCAACAATTAGACTCAAAATGCATCATGAAGTGACATGTTCTTGGGGACATGCACTTAACCACCCATGGAGGCATAAAGACACAAGAATGAAAAATATACAATAGTGAGGGCAACGACATCTAAAATATGAGAAAATATATCACAAAAGTATACTAAGATGTGAATGCGTCAACCAGACCAAACCAGTTAGATGTTGGGCTTTGTTTTGAGGCTCATTGATAAGCCGAACTAGGATTATACATATTATTTTCATACTAATTAAGCAATTTTATTTCATGTAATACTAAATTATAAATGATGTGGTTGCGTCACGTTTAATATTTTTCATGCTAATTGATTTTTTTACCTTCGAGAGGTATATTAATTGATTTTCTTATACCTTTATGCGATCACGGGTTGTTTAGTGCTTGACATGCATAAACAAGTCAATTCATGATTAGTTTGAGCATAACCGTCACTGAAACTTGCAAACAGCATTACTTGAGCTACAGAGTTTCAAATCGGGCCCCATAATTTATCAAACTGAAGGGAATGTGACGATCTACATATTTGTGAGAAGAAGGTTTGCAATCAGAAAAGTATAACGGGCTAGGAAACGACCTGTTAGTCTACCCGTTACACCCACACTAGGTGCGTTTTGGAGGAAACAAAAGGGGTAAAGCTACGGGGAACCTTAACCGCCGGTTAAGGTTAGGGACCCCGTTACCAAATGCATTAAAAGAAACTGAAGGAAGCCACATGTTGAGTTAACGGGCACCTTAACAATTCGTTACCCATTCCATTAACGGCGCGATTTCAGCATTATAAATTTCGAAGTGAGCCGCCAAAGAGACAAATAGAGAGTGTTTTCTGCATACCCTAAGGCGATTTTTGAGACTTCGAGAGGAGTTTCATCACTATTGAAGGATAAAACAAGTGCGATGATCAATTGAAGCATCAAGCACCAGTCAAGACTGAAGCAACTAGATTAATTTCATGATCTTCAACCTGGAGGGGTTTGGGGTTTTGAATTTTTATCTCATTACTTCGTGTTTTGAATTGAACTTGATTACTTATATTGCGATCACCAAGATTATGAGCTAAAATCCTGTAATCATGGGTGCTAGGTCTTTTGCCATGGATATTTAGACTTTTTAATCTAATGAATGAATCACTTTGCATGCTTGGTATGATTATGGTGTTTAATTATTAAACACTTGTGTTGAGAAACATTCGTTATTTGATCGGAGTTGTGATACCGAGCTCGAGAGAGCCGGTGGACAACATACCTAGCCATATTCAAGGGGTTTAATTATAAACCCCGATCCGTGATTGTCTGGTCCATCTGAGTGGAATTATCTCAAGGTCGAGAGGTCCTCGAATAATTTCACTTAAGGTTTGATTTGTTATGAGAGTAGGAATCGATATTATCGAAAACTTAGGATTTCCAGGCTTGCTTATTGGTTTGTTCATGTTGATTAAATGTATAACAATTTATATTTGACATGGCACCCATGATTCATTTGTCTGAATAGTTCTCTCTGCGTTCTAATTGCCATTTAATTACTCAACATTATATATACATTTGATAAATCATAATTTTAGTTATACAGCGGAATTTAAATTGAATTATCCCTCATTAATCCCGGTGGATTCGACCATGTGCTTACCAGGTTTATTATTATTTGTAACGACCGCGTGCACTTGCACATAATCGTGTGCATGTGGACTACTGTTTACGGGCCAACAATAAACTATAATCATAAGCATCAAACAACCCAATTGAAACTTGAAGTTTGCAAATGTTAAAATTAGCAACGAAAACTAAATGTTATGGTTTAAATAACCTTTGGTTTGGTTTTTTCGGTTTAACCGTGATTCTAATTCTTTAGAACCAAATCCAAATCATTACCCACAACTCAATTTTTACAAGTATAATTTAAATATGCTTTTGATTCGAGACCAATTTTACATCCAAAATAAATACCAGAACGCTCTTTACATCAATGCTACTTGAAAAAGACATTATTTAATAAGTGACGGATTAACGGGAGGAGCATATTGCCAAGTGTTGCAATAAACTTATAACTTGGCGCAGTGATCCAAAGTATTTTTTATTGATGATGATGACTCCTTGAGTAGAAATAGTATTATTGGAGTCTCAAAAAAAATATTATTTAAGATAGATATATGGAAATATGAATATTATAAACTATTCTTTTAGTTTTAAATAAAGACATGTGTGATAAATTATAAACATATGGTGATAAACCTTTTACCCTTTTGGTTCGGTTATGGGTCACAACCGAGAGTTTGTGGTAAGCAATTCTTTATTAAAGAAAGTAATGAGCGCGTGCAAAATGCCAAGTCAAAGTTTGGAGTTTGGAAGCTTCGTTGGTTCTTTGCTCTGTTGTTACAGTTTAAGGAAAAGTACTTCACGTCTTGACTTTCATGGAAAAGACTGGTACACAGAAAAAGTCAGACGAGTCATTTAAAATAATTAAATTCCAATTATGATTTTATTCAACCAAATTCAGCACACACCTATTTAACTAATAGAAGCCGACTTTTCTACATATGCTCATAAGCCGACTTTTCTACATATGCTCATTCGATTGACCACCTGCAAAATGGTCTTCACAAGGTCAGTGACAGTGTGAATTATTCTTACCAAATGATATTGAAGTTAATAAAAGGTAAGGTTGTTACAGTGTACTTGTTATGATTTTTATTCCAATACATTATAGTTTTATATGCATTAATTTAATATGAGTAGATTTATTTTTTATTACTTTATTTAACTTTTGGCGATCTGTTCACTTCATGTCTTCTTCTCCTTAATTTATCGCACCTTACTTTTTTTTGACTCTTAGATACAATTGGCTCGACCCCCTCGCGCTACCGATCTTATTCCTCTTGCACATCGTTGACAACTGTCAGTCATATCCTTACGATTTCCTAATCGATTCATAGCCGACTCAATAGTTCTTGAAGTCTAAAGTTAAGGTGATTAATAAAATATTAATTTGGGTATTTTTTTTAAATCAAACGATCTGAAAGCTTTATTAACTCAAATTGTTATTAAGTACACAAGGGATAGATGAAATAAGTCACGCCCAAACTTACAATCAGAGCCAAAACTAGCAAGTTGCTAAACTTGCCACACGATGTGCAGCCAAGTTACCATGTCCACCACCTGCTTACAATCTGATACAATCACGACCCTAGGAGCGCCCAAAGCCTCCGCCCTTAACAACCCTTCTCGAACTGCCCAAACCTCTGACAAAAGAGGCGACGATACTCGCTGCAAGAATCGACTACGAATTTCCAAACAACCCCCTGATGCATCTCGAAAAATAGCCCGCTCCTTCCTGGGAGTGAATTCGCTGACCAAGCCCCATCAATATTAAGTTTGAGAGTACCTGAAGGCGGTTTAACCCAACGAGACGGAGCCGACGTCAATACGGGCCTCTGCTCCAATAAATTAGATGCTCTCCATTCGCCCAATACTACAAAGGCTCGAAAAGAGATCTGATTTGTATGAAACGGAGACTCGCGCCACACCAAATCATTCCTCATTCTCCACACGACCCACCATCTCACAATCACCTCTTCGACTCTATCAATGGTCAATCTTACCAACAACTCCTTAAACAATTTAGACATTATTAATTATTAATTTTTAATCTTTAATATAGCCTAAAATATCTAAATTTGTGGCCTTTTATTATATTTGAAACTTATTTTTTAGGTGAGTTTAAAACTATTGCTTAAGTTTATTCATGAATGAGCCGGCGCGGTCCGCCTAAAAGGATTCCATCCTCTCGGGCCGTGACAAGTGATTAATTAAATTTGAAAATAATGCGAAATACATGGTAATGAAGCATAACTCCTCCTTAATAACATAATAGAACCCACGTGGACATGTGACAGCTGTATACGGAACAAGACAGCAACTCTAATATTAATTCCGATCCAAACTCAACAAGTGGATGGATTATGTGTAACGTGGAGCCCACACGCCATTATCCACTCCGGTTCATCGTTCCTTGTTTTCACCAATAATATAACGAAGCTGGTCAGATTCAAATTTATCAACGCTTAACATTAATTAAAATCGTATATTAGAAAAGTCTTCAATTCTCGCATGCTGACTCGGCAGTACCAATAACAAGTCACTCCGCCAGCGTTCCCCACGCTGCACACACACGTCATATATTCATCCACCAAAACTCCTAATTCACCGCATGTCTAAATTCAACATACCTTTTAATTTTTTTTAAGAATAATTTATGTTCACTGCGGCAGTATAATAATTTTTTCACATCACTTTGCTGTAATATTTATTTAACATAATATTTTTATTTTGCATTTTATTCTATCGAGTTAAACCAAACAATGTAAAATTTAAAATTAAAACCATAAAGGCGAACAACTGTGTTCATCTTCGTCGTAAGTCTTCATTTCTTTCCTTCCGATATTGACATTTCCACCTATTGGGAAGATTTGTGCCTTACCTTGGAGGAGCACCGAAGGAAAGCCTATACACACATTAGAGTCCACATTTAACCTAAAAGACTAGCCTAGTGGGTCTAGGGTCTAATGTGTATATAAACCCTTCTTATACTCAATACTCTTCCGATGTGTGACTTTAAACTCACATGTGGACATGACAATCTCCCCCTCCATATTGAGTCTCATCACATCGGGATGGCTTCCCCTAAAACCACATACTTTATCTTGGTCTACTCTCCCACAAGAACCATTTTCATCTTATCTGAGCCTCACCATGGGGAGATGCGATCATGATCCCGGTCTTACCAGCCATAGGAATACCCGACCCACTTAACCAGAAGAGTCTACAGAACCAAGGCTCTGATACCACTGAAAAGGGCCCACATAACACCACTGAGGCAATGCATGATTCTATAATCTTCACTTCCTTCCGTGCCGACTTCGAGCTTAACGACCCCACCTCCGCCCTTGTCGCCTTGTGCCTTGAGAAGTACGCGAAGTTCTACACTGCCCTCGGCTTCGACTCCGCCCTCCTCGACAGCAAAATCGGTGGCTTTAAAGAACCCTACGCCGCAACAAACGACGTCGTTTCAAGAGGTTGCGCATGATAGTTCATGGCCGTTGTGGCAATGTTAGGGTACGATAGATCATCACAAAAATTATGGTCAAAAGTGATGTCGTTTGGTGGTTAGTGGAGCCAAGAGGTCATCTCGTCCTCTTTCATGAACAAGTTTTGGTTCTCAGATATCAAACAAAAAGAAAACTTTATAGTAAATCTGGATTCGTCGATCGAATGATTTTTTTTTTTTGTAAATGGTTAGACATATTTGAGGTGTTTGAGAATTGGGATTGAGAATCTCATATTTAGGATTCAAAATTCATGTATTTAAGATTTGAGATTTCATTTTTTTTAGAAATTTTACAGATGTTCACGAGGTAATTTAATTTCTTATGAAACAAAAAAAAATGTGGGTGATTTAGATTCAACAACTGAAGATTCAAATTCTGATTTTGATTATGACTGAATTCTCGATAGAACAAAAACTCAGAGAAGAAGAATGAAATGTATTTTGATATTTCAGTGTTGTTTAAGCCTTTAAAATTTAAAATTTGGCTGTTTTATCACTCGCCTCAATTCTGGTTTTTACAGTTGTTAGTTGTTACTCGATGAAAATTGTGTTCATCAACTTTTATGAAATGAGATGAATATTAAATATGTGATAAAAATAAACATTAAATAAAAGAATATCATAAATATTTTATGTTGATATTAGTAGTCTAGTGTCGACAGAAAAAGTTCCCCGTATAAAATTGATACTAGTACATGGTAGTTGCACGAAATTTTTTTGTCCCAATTTTATATTGAGACAAGTCCTTACCTTTTTTTAATCACTCGTGAGGTTGCGAGCTCATCCTTAATAGGATACAACCGACTTGAGAGGATTGGAGTATCCGAAGCGAGCGAGTGTCGTCAGTTCCCTAATTGGGAGAGTCAAAAGAGGCAACGCGTGAGTCCACCGCCGCCTTCTCTGTTCCTTCCAAGCAACCTTAATTTCCCTATTAAATCCCCCTCTCCCCTAATCCCCAATTCCTCACCGCCTCTCTCTGAATTCACAAACATTGTTTCAATCAGATCTGATTAACCAGCCATGTTGACCGACCACGACGACTCTTGTCCGATCGTGATCCGCGAAGTCTGGTCGCACAATCTTGTCTCCGAGTTCCAGATCATCCGTGACGTCATCGACCGCTACCCTTTCGTCTCCATGGACACCGAGTTCCCTGGGATCGTCCACCGTCCACCTGTCCCCTACTCCCGCCACCGCCTCGGGCCCTTCGATCACTACTCGATCCTCAAGTCCAACGTCGACGCGCTCAGCCTCATCCAGGTCGGGCTCACCCTCACCGACGCCGCCGGTAACCTCCCCGATCTGGGAACCGGGGACAGCCGGTTCATCTGGGAGTTCAACTTCAGGGACTTCGATGCGGCGCGTGACGCCCACGCGCCAGACTCGATTGACCTGCTCCGGCGCCAGGGGATCGACTTCGAGCGGAACGTCGTCGACGGGGCCGACTCGGCCGCGTTCGCGGAGCTCATGATGTCGTCGGGGCTCGTGTGCAACGCCGCCGTGAGCTGGGTCACGTTCCACAGCGCGTACGACTTCGGGTACCTCGTCAAGATCCTCACGCGCCGAGCGCTGCCGGCGGGGCTCGCCGAGTTCCACCGGATCGTCAGGGTCCTGTTCGGGGACAGGGTGTACGACGTGAAGCACATGATGAGGTTCTGCGAGAGCCTGTACGGAGGGCTCGACCGGGTCGCCAGGACGCTACAGGTCGACCGGGCCGTCGGGAAGTGCCATCAGGCCGGCTCCGACAGCCTGCTGACGTGGCACGCCTTCCAGAAGATTAGAGATTTGTTCTTTGTAAATGATGGACCCGAAAAACACGCGGGTGTGTTGTACGGACTAGAAGTCTACTAAATTAATATAAATTCATTAATTTGTTGAAACAAAATCCACACAATTGTAGGTTCGTATCTTACTTATACCACAGTAATTGGGTTGAGACCTCAGGTCTCGGCTGCTAAGGACACATAAAGTGCTAACGAAGGGATTTAATGGCATAATACTACGTCTTAACATGATGTTTAAGATCAACACTAACTCAAATTGCTTAAAATCAAATTTTATTATTCAATAAGAGTTATAAGTCAAATTTTGATACAAATATCAATCAATACGATTTTAGTACGTCTTTGTTATAGTGCATTAGCAAATATGTCAATCTACTTTAGTAAATATGACAATTTATGGACGCAAATGCAATGTAAATTGACAATCTCGATTGGCTTTTCGCGTTGATGCTTTGCCAAAAAAAATACAAAAAATTTGATAATCCTAAAAAGAAATTAAAGAGGAGCTAACCTAATATCAGTGCATTAAGAATCAGACATATAGTGTTACAGAACAGGCCTAAGCTGGTGGTAGAAAAAGGCTACTGAAAGTGGTGCGTATTTTAGTGAAAACAAATCTGAAACAGGCAATGACAGGAGGCTTCAGCTCATTCCATATCCAGTTGAGAAAGAAGCCATTGCGTCTCTGCTGAGGAGGATTTCTGAGGTACTCCCAAGATGCCTTGTGGATCATATTGCTTACGGGGACTTCAGGAGCCGATTTGAAGCACCTCAGGTCTCTCCTCCACAGGCTCTTGTCCCTCCTGTTCGATGGCGATGACTCCATCAGCTCGATCAGCGAAGTGTACTTCACTAACGCCTGCTCGTCGTGACTCTCCGCCGCCTTCCAGTTATTGCCTTCTGCTTCTGAATCCATGCCTATGTATTGCTATTGATATTGATGTTACTGTTGCTACCTTTTAGGAGATAGCCTGTTAAGTTCTACGCGGACTTGGTGGGTTGGATTGAGAGTATCAGATTGCTGGTTTGAATTTTCTTGTTTCATCCAAATCTATATTTTCGTATTTTAAATCAAAAATATATTGAGGATCATTTTGTTTTGAATGAAAATAATGTGACGATAATTTAGTTGTAACTACATGCCACCACTCTAATCCTACTTGGAATAAGAAAACCTGATTAAGATAATAAACTAACACCAACGTAATTTTAATAGAATAAGAAAACATAATCAAAATAGTAAACCAACATCAACCCCACTTGAACAAAAACTAAAATTATCAATTATTTAAGCTGACGCATGTGTATGGACTTTCAAACACAATGACTAAAGCCTATTGAGGTCCTTGAACTTCAATATGAACATTCAAATAAGCGAAAAACACAAAATGTTATGCGACACAAGTGGTATTTCGAATCAAAATTACTTACACGAAGCAACTACACAATTAACATCACTGAACAAAGTAGTGAACAAAGTAGCGTTTACGCTGGTTTGCGGTCACATTATCCTAAATTCGAGTCAAAGCTACAACATTGCTACAGAAACTGGATATGCCTTAATATACACGGATGGCCTGAACATAACAAGTAGCCTTTTATTTACTACATATAAATGGCATGGACGATGTGTTACAACTTACAACTGTACAATGAAGCAGCCATACCTTCAGAGTCCCAATCTTGAGTTCCTTGGATGGCTTTTGGTGGGAATTCTGCAAGAGATGATGCAGATCTTCAATCCAACACGAGCCGGAGATGGTTGGGTGTCATCGGAGAAGCCCGTATATGAAATCTTCAGCATATCCACTTTCACCTGCCGGTAGTGTTAACAGCAGAATGCACTTCGGTTGTATTGGATGGTGGAGTTTGGGGTTGCGGCGTGCTGGCATTAGGCATGATATAGTTTTCATCCAGTGCGCCCAACTCGTTCCACTCAACAATAGCTAGAGTTTATAGTTAATGAATTCAAAATTTACTACAAGTGCCCAATATGTTAAAAGAAAAAAAAAAGAGATAGTATCATAACGATACAAAGGATACGCTCTGTTCTCCACATATCTGTGATGCTAACATCAGCATCCGATAAGAGCCAATAATCTGCATCACTCTGCAAAACAGTTTGTTGTGGTGAGATTGATTCTAACAACCGAGAAGCAAAACTGTTCTTTCTTTTTTCAGAATCCTCGATGGATTTGTTAGAAAATTAAAAACAGAAGGCAATTCTCAACTAATTCAAACTTTTCACATTAACAATTTTCTAATTTTACTTTTAGAAAATTTTCTGAAGGACAACCATGGGTTATGCTCACAGCTATTTTTGCCAGGTTCCTACTACCAACTTTACAAAAGCTATTATATCAATATTTAATACTAATCAAGAAGCCATACTTACATCAACATCCGAGGGAACAATCTTCATAATCCCACTAACAAAATCATGTGAGGCGCTAAGATCTGAGCATATCCTATGAGCATCTTGTCCCTGCATTTCGATCTCCTTCCCTCTGCTATCATCCTCTGTAACCACTATTGCAGGGTTTTCACATATCCCTGGATCTGATTGAATGATTTGATTTTGAGGTGCCTCAGCACCATTAATCTCTTCAAACTTCTCTTCAAATTGACTGGAGAGAGCGACATGAGATATAAATTTTTATATGGTTAATGATCAGCAATCCAGCAGCAAAGAGAACAAATAACATGAACAAAAAGATGATTTTCTAACAAATATAAGCAAACAGTACCTGACCAAGTAAACATCTATTGGACCCATTGTACTTCTGAGGACTACTCTATATCTTCTCTGCGGGTAATCAACAGCCTAGAATAGAGGGAAGCAAGTTACAGTTAGGAATAGTAGGTACCATAATAATATGTTCCTCAGGTGTCTCTTAATTACCTCATCAGGATCCGGAACTTCCAGTGTGGTGCCATGTGGAGCTTTAATTGCAATAAGAGTTTCATTCTGATAATAGCAAAAAAAAAAATACACATTAGTTAACAGGAAAAAACAGGACCATTTTACCACCAAACCTGATTATAGCATTTTAACTTTTCACAAAAGAAAGTGCGTCAACCTCAAAGCAGGGCAATCCTTTGATATCTTCTTCAGTGACGAAAAGCCACCTATGATGGTAACAAAAAGGATGTGTCAATAAGCATGATAACAACTAGGTAGGAGTAAAAGCTAAACCTGCAAGGGAGAAACTTTACTTTTGATTGTTTTCATCTTCACTTAGATCCCTCAACCTTTCTTGCATTTCTCTGCAATAACTCAGAGAGGTCAGCATGATTGAAGATACTATAACAAAGAAAATACGGGAGGGAGGATGTATTGTGAAAGCAATATAAAAGAATGCATCAGCAGCAGCATAACTAACCTTATTTGTTCATCTAATCTGTGTTCCTCAAGGGAAAGGTTTTCCACTTCTGCCTGCAGAAGGAAAAGTACCATTTATTCCATATTTTGTACCACCGGGAAAAATAGGAGAAATACTTGCAAGTAAAACTCTAACTACTACGCGTGTATAATAATTTCTAACAATTAGAGGCAGATCCTAAACTTAGCCAGACTACTTATTTTTCAATATCAAAACTAAGATTACAAGCACAGCAGAGACTAAACAAAATAGCACCTATGGTGGAACACATTTCATTCAGTTTGGGAGCAGCATAGAAAAGTATATGCCAAATGAATGTGTGCAAACAATTTCAGGGAGGGTACAAATAATAATCCAAATAGGAAAGTGCACATGAACCAACATGAGAAATACAAATCACTGAATCAGTGTTAAAACACTAGTAATTTATTTGTGTACCTGTAAACTAGAAAGGCTGTCATCAATATCCCCTGGCCTTGAGGCATCCAGTCCCCTAATCAAACAATTAATACATAGTTATTGAATAAGTCATGGAAGTATGGCAATTCCAGACCATGCCAAAATAACAAGATTCTGAGAAGCATGACCCTACTTCCACTGAATTCTGTTCTTCAGCTTCTTTTCTATCAGACCAATCCCTTCAAGGACATTTGTTATGTCATATATCCTCCTTTTTTGTACCTAAAAGGAGAGAACATTCACAGATATATCTTTATGGTTCTAATGCATTGCATATTGTAATAAGATGTTAAGCATTACCTCCAAAGTTTCAGCAGCTTTATTTAGATCAAGAATACCATCTTCTGCGTGTTTGATTAAATTGATGAACTTCTTTGTCAAGAGACCTGAATGAGACCACCACAAGACAACATTGTCACTCTTATAAATGCACTGTATTGCATGGGTAGAATTTGATACAAATCAATTAGTCAAAACTCAACAATAAAAGTTCAACAGAAAGAAGCATATCTAAGAACTAGTTACCTAATGAACTGTCATAACGACAAGAACCAGCTGGAGTGAGATTATTGCCAGATGGAGAGCCTGCAAAGTCAAAGAAAAATACCATAACTGTTTATCCTTTTCCCATTAGCATTAATGGTGTAGGGGGAATAACTGTTTGAAGTGATGAAGAAAACCCATACCGAAACCTAGAAATATATTGCTCACATGAATCAATATTGATTGAAATATGTAGCAAAAAATTGTCAGAGGACACTCTATAAACCATGAATGGTAATACTCACCAACATTTGAAATGGGAGTTTGAGGTCCAGATCTGCCACTCTTTGCCATCCTTGAAGTTTTATTACCCTTGCCCCCTTTCCCTGATACCGGTGTCTGGAGGGAACTGTTAACCACTTCGGTGTAACCAGTAGCAGTAGTCCGGCCATTAGACTCAGCTTCATAATCAGCATTTTCGTTCTTTCGCTTTAATGGCTAAAAACCACCATTTAAGTTTTACAAATCACAATTACAGTACAAATTTAAAATTTAAATCACAAAGTGGATTAACAGCAAGACACACAAGATCTTTTCCAATTAAAGTAATCATAACAAACATACTGGTATTTTGATGGGAAAAGTATTTCCTTAGATGTTGGAAAATATGATTTGTGCAAAAAGTTTCCAATTTCATATTATTATATGTGGATTGTATTATAAAACTATAACAAAAGTGGCAGCATTGTTTTCAAAATTCACTGACTAGTCTGATTAATCTCCTATTATTCCCCTGAGGCCCTATCCACCCGACTAGCGCCTAGCATTTTTTGCAACACTGGGTGGCAGGAGTTAGAAGACTCACATTTGTGGATCACAATATGTAATTTAACAAAATTTAGAATACCCAGAAATCATCTCAATTTGACTTGTACCGATGGCCAAAGTAGATAATGTTTATTAGCATAGTGTTCAATGCAAGTGAGGGCTAAGCAGATATGTGAACCTAGGATGATGGAAACCAATATTTCGATACAACCTCAGCAAATAACGGCAAGGCTTTGAACCATCTTGAGCCAGCCAGGTTAACACAATACCAGGTTAGGTGGTCACACATACACGCCATTCTCAAGAGACACCAAAGTTTTGGGTTCTCAACAATAGCTCATATATAAAAGGATAAGATAGAACTATAGAAAGATAGGTTTGAAATATAGAAGTTTTTCCTTCGAGGAAATCCGATACAGAGATGATAAGAAAGTCCATCGAAACATAACTAGATGATAGGAAAACTACACTAATGATGCAGTAAAGGATCACATGGTTTAACTGGGGTTTTCTGAGATTCATAGTTAAATCACACAATGAATGGCGTTTTCGAAATGGCACAACCTAAGATTTCATGAGATTCAATCAATCTGATTGGGTAGTCAAGCCATGATAAACAAAACAAGCATTCAGTAAAGTGTCATTGTCTAAGCAAAAGAGCTTATTCCAAATAGCCCAGACCAATGGTAATTGAGACAAGATACTGCCTTTTTGGACAACAAAATGCTGGGTTTTCATTGCAAATGGGACAGCGGTGAAATAGATTTTATTATGCGAAACGAAGATGCAAATTCAACTTTTTCTTAGATTATCAAAAAGAAGATATGATAACAATTGCAATGTGCTCTAGTGAAGAACATAACATAACTTTTAAGAAGTAAATCATGATATTACACCATATTCATAGCAGAAATTTGCAATTCCACTTATCATATACATTGTGCCACGATGTACCTTCCACTTATAGTACTGACTTCAACCTCAATCACTACTCGAAACAAAATCATCAAGTTCCGCAATAACTACCATCAAATAATCTCAGTTGCACCTATCTTGTGAACATTAGATCTTTTGGGTCTATTCTAGCCATACGTCAAGAACAATTACCCTTTATAGATTCATTGGTAAATTATACACAGAGCCACTTTAGCAACTGCATTCTAACATGCAAGGTGCATTCGATACATTTTCGACCATTATGTTTCTAACAGTAACAAATAATAAGACCAGATACTTAAGTTCGTAACTTCCCGGTGCCAGTAATAGAAACTATTTTCATTTAAGTATGAGTATAGGATGCTTATACTATTTCGCCGTATGCCACCATCATTGCATGAAGAAAGGGCCAAACTAAAAGCATTCCATTTGACCATAGTTATCAATTTAGAGGCTTCAGTCAAACATAAATCATCTCCCTTGGAATATCAAAAGTCCGGTTACTATTCATGATATTTAACTTTATGATGTAAAAAATGTTACTCTAATGCAGGTGACACAAACAAAATAGATGCAGATAAGTGTATAGTCATTAGTCACTGTTCTCTGATGAATAGATAAGTGATCAGTTAAAAGGAGCTAAGCGAAGTCTCAAAGAGGACTGACCACAAATCAGATTAAGTTCTATTCTGAAATTACATGTTTAGCTCTCACGGGACTGGGCTTCTCTTATAATCTGTCACTAACTTTCAACTATTTAGCTGCATGTAACTACTATCGGCATCATCAACTACTCTTGTTTGCCCAATCTTCTACACAAAATGGCAAAATTGAAGGCTCAAAGATGTTTAACATCCTAGAGTGAACTACAATTCCAGCTAGTGACAGCAGAATTAAACATCAAGATCCTCATCGCTCACAAAGATTCAACAAACATCACATTTTCAACAATCAAACTCAGCTAACAGCCAAACAATCAGTTCAATCCAACACACTCCCCTAATGTACCCAAAATCAAAGCACGAACACACAAACACGATCACGAATTACAGCCGAAACAAAGAGTCCCGCCAATTACTCAACCGAAAAACCCCAATTACACAGCAACCGAAGCCAGTAGATCTCACCCCCTCCCACACGAACCACAAACTCGACACGAGAACCACAAAGCTCGAAAAGGAGAGAGAAGGAGCAGAGACTGACCGGAGATTTGACGAGAATACCCTCGGGGTCCTGATCGCCGGGGCGGCGCGAGTCGGCGGCGTCGAACCGGTGGTAGTCGCCGGGCGGGACGAAGGGCGGCTTCATGGAGGAGAAGGGGAGCTGGCGCTTGAAGGCCTGAGCCGGTGTCGGAGCTCGCGAGCCGGACATGAACAGCGAGCTCGAGATTAGGTGTGAGGGTTAGAGAGAGAGAGAGAGAGAGAGAGAGAGAGTGGAGTGGATCTAGAGAGGGTTTAGGCAAATCGGAGGTGGATTTGGGAGATCTGGAGATGGAAAAAAGCGGGAGAGAGGAGCAATTAGCAAATAGCAAAGGCCAAAGGGAGGTTTGGGTTTGGGATGCGATGAAGGCGAGGTAAGGGAGGGAATTTGGTTCGGATATAGATGTGGAGGGAACGGAAGCAAGAGCTTATACAAACAAAACAAACGCTCTTTACTCTTTTATTTTATTTTTTATAAAATTCATTCATAACCACCGAGAAAATGATGACTCCAAAATTATGAATAAATAATAACGAGAACCGCTTCGGTTCGGCACACGTTCACTTCTTCCTGCACTTCCCTATCATCCATCTCCCATTAAGTAAGAAATAAGTATCATGTAATAGTTATATATTTGTTGGAGTTATGATGCTATTAAATGTTTTTAGTAGTATTAAATTAAACTCGTGTGGAATTATTATGATTATCCTAATATTATTTGCACTTTGTGTTTAAATGTATTGACTCTATATAATTTAGGAAAAATTGTGAAAAATTATTGTTAACTATTTATCAATTGCACTTTACCACCTAATTAGGCCAATTTACCACTTTCAATTTTTTTAAAAATTGCATCACTGATAATGTTGTTCATATAAAAGTAAAATATTAAATTTATTCTTGAAAAATGAAGTGAGAAGTCCAAATTACACTTAAACCAATAGAATAAAAATAAATAAAATAAAATTACACATCAATACCGTCAAAAAGACGTTAATTGTCTTCCTCTTCCCGCCGATGTTCGCCTTTTTCCTCCCTCCAATATTAGTCTTCCTCTTTCAATAGTTCCTCCCGAAGAATAATTATATAAATGTTGATTAGAATTTAACTGTTTAAATAGTCACACGGTTTAATTGTAATATGTTCTCCCTAAATAAATCAAAGAGGCTACATAACTCCTTATAGTACTAGCAAGTTAAAATTAAACACAAAAATGGTTCATAAAACAAACATATGAGAGTTTACTGTGCATCAACAATTTGAATTAAACAAATAGTTCAATAAAAATTATTATTCAAACTAGAAAACAAATAGGTAAATGAAACAAAAATTATTAGAACACAAGAACAACACATTAGAATAGGAACCAAAAATTAGAAAAGGAAAGAAGGGAGCAAAGAGGAGGAAAATCACCGTTGAATCACTGTAACGAGAGGTTTAAATTGATGACTTCCTACGTGTGTCCGAGTTTCTCTTCCAACCTTTGCTTTCATTTGTGCCCTCTCGATATTTTTGACGACTCAAACACCATCTTAAAGAGACCTGCAATTTATTCCTCGACTAGCAAGTTTTTATATGATCCTTTATCAAAATAGGCACCATTAAAATCAAACTATATGTAAAGGGGGTCTTATACTTAAATGTTATATCGTCATTTTATAAAATTTAGAAATCACATGCTATTCCAAAAAAGCTATGATTTTTTGAAATCACCCCTGTAATTTAGTAGATTGATTAAGCATTTTATCCCTGAATTTTTCATTAGAAAGTTTGTTATAATAGACACTCATTGATTGGCAATAACGGACACGGAATGTTCCATTTACTGTGGCGCCATTTTTGGGCCTTAAGGCTCAAGGTCGTAGCTGGATGGCCATTACTATTTAAGATTCGGAAAATCAGAGAACACAGTTCAGTCACAATTATACTGCCGCCGGCGATGGACGGACCTCGCATCGTGTGGGTAATTTTCCGAAATTATATTCTGTGTTCGTGTTACATTCTATATTGGACATTTTGAAACTTTGATTTGGGAGCTCTCAACATCTAATTGGGATTGTTTGGGCATAAGCAGAATGGGTTTGTGTAAATGAATTGTTTTGTGTTCTGATCTGGAAGATTATGATACATGCTGATGCCGACCTCAATTTGCCTAATTTGGGGAAGAAACCATTTTCTCACTTCACCCAAGGCCTTTTAGGTTTTTATGTAACGAGAGTGGGCATGTTTCAATTAGGAAGCAGATTCTCTGTGAATTTATATGTAAAATATTCATAGTTCCTTTGCCTATCTATGTTGTTTGTATCTGGATGTAGGAATAAGCCAACTGGTTAGGCAATTCAAGTGAGAAGCTTCCATATCTGTGTATTGGATTAGTAAAAGAGGCAGCAAGAACCCAGGAAGTATCTTTTGTGGGCACGCTTTTATTGTATCTTTTTGGGCTTAAGTATCTATATTATATTGGCTCGTACAATTTTTGTAAATCTTGCTCTTGCATATTGGTCCATGCAACAAGGATTCACTATGAAAAATAGTCTGTAATGTGGATCCATCTCTATGCAGACAAGGACAAATAAGTTACAAGTTCTTACAAAACAAACTTTTAGAGAACAAATAGCTTCCTCAATGTAAGAGGAAAAGGAAGTGTATGTTCTGCCTGAAAGAGCTGCAGTGTTATTCTTGGGTACTTTATTCTCTCTTCTGGTTTAGAAATGCATATAGCACTTCCAATAGGTGCATTTCAAATAATCATCCTCAATCTTGTGCTTTGGCTCGAGCGGGTTCCCGACTCTTTCCCAAGGAGATGCTTGAACCACTCAGATGGAGTTGATTCCATCTCCCTTTATTTCAATGTAGCCCCTCTAAGAGTCTAATGTGTGAAACATTTGCTAAGACAGACACCCAATCTTTGGGCTCTCTTCCCCCCTCTTAACAATACTAGTTAGGAGAGAGCTGCCGCCTCTTCCTTGATTGGCAAAATAAATGAATTCATATATGGTGAGAAGGTGTTGAAAAGGGAGTCACACACTCATCCAAAAATGACACTACAAAGAAGCCTGAAGAAGGCAAGAAAGCACAAGGATACTATACTAGACCAAAAGGTTAAGGCTAACAAGTGTTCTCCACCGAGCCCCGAGTGAGATTACGAGTATTTTCCTCCCTTGAGCGGTCAAACCCTAAAGCCTTTAAGAAGATTCAAAGTCTTCTCCAAGGACCTCCTTTCAGAAAGAATATAAATGTTAGCCCTCTAAGTTGTGACATATGAGATGATTTTGGCAATTTATGATGATGAGTAGGTTCACTTTATAAATTCTGTAGTTGATGTATGATGTGTAAGCAGTTTCTTGTACAACCAGTAGTTGAGCAGAATCAATATTAATTGGTCTTTTATCATTTTCACAGGATACCATAAAGGTGACCTTTACTTCAACCAGAATGATAGACATAAATTGAAGAGAAACCATACAGTTAAGAAGCAAAAGAGAAGCTGGCTGAATAGGGAAGCTAGAGAAGGATGAAGAAAAGTAGTAGCTAGCTGGTAGTACACATCCCATAATGGTCCTTCCTTGACCAAATATATGGTTGAAGGAGGGAGGGGCCTGAGAACTTGAATCATTCTAAAGAGAAACTCTGGATCCACAAAAGCAAAGCCAGTCAACATTGAAAACCCAGATCATGGCCATCATAAAATACCTGAAGGTGCATTAGCTCCAGCTGCAGCACAAGAGTTTTTTTACATGAAGAAGCTAAAGCATCAGTAACCACTCTCTGTCTCTTTAGAGAGGTAATTGTCGGCGTCACCAAATCACAGTATTGATGGCATTTTGCAGTACAAGATAGGGTCTTTCATTACCATAAATAATCATGTTAACTATTTACTTTGCAACAATTGCTACATACAATACAAGTCTGTCTTTAATATTTAAAGTCAACACTCAACAGTGTCTGATCCCACCGCCTGCCCGCTGGTTCCAACGGAGAGAATGGGCCCAACCTTGTCTCTCTGAATGTTTGTCGCTTTCTTCAGCTGCTTCCGACTTTTTAATTTATTGGCACACATCAAACCAGCAACGGACATTTGAACATGTACCCATGAATTATTGATCCCATGGTCATGGCCTGTCCAGTGGAACCAAATTCAGGAGTGACTCAAGAGTGGAGGGTCCATCGTCACGGGTTATTATTTTTCAAGGTCTCGACGGTAACGAAGAGATAGCGAGTCCTCACATGCTTCCTGCCACATGCCCTTTGCACCATTCTCTCCATTTCTTCAATGCCGCATTGATTCAACATTTCTCTGACTCTTGTTTCTCAAAACGCTCACTTTGAGATCCTCAAAAGTTAGAGCTACCTATACTACACTACACTACACTGCACTTTTCGAATCAAAACAAAGAATCAACCATGGATCTGTTTTCTTCTCCTTGTTTGCTGCTTTCTGTGCTGTTTTTCTTGTTGCCTCTGATTTGCTCGACAACGATAACGATCCCGCTTTCGCATTTCGATCCGAACGCATCGCCGGACCATAAGTACGAGAGGCTGAGCCGTTTGGTGTCGGCCTCGCTCGCCAGGGCTCGCCATCTGAAGAATCCTCAAACCGGGAAAGGAAAAGCGGCGGCACCGACGACGACGGCTCTGTCCTCCCACAGCTACGGCGGCTACTCGGTGTCGCTGAGCTTCGGGACACCGCCGCAGACGATCCCCTTCATCATGGACACCGGCAGCGACCTCGTCTGGTTCCCCTGCACCCGCCGCTACCGCTGCAACAGCTGCAACAACCAGACCCCGGTCCCCTCCTTCATCCCCAAGCTCTCGTCGACCTCAAAGGTCGTCGGCTGCCAAAACCCTAAATGCTCCTGGATCCACAGCTCCGACGCCAAATCCAGGTGCACGGACTGCGATTCCGATTCCGATTCCGGTTCGGTTTCCTCCAATTGTACACAGATCTGCCCTCCCTACATGCTTCTCTACGGCTCCGGCGCCACCGGAGGGATCGTCCTCTCCGAAACCCTCGACCTGCCTCGCCTCAAGGTCCCCGAATTCCTCGTCGGCTGCTCCGTCTTCTCCTCCCGCCAGCCCGCCGGGATCGCCGGGTTCGGCCGCGGGCAGCCGTCGCTGCCGAGCCAGCTCGGGCTGAAGAAATTCTCCTACTGCCTCCTCTCCCACCGGTTCGACGATTCCAAAAAGAGCAGCTCAATGTTGCTAGACGGAGAGTCCGACTCCGGCGCCAAAACGGCCGGGCTCAGCTACACGCGGTTCCTCCCCAACCCGAGGATCGATTCAAAACAAGCGTTCTCAGTTTACTACTATATTGGTCTCAGGCAGATCGCCGTCGGGGGGAGGCGCGTGAAGGTGCCGTACAAGTACCTGAAGCCTGACTCCGACGGGAACGGCGGAACTATAATTGACTCCGGCACGACGTTCACGTTCATGGCGCCGGAGGTGTACAAGCTTGTGGCCGCCGAGTTCGAGTCGCAGGTGAAGAAGTACAAGCGAGCTCATGAAGCGGAGGAGCTGAGCGGGCTGAGGCCTTGTTTCCATGTGCCGGACTCCGGCAATGTTACGTTACCGGAACTGACCCTTCACTTCAAGGGTGGAGCCGAAATGGCGCTGCCGGTGGAGAATTACTTCGCATTGGCCGGAGACGACGGCTCTGTGTGCTTCACGGTGGTCACCGACGGCGACGCGTCTGGTGGGCCAGGAATCATATTGGGGAACTTTCAGACGCAGAATTTCCATGTGGAGTACGATTTGAGGAACGAGAGGTTAGGATTCCGACAACAAACGTGTTAATTAGGAGAAAAAAATTCTACTTTTAAGACACCACCAGTTCTTTGTTTTCTTCATCTAAAATTAGAAAAATAAAGAGAATAATTCAGTTAAATTTCGCTGTAATGACAACAAGTGTGAATTAAAGCAGAGGTTCTGTGTTTGGGAAATAAAAGCAAAATGTACTTTTGATAGCTACCGAATTGTTGTGATGGTGATTACATTTTCATTGTTGTGTCAAAATTATCACTACTTTGTCACAGCATAGCTTACTGCAAAAAACTGCCTCAAAATACATCCCTCAATTACCAGCGTCTGTAACGTTCACCATTGGCGTTAGTATAATCGTTTCTTGATGGCCAGAAATTGTTGTTCTTCTCAACCATACCTACCACTTTCCCCTGATCCTGCCGCTCTCCAGTACCCTGATAAGTGTTAGATTTCATGTTTTGATTGTAGCGAGAGTGAACATTTGTAGGAAACATGGGAGAAGATCCATGGCCCAACGGGGAATGATTCACATTTCCTCCAGTGTGTCATTGTTGTTGTTGAGACCTCAGGCTCTGTCCTCTCCCACGACCCAAAAATCCACGTCCAGCTATTCGTTCGTTTTCACTGTATGGTGTTCTGTAGATGATAATACAATGGTTATATATCATAGGTGTTTGTAGTGTGCGGAAACTACAAGTCAATCGTAAACGGATTGAAAAGAGTTTGATTTTACAAACCTTGTATTGGGTCTAGGAAATTGTTTTTCATACCACATGTTAGTTGCAGTTATGTCATTCTCGAACACAGTCTGCAAAGCAAAACAATATTTCCATTTCAATGATCTTTCAGTCATAGTTCTATTTCATGTATTAGATCTGTTTCTATACTGTAACATAGATTTGTATGAATAAAGGCAAAAACTCAATCACATTTCAGTTGAAAAAGCAAACCTTATGAAAGCCAAAGCTCAGACAGTACCTTATCGGGCAGTTTCACACCCTTGAGGAGGCAGGGTAAATGATGATGATCATGTGGCAATTCATAAGGCACACATCTGCAGGGCAAAGAAGAATAAATTCATTTAAGGGAGAAGAAATTATACATTCCTTGGTTGGTTCTACATGACAAGTTTACTTACAATACATCATCATGGGTGTTGCAACCAGAACTCCTCAAAAACACCTGAGGACTGTTTTCTGCATTCCTAAGCAATTCTTCAACCTGTAAAAACTGAAGGGATCAAAAACAAGTTTCTTCAACTTTGAAATAATGAAAAGGAATAGAGGAAATTTATTTCACCGTAAGCTCGTTCTCTATCTGCTTAGTTTCAGCCAACAGCCGCTCTTCATTGATAAATGGCAGTTTGTATATACCCTTTTGAAAAGACACAATGCATTGCATATTGCATACATCATGTTAGTAACATAACATGAATGAGAATATGCTATTTTCGTAGTAATAGGCCAGTTTCAAACCTGCCAGGCGTATCTTTTTCCTTCTGTGTCAAGTTCAAAGTCTGTCCATGCAAGAATGGAAAGAAACAAGTTAACCAATGCAAAATATTATCATATATGCATCATTCCCAGAAATGAGTTCCATACCAGTAGGATAAAAGTCAATAATTCTAGAATCTTCATCTGTCATGAATGATCGGTACACTTGAGGAAGAGCAGTTGCACTGCACAACAACATTCTTGTTATTTCATTACCCGATAACAATTCCACATAAAGAGATGAATATTACACTTACCTCATTGGAGGCAGGACACTCATTAACTGATCAAAAGGCTTGAAAGGCACTCCTTTTTGAAACTTTATATTCAGCTGGGATATTCCTCGCATATCAGAAGCGAATGGACCGTAATAGTAGGGATAAAACCTGTTACCATGTTACAACTTGTCTTTCAGAAGACGGTCAAATAGCTGGATATTGCAAGTAAATTATTTTTGCATGTCATTGAGCAAAAGAGAGAGATTCACCATGTCCAAGATGGAATTCCAGAAAAATAATAACAGAGAACCCACAACAGTCCTTCAGTGTACTTGCAAATCTGCACAAGGCATTCCCATGAAATAAAGATACAAAAAGATTTGAGGGATGAAGTTGAAGTCACATCTCGCAAGAAATTATACATTATGCTAATAAATAATGAATAACTTACAGAATAAATATTTGTTTCATTCTATTAAAGAAAACAAGGCACGTACAATTTCCTTTCTCAAGGCCTCAATGTCTTCAAGACTCTTCTCAGAAAACTTGTGCTTATAGTATCGCTCCTTCCAGCCTGTAGCACTTAATCTCACCTGTACAGGGACAACAAGTGATATTATATCACCCTTTGAAAAGTTCTAATTGAGAATTTGGAATGAAATATATTTTACCTTATCCATCTGTGGACCGCATTTTTTAAACAGATCAGTTCCCTCACAAATTGTTTTCTTCACTCTTTCATTCAACTCTTTTGTGTTTTCAAGTACCTGATATTGAGGGTACAAAAAAGATGCATATATGTAACTCAAGCACAAGAAAAATATACACAAACGGAAATAAATATACTGTACTTTCTGTATAAAGAATTACATTAGAACTGTTGTAACCCACAGATGGAATGTTTTCCAAAGACAGGGTAGCCAAATCATCAGCAGCTGCAGTTTCTTCAACTTGCTGAAGAAAGAAACATAGACATCGTAACTTCAACAAATACTTACCTATACACAATGTCAATTAACACACAATACACTAATGCAACGTACAGTATGTCCATAACCGCGCATGAAGTTTCTTAATTTGCGATCATGCACTTCTGATCTTTTCCTGAATATCTTTTCTTCATAGGTACCAACTTTGAGAATGAATTTCTCCACTCTACTCAATTTGATATAGCAAGCTCTCTTGAGATCAATCTGGTTTCAACATAGCCATCAGTAGTTGAGGATGAGCTCAAACAAGGCAAATGTGAGGCAGGTGTTACCGATTACCTTTTGCATGTCAACCAGATAGCCACCGAGGTTGTTGAACTCCTCCTTATACACAATCATCAGTAAATCGATTGAGCCCTACAACATGTTTAGAGATATTTAAGTAAATCAAACTTAACTTCCTTATATAAGATATTTTATTTTGCAATTAGTGTTAAACCTCGTGTATCTCCAACGTTGGCATGTGAGGAAGAAAATCATTTCCAGCAAAAAAGCAAATGAATATGAAATCATCAATGACCCTCTCGAGATTAAACTCAACATTCTTGGGAAGGTCAGCAATCATCATGTCAAGTTCAAGATACTCTCTCAAGATCCAGACATGAAGGAACTAAACAATGAGAACGGAATTGAACGTTAGACCTCAGATGCCACATAGCAATATGAAAATTTATATATAATACACAGAACAATGACAGTGACTAATAATAATAATACCTCAAAAGGGCGATCAGAAGAAGATTGGGTGTCATTAAGCACATTCAACTCCTTGAACCATTCCCTTGATTTTACAGCAAGACGGTCACTTGAAGATTGTGTTCCCACTAGGTTACTTCTCGAGGATGATGTAGATTGAGATTGCCGCTGTTCTAGCAAAACATCCTAATAAGGGAAAGAGCAACTGATTATGATGTCAAAGAGAACAACAGCCCATGAATATATCACTATCTTTCCGAGGAACCTAAGCACAGCAGATGACTCAAGAGAGAAATACAACAACAACAAAATTTACCTCTCGTAGTATTGAAAAATGGACTTCATGAGTTGCTAATGCAAGCATTATAAGATCAGCATCCTGCATTAATTAATTAACAGCATATGGATAACACAGCACACACAATGTAAATTCAAACCGAGGAAAACAAGGTAACAACCGTATTACCAGACCATGAAGGCAGTGCCTTGTATTGGGATCATACTCGGGGAGACTACGCTGTGCCCGAATATAGTCCATGATCTTGTGCTCCCCTTCACCGGGAACATTGGAATCAGACAGAACCACCTGGTTTATTTATAATCAGCTAATACAAGTAAGAAACTCTTAAAACAGGCACAGGCACAGCATTATAAGCAACATTAGTGAGTGTGAAAATGAAACCTTAATGTCCCTCCAGCCAGGGTCATTTTTCAACCTCAAGCAGGTGTAGTCCTTAAGAGCCTGGGACAGCTTGTACATGAACTCAGTGCCAGGTGTAATCACAGTGGAGTCTGAGACTTGTGTCTCCACTTTGGGAAGAACTTGTTTTCCTTGTAACTCAAATTCTTTTCTAATTCTTTCCTCTATTTCATCCTTAAAATTTATAATATATCAAGAATCAGTGAACAATACCTAAAAAGAGTGAATGGGCTAATGAAAAGAGTTATTTTTCAAAGAATAAGTAAAGAAAGCCCACAGAAAGTTTCTTGTCCTTGGAGCTTCTGAAGCGCCTAGACCTCTGTTGGTTCATTTTGGCCCTCGGAGCCACACCATCTGCACAAGAACACCACCAACTGATGGTTGATTTTATACTGATGATGATTTTAAACCAAAAAGGAAAGGAATGTGAAGTGAAGTGAAGTGTCACCAATGGCCAAGAATAGTAGCTTCCTGGGCCTGACAATGGAGAAAATGGCATCAATGTATTCAAAAATGTTTTTGAACACATCCTCATAGGTTGTTGGAAGAGACATCTGACAAAGACGACCAAAGTTAACATCAATGAAAAGCTTTTTTTCTCAATGTAAAGAAAAAGAAAAGAAAAGAAGCACTTGCATCATCATCAGTGTCAGGGTGGAAACATGGATGAATGATTCCATTGAGGTCAAGATAGAGGTTGTCGAATTCGATTCCATTTGGGTTTGGCAAGCTCTTGTCCTCTTCTGTTGCTGCACTTTTCACTTTCACTACTATTTTTGGGTACTTATTCACAAGCCATCTGTAAAACGAAGGCACTCCCATTTTCTCTACAAACTTGATTGCAGTGTCTCATTTGCAGGGTATATATTAAGAGGGCATGATCGTGAAGAAGAGCAAGTATCAGCAGAGTGATGATTGATTTTAGAGTTCCCAGAAGCAACTCAAACTGTTCATTTTCAGGCTCTCTTGTCAACTGAGTACTGACAATAGAAATCATTAGATTAGATCTGCTTACTCTTTTGACGGTTGGGCTTTTGCTCTTCGAGGGAAGGCCTGGTTATTGTAATTGTGGAAAGCCCAATTATGAGGGCCCAGTTAATATGAAGGACCCAGTGCCCAGGAGAGAAAAAGGTGAATGACCCACCAATTATGTGAAGTGCAAGTGAAGACAGAATGATCAGAAATCAAATGCCATGTGACAATAGCATTTGTTACTTCATGATCACCACCCTGCCCGGCGGGCCCGACCACAACAACCGCAGAAACGAACCTCCCACCTACCATCACAACCAGTTCTTCATCCTCAAAACTGCCTACAGTGTTTGTTGGAAGCACAAAAGGCGTACATGGCACATTGGTTCAAAGAAGTTCTACATAATCGACACCCAGAATTAGAGTCGATTTGATTTCTTTTTAAGGGTTAGGGGTTGTACGTTAAATTACATTTATGAAAAGATCAAAATTGATTTAAAATTTACGGATAGTTAGAGAGTCCGTAATGAAAAATATGTCCTCACGTGAATTAAATAACACGATCAAATTCATTTTCAATAATAAATTCAAATTCTTCCAAGTTCCCTATTTTAATTACATATATGTTTTTGCAATTTCCTCTCTTATTCTATGAGTAGTAACGTACCAAAAGCTTTGAACTAAAACAACATGATCAGCGCCAAAAAAAACACAGAATTGGCTCAACCGGAAGAAACATCCACACTACATCCCTGCGACACCTGAAACTTCATCGCCGGGCCGAAGGCGATGCCACCGCCCTCCTTCCCCAAGGAGATATAAGCCGGGCAGGTGACGAACAGCTCGTACCTCCCCGAGATCCACGTGCCCACCTTCCACTTGACCCTCCCCTTGATCCTCAGGTTCAGCAGCACCGTCCCGGCGACCCTGTCCTGGTCGAGCGACGCCGCCAGGGACGGGTCCACGGGGACGGCGTTCCCGTACAGGAACGGGGACCACACGGCGGCGTCGTTGTGGGGCTGGTACGTGTCGGGGAGGACCGTCGCCAGGGTGAACTGCTGGCCCCGGTACGACGCGAAGATGTGGAGGCTCTCGTAGAGGACGCCGATCCTGTCGTTGAGGTTGCGGGACGAGACGGTGACCTGGATGTTGGTGGTGAGGAGGCTCGGGGACGAGGAGGCGTTGAAGGCGTAGACGGTCACGTCCTGGAGGACGAACCGCGGCTTCTTGGGCTGCAGGACCAGGAACACGATCAGAATCACCAGCGCCGTTACCACCACCAGCGAGCCCAAGAAGATGAAGACGGCGCGGTACAAGCGCCGCCGCTCGTGGTGGTGATGATGGTGGTGGTGGTTCCCGCAGTTCTTTTCCGACATCTTGTTAGAAAATGTTGAGAGAAGAATGAGAGAGCAAGACGAGAGAGGTTTGTGTTTTTATAAAGTGAGCATTGCTCCAAAGGTAAATGCTTGCAAAACAAGCATTTCACTTAAATACAATAAGGAAATAAAATAGGACATGCAAGTCCATTAATGTATGAATGTATATACTATGATGACGTCAGTTCCTATAGAACCATTTATTATAGAATAAGTAAGGAATGGTATCATATTTAGTGAAATGTACATATTATTGTTGGTCCCACGATGAACTAGTATATCCTGGGCTGCTCAAACGGGACCAGGAAATCGACCGATACTGGGACCAGAAACCGGAAACTACAAGAAGTTGGTTCAATCTCAAGTTTCTAAATTTCAGAACCGAGAAAAATTGGCCTAATTTCAGTTTAATTTATATAAACTCGTGACTAACAGAGAAAATGGAGATGGTTTAATACATCATATGTGGCTCTATATTAGTTATGGATCTCCATAAATCGACTTCCACATACAGTAGCCAACAATATTATCGATTTTTAAAAACTAGGTAATGAAACCATTCATTTAATTTTCTGGTTTATATCAATGTCGGTCTTATTTCAGTTCATAAAATTAGAAACTAAATTGACTGGCCTAACTTTTGATTCTAGTTAACCAGTTTATTCGGACTAGAACCACAATTATAATACTAAGGGTGTATTAGTAACTAGGGCTCACTTTATTTATGACTTGATTGCGGGGTCCGACAATAGGTCTTTCCGCACCACACACCAACTTTGTTTCTATGTTAGCATAATTGCATGATGCTGATAAAAGGTTACAGCAACAGTCATATGCTGAATTATTAAGGTATCATGCTATATATGTTTCATGTACACGAGTAGGCGACAACTGATAGGTGGGCGCAACCATGTAGCTCATTTCATGTCGAGAAAAAGTGATTTCATATGGCACCTACCTACTTTGATCAATTAAACAAACACTAGAGAATGAGATATGATAATTGGTCCAGTCCAGTGGTTGAGTGGGAGTGGGTGGTGAATCCAAAAATTCACCCAGAACCAGAAGATCAAATAAACAGACCTAAAGTTGTATACATTTCTCTACATCAATCCAAAGGAATAGATAAGATTTCACAAGTAGCACAAGCCAAGCATATACCATTTTAAGCAGTAAGTAACCACTGGAAAAAAAGAATGCAAGATTCTTTCAACTCACCTTTCTTCTTTGTATCTTGCAACTTTAGTGTCGGAACACAGGATCTTCTGTGAACCTTGGCCTAGAGGCTTTCACTAGATACACTTTTATCAGGATAAATATTCATGAATGCAAAAGTAGACAAGGAATAAGGCTAATATACAAGAAAGATAAGAGAGTGAGCATTCTCTGTGATTCTAAAGGCAGAGAAAATCAGAGTAGGGAAGCAACTGGAAAAGGGAAAAGAAAGGGTTTGCTATTCTCAACACTCAAGAACCTAACATAACATGAATGACAATTTCTCACACATTAGTCGAACCCAATACCTTTAACGATCAACAGAAAAATCTAACCCGTGCATGCTTCAGTCAGTACAACTTATCAGGCAATAATTGCATCAGTAACCGCTTAATTAACAAGAGCACGAATCTGTACAACTTGGTGAACATTTAGCATACTCCATCTAGAGTAATCGAGAGTCAGCCTTTCAGAGAAGATGGACTTGGATCCCCAGCAACGGGAAAGCAGCTTGATTTTCATGACCAATTATACAACACTCAGTAGAATCGATCATGGACAACATGCCAACAACAATAGAGATGAGGTATAAAACTAATTCCAGACCAAACAACTCTCACCTAGAAATTTGAATGGCCCAAACTCAGGTGTAGCTTCTTAAAAGAAGGTTGTGAGATAGCAAAATGAGTGAGGAATGTTTTCTCAGGAGGGGCCAAACCAAGGTAATCAAGCTTTATTATAGCTCAGCTGGCAATACACAAATAGTAAAGGTGGCCTAGGTTACTATAAATTCGGAACCACCATTCAGTTTTCTAGACTTTATTACACGCGACTGTAATAATACTAATGAACGCCCAGCATACCTATAATTTGAAACAGAGAATATGAAAGACCAAAATCTAGGTAATGAATTACTGATGCAGTCATGAATGCATGCCACGAACAACAGAATCATCCTCCATGCAATATGGCTTAAAATTCAACTTGTACCCAATTCTTTTCTAGCTTGCTCCAACGGTTTTTTTCCATGTTAATAACAACACTGCCCAAAGAATGAACATGCTTAACCTGGTGACACCAAACAAACAGAACAATAATTCTACTAAAAGGAATTTATAAGCACCTCCAAAATGATCACCTCCCAATAGAAATAGTGAATAAAGTAATAAACCACAACATATAGGAGCCACTGCACAAATAAATTAAGGTAAAAAAGAACATCAGATTATTGCATCCCAGAACCTGACCATACAGCCACAGTATAACCACTATACAACACAGCACAGCATATTTTCGAGGAACTTCAAAGTTCCATATTTCCGGACAAAATCTAAACACTAAGGCCATCAGTATAAATTCCTGACTAATCCAAACTCCAAAGTAAATGTGAGCACTATGTTAGCACCAAAATTATGCATATTGGTGTTCCAGAAATCAGATGTCACAATCAGTATACGTTTGAAGAGCAAATGTTCAAGTAAACAGATGGCAGTGAAGGTTAAAGGAGGCCAGACAGAACTCTTTTGCAGAAGACACGCAAAAATCAAGAACACCAACAGACTATTTTCTGGCCAGGTTTTGATATCTACCTTTCACCGGCAATAATGCACCTTAAGATTCCTAATTACAGGTTTTGCAAGAGTTAAAACCAACTGATACTCCCTAATCAGAGGATGGTTCAATACAAGGTTTCAGAGTAAAATTACTGAAGTACTTAATTATTTCCCATAAATATCATAATAGATGATTCTTGATCAAATAACCATAGTATTTTTCTACTTCAATCATAAAAGTATGAGCAATTTATAACAATTAGAGAAGTCAGATTAGGGGATGTAAATTGCACCAAATGGTGACAGTAACGCAGATGGACCAAAGATTGCTTGCCCAACTGGTTCAATTGTTGCTACTTGCTATACCTATTATCTCACATTTATCATCTATCTCTCTCCCAACCTCTGTTGGTCCTCTCTTAAGGTGTGAGTCAAGTAAGAAAATTAGAGGGAGGTCTTAAACCCAATACTTCATACAACAATTACAAGTCTTCTTAAGAATCAAAATAGTGGTGCCCCTTTGCTTCTATACAATAAGGTCTTGAGCCCAAACCTTACCCTAGCCCTTCCAACAAAACAGGTCAAAATAACTAAGTTACAAACACACCGTGTCCTTAACAACTCGATCATATGGTAACTGAAGCTGGTAGAAGTTATCCACGCCGAAACAGAAATGTAAGAATTCATAAAATCATGGTTAAGAAACGTCAAGTTCTTATGTTCAATGACCTTTATATCCTATGTGCTTTCCTTTTCATCTAGCAATGAACTTAAATTTGTTTTTGCTGCTCTGTGTCATTTTAAGAACGGAAAGTAGATATCAGCAACTAATGGAGTACATGTTTTAGGATGCAAAGTTTACATTGACTTCGAGTGTTATAATGCAATGAAGAGAACGAACCAATCGCTTCAACATCGAAGCATCACAATACTAGTAACCCGAGTTTTATTCAAATTTAGTCTGAAGTATCTATCCAAAGGCTTCTCTCTTCTCGCGTTCCATTTATATGTAAACAAACATCTTCCTATGTTCCATCAAAACCTCGAATCAACAAACACAACAGGCCATGAATTTGAACAAGGAAACGCTATCAAACAAAAAGCCTAAATCAACATCCCTTTACCAAAAATAGGAAGAACAAATCAGTAACACATATGGAGCTTGAAATGAACACACAAACCAAAAACTAAAAAAAAATTACTCACAATCACAAACCGACCCTGCACTCCTTGGCTCCGCCAACCAAGCTCCCCGACCCGCCGTTGGCCGAAATTCCGATCGGCACTTCGTCGCACAAAACCCTAAGAATCCTCCTCCTCGGCCTCCACCCGCCGGCCCTGAACGCGACCTCGGCCAAGACCCTGGCGTTGAAGGTGACGGTCCCGCCGGCCCGGTCCCGGTTCACGGCGTCGAGGACCCAGGAGCGGACGTAGGAGCCGGAGGCGGAGAGGGAGGCGTTGACCGCCGTCTGGTTCCTGGTCCCCTGATCGAAGGGCGGGATGAGCGTCTGGGCGAGGAACTGAGAGTCGTAGTAGATCGAGGACTGGACGTCCTCGTAGGAGACGCTCATCTTCTTGTTGGGGTTGAGGACGCGAAACCCTAGCTTCCAGGTGCCGGTGACCTGGAGGGAGGGGGAGAGGGTGAAGTTGGAGAGGGAGGCCGAGTCGACCCGGAACTCGGGGATCTGGGGGCGGAGGACCAGCCAGACGATGAACACGACGGAGCCGAAGACGATGAAGAGGCCGATCATGAAGATGATGAAGCGCCGGAAGAAGGTGACGCGAGGGTTGGGGGGATTGGCGTAGTTGTTGTAGGCGTAGGGGTAGGGGTTCGACTGGTACGTCGGAGGAGGCGCAGGATAAGGGTACGCGGCGTTGGATTGCGGCGGAGGATGGCCGTTGGAGTAGGCCGCCGGCGCAGGATAGCCGGTCACCGGCCGAGAATTCGACTGTTGTTGCTGCTGCTGCTCCATATCGGGCGGTGCTTGTATTAAAGCAAAAACGCGCAGTGGGGACTATATAATTATCACAGCACCATAAATATCATACATATATACCAATCCCCAATTATATGTTATTTCTAATTTAAAAAAATTAAAAGATTAAAATATTTTTTGGGTAAAACTATAATTTTTAAGGCATAAAAAACTTAATAGTAAAAATCAATCGTAAATTTAATTTAAAAATTTTATGGCTGAAAAAATATTTTTAAGTTTTAATATGCTTTTCAATAAAGGGAATTTTAGTCTTTAATTTTAACACTTAATAGTTTTTAGCTAAAATTTTACTTATTAGAATTTATGAACATTTAATGATCCAAATCTTACCTAGGGCAGGTTAATAGAAATGATGTACATTTCCTTACAAAATAGTAATTAAAATTGATAATTTCATATTAATCACCTTAGAAGTTTGAATTATTACGTATGTTACTGAGCTTTTATTTTAATTTCTGAAGTTATTAAAATATGTTTTTGTTTTACCCCATCAGTTTAACCATCAGTTTAAGAAATATAAACTTATGAAAATGGCAAAACACTATCGTAATCAATAGTTAAACTAGTTCAATTGAATCAAACCGTAATTGAATTAGTTCATTTGGTCTAACTCAATTTCAACCCGGTCCAGCCAGAAAGAAGGACAAACCGAGTGATGGAACCTATCCTGGACGTGTTCACCTTGTTGGAAAAGGACACCGACGCCAGTCAGCTAAATAGAAGTCGAGAAGAAGCTCCAAGTACCAACAAGAGCTTCAACCACCATCACGCTTGAGGAATGCCTCCTTCGTTCCCGTCTTCACCTCCGCGCCATCGCAACCATCGTAAATGGCGTTCTCGGACCCACTGCTACGAAGTAAAATGCTCGAGCAGCCTCCACCTCCGTCGAGCTGCGCCGCTAGCTTTACAGAAGCCTCAAAGTTTGCTCTCCTCCATTTGAAGCCTCAAACTCGCCAACAAAGAAGGAGAAATCAACTCAAACTCAATCGAAAACATACCACCAAAGAGTTTCGTCTTAAAGTTCAAATTTTCCTCTCCGAAACGATGATAAGCCTGGTGAATCTTCTACTCTGTCACCGAAGTATTAACCCAACATCGAGAGACCCCTAATCGACGACCATTGCCCACATCAGGCAACTTCCCCAGGACCTCCTACCAAAAACTCAACTCAGAATGTTCGATTCGAGGGGTGAAGGCCTTATTTACGTGGCCCTTTATCTGAATAGCTTATCGGAGCGAATTTGTTGCACCCAAGTCAGCCTCGTCAGTAGCGCCAACCAAACCCCACCATCCCCTCCAATCTTTCTCTTCTCTGGTTCGAAGCAGACTCCATTCGCCATAAAATCGACGTCATTAACTGAAATTAATAGGTAAGGATCGTCGTCGGTGAGCTTGCCAATGGGCAACAATATCACCAATGACGAGTAAGCCTAGAGAGAAGAGAGCAACCAGTTAACAGCGGAGAGCAACCAGTACCCGAAACTAAATCGTTGGGTTAATTATTGATTGTGATGATATTTTGATCAGTTCATAAATTTTAGAAAAAAATTAACGAAGTGAGACAAAAATAATTTTTAGTAACCCCAGAAATTAAATTTAAATCATGGCGACGAGAATCCAAACTGTTCCGGCGACTAATATGAAGTTATCCATAGTTAAAAATGTTTTGGTATTACCTATCTTTCGTCACTGTAGTGGTACAATTGTCGAAATAGCTTCCTACGGTTGGGTCCAAGTGATGTAGTATTGGGCTTTGGGCCCATCAACAATCTTCTCTCGTCCGTCGACCGACACGCGCATACGACACTTTCGCAAGTTGCGAACTGCAACAGCCAAATTGAGAGGAAAAGAACACGAAACTTGAAAAGGTCAATTCATCCCACGTTGACTTTGATGACGATCTGGCAATTACAGGTAAGATCATTTTTCACACAGCTTTGACGGGTTTTTATGTATTTATTTATGTGTCCAAATCCCAATCCCAATCTTGTGGGTTGTTTGCTATATGAAAGCTTAGACAGTTTTGATTCTGTGTGTGAAGAATTTGAAGAAAAAAAGGGATGGACGGTGGTGGAGAGAGGCGGAGGGTGGTGGTGATCGGAGGTGGCGTCGCCGGCTCTCTCGTCGCCAAGTCTCTTCAATTTCATTCCGATCTCACCCTCATTGACCCGTAAGGACCATCCCTTCTCTTCCTTCATTTTTATTGTTTCAACTATAAGATTTGTGCAGTTTTTAGTTTAATACTATATGGATTTGGCTTGAAACTGTGATCTGAACTGGAATTTTGAAAGAGATTTGCAAGTTTCCATTATTTTCTTACCAACTTTTGTAGTGTTCTAGCTAGAAGCTTGAAACTGTGTCCCTATATTTTCTGCTTACCTACTCATCACTATGTGTAGTCACTAGGATTATATTTGGATTAGAGATAGGTGAAGTTAGATATTCATAGAAATCTATTGATCATATGCTATATTACTTCTCTTTGAACAGAGTGTTCATGACAAAACCATTGGAGAAAATGTGAGAATCAGTGTTGTAAAAAACTTAGGCGCTAGTTGGCGGAGAGGGCCTTCTGGGGACCGATTGGGGATTAATCAGATAATAAGTCGGATTGAAGGATTTATCGGGAATCATAGAGGATTAATTGGACAAGTCGGGGATTTTTAGAACACTGGACTGAGAAGTAAAAACACAATGCACAAGTGGAAATGGAAATGGAAATGGCTCTTTCTAAGAGATCAATAATCCACATGAGACGCTCATGAGTGTTGCAACTCAAAAGCTGGGGACGTATGGCTTTCTATGTAATGCTTACTCCTTATCAAGGATGTATCCCAGTTGGAGTGTTTAGAATTGTAGTATTTTTTCACGTACCTCGGAGGATTCTATTTCTCTATATGCAGACACACTAGTATCTCTCTCGCTAACTGAGATTGGAACTGAACACAGGAAGGAGTACTTTGAGATTCCTTGGGCAAGCTTGAGGACAATGGTGGAGCCATCATTTGGGGATAGATCAATGATCAACCACAGAGAATACCTTTCCAACGGCCGTGTTGTTACCTCTCCTGCAATAAATATCACCGAAAGAGAAGTGTTGACTGCAGATGGCCGCCAGATAGTTTACGACTACCTCGTCATTGCCACTGGCCACTGCGATCCTGCTCCCAAAACAAGAAAGGAGAGGCTTAGTCAATACCAAGCAGGTAAAATTACTTGGATTCTCCAATTGTTTTCTCGTTGATTATGCATCCTGTACACATGGGAATGGGATTGAAAGCCCGAGTTGTTTGCCAGTTAATGTATAATCTGTATGGTCAACAAAAAATAATATATGAACTGTGGTAATGGAATTTTAAAACCTACAGAATTGGTATCACATATGTGATCGAGTGTTCATAAATTATTACAAACACATCAAATATGGTGTTGACATTACAATTAAATCCATACATGCCTTGTATTTCATCTTCAAGTGTTAATGGTTGTCCATGTCATGTTTTCTTTTGGCAGAAAATGAAAAGATACAGTCAGCTCGATCTGTATTGATCGTTGGTGGAGGCCCAACTGGTGTTGAACTTGCTGCAGAACTTGCCGTGGATTTCCCGGGCAAGCAGGTTACCTTGGTGCACGATGGACCGAGGTTGCTGGAATTCATTAAACCAAAGGCCGCCGACAAGACTCTCAAGTGGTTGACTTCAAAGAGAGTTGAAGTGAAATTAGATCGATCGATTAATGTGAGCTCCATCTCCGATGGAAGCCAAACATACACAACTTCAGCTGGAGAAACTGTGACAGCAGATTACCATTTCTTATGCACAGGAAGTCCACTAGGTTCAGCATGGCTCAAGGAGACCCTGTTGAAGAACGACTTGAATGATCACGGGAGGTTGAGGGTTGATGCAAATTTCAGAGTCAAGGGTCGAAATAACATATTTGCCATCGGAGACATAACTGATGTTCCTGTAAGCGATAATAAATTCTTCCCGGCAGCAATGTAGGATATATTGTGCTAGATGGTCTCAAAATAAGTAGAGTTGAAATTTCTTTTCCTGCCTAAACTTGATATATTACACCTCTCTTACCCTTTTAGGTAAATTTGGTTCGACTCATTCGAGTCATTACAATCTAGCGCACTGATCATGGAAATTGCCTGACTACAGGAACTGAAACAAGGGTACTTGGCACAAAGACACTCCCTGGTCGCGGCCAAGAACTTGAAGCTATTGATGACAGGAGGAAAAGAAGCCAAAATGGCAGCATACGAACCTCGCCCGGTAAAGGCGGTGATAGTATCACTCGGGAGGCAAGACGCGGTAGCACAATTCTCTTTCACGACAGTGATCGGCTTGGTTCCTGGTTTGATCAAATCCAAGGACCTGTTCGTGGGGAAAATCAGGAAGCAGTTGGGCCTAGAACCACACACCCATGAATGAACATGCCCAAGTTAAGAATTATATGTACATTACTTGCATCATTCACAAACACAATTTTTTTCATTAATTGTTCCAAACTGGTGTGTTATGTTATGTGTGTATATTGATTACATTACTATGTAATATATTACTGTAGAATTCTTGTTGGCATGATAGCATCACACAGAAACACAATTTGATAAGATGAGCATTGTTGTGTTTGTAGAGCCAGCCATATCCTAAAAACACAACTAAAAAAGGCATAAAAGTGAAGTGACTGAAGTTGCAGTGCAGTGATGTGATGGAAGTGATTGTTTTTAACTGCACTGCATCAGCATCATAATAATGAATAAATAAAATCTCTATCTGTAAAGCGAAGATACGGAAGCTACCGAATCAATCAGCCACAATACACATGACGTTGCATTTTTGAGGAGGAAGAGGATGTTGAAGCATAACGGAAACTGGGCGTTGAAGAGATTGTATTTGTTGGGGTGGAAAATGAATTGCGAGTGTGTGATTGGTACTTAAAAGATTTGTATTTCTTACGGTAACGCACCTGAGAGGCATCTTGGTGGCACGTGTCGGTGACGCTTGGTGGCTGATGAGAGCGGCGCCGTCGGTGCAGTGTTGCTGACAGGCGTCATAATTATTGTTGTCAAGATTCAGATAATCTTTGATTCTATATGATTATTAGTGTGAAATTTTACCACTCATCATATAAATCTCATATCATTTATTTCTTCCTTAATCACACAAATATTGTTTTACAACACCCCAATTAATTTTTTTTAAATATTACGTCAACCCACCTCATCTAAATACCGAGCTTAGCCTCGAACCTTGATCTATAGCCAGTGAGTGAACAACGCTAATCACTAGGTCACGCTCAGGCTGGTACCACCAGACAATTTACGAACTATAAACATTACAAAATCATTTCTATTTTATAAATTTTTTTAGTGACCCAGAAAAGTTCAAAGAGTTACGTGTATTTAGCTATTAATAAAGTTAATTATGAAATAATCAACATCAATAGATGATACTCTGGTCTGTAACTAGTGAGCGAGCGGTGATAACCACTAGGTCACTTTCAAACTGGTACCACAACAATTTATAAACTATAAATGTTATGAAATTATTTCTAGATCTTTTTAGTGACCCAAAAAATTTCGCAAAGATACGCGTATTTATCACCCAATAAAGTTAATTAGGAAATAATCAACCTAAATAAATGATACTCAATTAATTAGGGAAAATGAAAGTTTATTATACGTAACTATACCATTTTGACAATTTGGTAACTATTTTTTTTCCGGTTGAACCACAACTAAATCCCGTCCAATCGATGGAACCATCCCAATTGAAAAAAATTCATCAAAAAAGTCATCTCCTCCTGAGATTTCGAGAAGAAAACAATGCAAGAGTTATTTTGGGAGAGAATGGTTAGACCAGGCCAATCGATTTGAGCCGGTCCAATTAAACTGAGTTTTTTAAACTAATGGTAGGTTGTCTCAAACTAATAGTTAGAGAAAATATAGTTATGATGCCAAACTATCAAAAATGTAATAGACTGTCATTTCCTTGTTTAATTGGCAAAGCAATGAAAATATATTTGTTCCCTAAACTTAAAAAGGGAAGGATTTAGATGGAAAAATAAATAGGACTGATTTATATGGTAAATAATTATCGCGAACCTTGTATAGGAATATTTTATACGGTAAAATAAATAGGAATTAATTGTTTTATGTTTAACCTAAATTACCATGGTTATAATTAAACAGGAATGCTGTATTATATGGTAAAATAGGCAGATTTGTTTTGATTGAGGAAATCTTGTAAGGAGGACAACTGGTGGTGTGATCATTAATCACAACCATTAAGCTGAAACGGCTGCATAAGCAATCATTAGCGATCTCTATAAATACTGGGGTCGTTCCCTGTCTTCCACATCAACCTCACATTGAACAATAGTTCTGTTTCCAGAACACATACCTTTGAAGGAGAGAGATGGGTTCAGTCACAACAAAGTCCACAAGCTGTGTGCTTCTTGCACTCATGATCATCCTCTGCTTTGTTCATGGCCAAGAAGCTTCTTCTGGTAATTACTAACTAATTAGCTTGTCCCATAGAAGCAGATATAGAGATAGTGCTAACCTTGTATTGGCTATTGCAGCTACACACTCTGAACATGTCAAGTCTCCAGCAGTGCAGCTAAGGGAGTACCTTCATCATAGAAAGGTTGTGTTTTTTTTTCCTATTAAACTTACATATATATAGTATTATTAGTAATGGGTCAAGGTTGTTTTTAACAATAAGTGGCTTGATGTGCAGATGCTTCTGGACTTGGAGGTGCAAAGTCATGGAAGTGCAGGGAAGAGAGGGACAGTAGATGAGGGGGAGCTGAGGACTGTTCCTGCAGGTCCTGACCCTTTGCATCATAATGGAACTCCTCCCAGGAAGCCAAAAAGCTCCATTCCCTGATTCTTCACAACACTGTCCCAAATCTACAGTCTTTAGTTACAACTAGTTATGTGTAGGCTACCTTTTGTTTAGTTAATATCAGTACCAGTTAGTTTTTGATCATCAGTTTAAATAAGAAAGGAGGTTCTCACTTTTTGAAGAAAAATATGCAGCAGCTGGTTTTTTTTGGCTTTGACATGAGTTGTGCATGTATGAGTATATATATGAACACACAAGATCATCCATGGGACCTATAGGTAATATATATGTGTAGTTCAGGTTAAACATGAAAAGAAATTTATTTTAGGTCAATTACTAGTTTATTATTACATGGTGAAGATACATGACTTTTTGAACTATTTTGTGGACAGTTCCAGTTATGGATCAGAATATAATTAAACAAATCATGGGATTGTGACACTTATATACATAACAAGCCTTGAGCTGCAGTTTTGTTCTATTTCTGTCCATCAACCAGTCTGCATGTATGATGTCAACGTTCTGAGGTTTTTCACCTCTCTGAACATGCCAGCCATGACACAAATGGAATCATATCATTACCAATTTACATGTTTCCTATTTCCAGTTCAAATTAACAATAATTACTACAAATAGTTATGTACTGACCCACAAATTTCAAAGTTGTGACCACCTACAACTACAAGGCTACAAATGTATAGGAAATTGCAAGTGTTGCAATCTGGTATATATATGACCTTAAAGCTGTAACAAGCACACAAATTTTATGAACTAATTAGAACATACTTGATGATAAATTAGGTGCCTTCCAAGTTCCAAGTTTCAGCCATTCTCGTGCAATTCCTTGGGAATGGTTTCAGGAACATAGCCGCACATATTCAGCTCAGCTGACAGAAGATCAAGCATAGCATGGATGCTTATAGTCTCAGCATGAGATTTATCACCAGACACAAATTCATGAATGCTACAATCAATCTCAATAGAACTCAACCCTGGTTTCTTTTGTATCCCCAGGGTCTTCATTTTACTCCTAACCTCGCTTGCACCATGCCACCTTCCAGATGCTGAGTATAAGTTTGAGAGGAGCACGTAATTGGAATCAACATCAGGTTCTAACTCTACAAGGTACGCCACTAGCCTTTCGGCTAGACCAACATCTGCAATATTTGTCCTGCATGCTGCAGCCAATAAAGACCCCAATATAACTTCATTCGGCTTCATTGGCATTGTTTTTATAACATTCAAAGCATCTTCCAATCTCCCTGATCGGCTGTAAAGATCTACCATGCACCCGTAATGCTCAACTCTAGGACTGATTTTGTGAACTCTCTGCATAACATCAAAATAATGGAGCGCCTCGTCAACAAATCCGGCATGACTACAGGCGGTCAGTGCTCCAGTGAAACTGACTTCATCGGGCTCGAACCCTTCCTTTTGCATGAGATTGAAGAATCTCAGAGCTTCCTCTGCATGACCGTTAACAGCAAAGCCCATAATCAATGAGTTCCATGACACCAAGGTCCTATTTGGCATTCTCTTGAATACTTGGTGAGCAAATTCAATGTAGCCGCATCGAGAGTACATGTCAATCAACGTGTTACTTATTTTAACCTTGTCTTTGAAGTCCTTGTTCATGGCAAACCGATTCACCCATAAGCCCAAACCAAAAGCTCCCAAATTTGCACATGCTGCAAGGACAGACATGATGGTGACATGATCAGGCTCCACCCCAGAGATTTGCATTTCTCTAAACATTGCCAAGGCTTCCTCAAAGTAACCTTTCTTCGAAAACCCACTAATCAGGGCAGTCCAAGAAATCGCATCTCTTTCAGGCATTTCGTCGAACAAGACGCGTGCATCCTCAACAAGCCCGTTTCTCATATACCCATCAATCATCGTGTTCCAAGAAACCAAATTTCTCATACCCATCTTGTCAAAAGCCAATCTGGCAAGCTCCACGCGAGCAGATTTAGCGTACATACCAACAATTGCTGTACCAACCATGACATTGTTAGTACCCAACCCCAATTTATGAGCATAACCATGAACTGAAGCCCCAAAATGCGAAATCCCCGGAGAAGAATCGGTACAAACCGAGAGAAGCGTCAAGAGAGTGATGTGGTTGGGTTCGACACCAGCTAGCCTCATGCGCTCGAACTCTCCGGTAGCTTTCGCCAATTGGCCATTTCGGCAGTGGCGAGCTATGGAGGAGGTCCAGTGAATCACTGGGTCGAGTGGCTTTTTGGTCGGTCCAAAGGAGACGAGGTGCTTTGTGTTGCGGGTCTGGTTCGGAGAAATGGGTTGGGGTAGGGACGACGGAGGAGGATGGGTTGCGCTTGCGTAGGTCGTATTGGCTCCAAGGTTCATTGTCGTTCAAATTGTGCCGTGTTAGAGAAGTGACAGAGCTCAACGGTTTTGTGAAGATAAGGCTTGTCACATTGGACTTTCCAAGGCCCAGAAGGCCCACGATAAAGTGATATCGGTTCCGAAGAGTTAACTTCATGAACTGTGATGCGTGGGTCACCCACCAATCTTTTTGGACTTGGCATGGCAACTCGCACAAGCACCTAACATTCGTCAATATTAAGTAATAAAAATATAAATAACAAATCACAGCTCAACATGTATTCATGGGTAATTAGCCCATAATCATGGTGTGAAATCCAAAGTATTACAAGAATACACAAAACCAAATAGAAAAGCAAAACAATAAAACCTTAAAGCCCGAAGTATTGAAGATCATGTAGTCGAATCTCTCCTGATAACACATATACTTGTTGTTCTATCAATTCTTACGCCCTAATTTACCTTCAACGACATTGAACCTTCTCTCAAAGCCTTCAACGTTAAGAATCAATCATGTAATTAGAAAAAAATCACATGTTCGCAAATTTACCAACTCAATCTCTCAGTGTTGGAGTCGGCCTAGACTCAAGACGTTTACTATCTCTCTAAGAATAGAGCACGTTTTAAGTTTACAAGGAACACGACGATAAAGTGATATGGGCTCCAAAGAGTTGAACCTCCTAAATTGTGATGCACCGGTCATCCATTGGCCCTCTCAGACTTGGCATCGCACAAGCACCTAACATTCATCAATATTAAACACTAAAAATATAAACAACAATTCACAACTCAACATGCATTCATAATTAATTTATAATCTGAGAATTCATAAAATCATGATAGATAACCTAGCACCCATGATTATGAATAATTAGTCCATAAACTTGGTTTGAAATCCAAAGAATTACAAGAATAAACAAAATTAAAGAGAAAAGCGAACTAATGAAACTCTAGACCCCGAAGGAATGAAGATCATGTAGTCAAATTTATTCTGACAACACTTATACCTGTTGTTCTATCAATTTTTACGCTCGAATTCGCCTTCAACGACATTGGACTTTCTCTCGAAACCTCGAAGACTGCCTTGAGAGTCTCTGATCGTCACTTGTGTGCTCTGAGTACTAATCCAATAGAAAGTAACTCAAAAAATTTATGTTTTAAGTTGGAATTTGACATGCCATGTGATGTCATGGTTGTGACATTCAATCAGTGACATGAGTTTGCTCTTGGCCAATTCGTCAAAGTTTTGGCCAATTTCAAGATCTTGACAATTTTTGTTACATCTGTAATATGTCTTAATTACATATTGTAGATGGCCAGGAAGAGCTTACTTGCACCATTGAGCCAAGTGCAACTTCTGTTTTTATAAGTTAGATAAGTTAATAATAAAAATAAACACTTAATTAATAAGTAATATGGGTCTAAACTAGAGTAGATAAAAACTTTCTTTATGGGTCTGAAATGGAGATTGACAACCAGCTTTAACATGACATATTATACTAACTAATTAATTTCAATCCCAAAAAAAGTATCATATTATTAAGATGAAGTACGATTCAACAATGTGGAGGTTTCAAAAGTGATCAGCTCGAGCTCGGCAAGAAAATATGTACTTTCCGGGCGCTTCAATGAGCTGCAACAACTGGCTGATCGATCGTAATGACATGGTAACCGGGCGCTCCTCTGGCCCTCATTGCTCTAATCTTGTCGACTACTTTACCATGTTGCTCCTCCTTCTCCTCCTCTGCTTCTTCCTCTATATCTGAAGTCTCGACCTTGCTGAAATCCACGGGCGTGACTCTCACCCTTATGCTGTTACACTTCCTCATCGTTCTAAGCCTCTCTAGAACTTTATTCTGTTGTTGTTGTTGTTGTTGCACTTGCTGCTCTTCCTGAATTTTCTCCTCTGTAATTACAGGCTCGGCTTTCTTGAAATTCGCGAGCAGCGCGAGCTCTTGAACGGACTCTGCTATCTTCTCGGTGCAGGACACGACGTCGACTAGAAGCAGGGCCACGGTGGCGGCTGGTATCAGGTCGGCGAGGTTGAGATCCTGCCACATCCCTCCTTTGAGCGCACACGTCAGGTTGTTCGCGGCCGCTTTCGAGTTGGCTATGTGCTTTTTAGCAGATGGTGATGGTTCCGTCGTGTTTTTCATTCCCGTTGCCAGTTCCTTCAGCGCCATGCCCGTTTCCATGCTCAGCTTCATGCACCCTTCTTCTATTTTTCTCCGGACTTGCGGTGTTAGCTACAATATTGATTGTAGTTATGGTTTATTTCTCGGACATTGCTTCAACATTGTGCTAATTACTTTGTATTGTAGTAGAATATGATAGGTAGGTACCTGGGTGTCTGAATTGAGGTGGTTGCTGAGGGCTTCGATTCGGTATCCACATTGGCGGGTTAAGCCCCCGATTTTCAGGTACTGTTTCCATGGATGGCGAAACCTGAACTTCCCGTGGCGCGGCTCCCACCTCGCGAAATTAGCCTGTGTAAGAGATCATTGGATTGGATTATATTGCTGTTAGAGTACTAGGAAGATATCGGGGAGGCGAGAAGCAAAGGTTTCGAGGGTCATCCCAGTCCGGACATTATTGAGGCTTTGGGGGTTCCGGAGGTATTTTGTTAGGCTAGGGACATGACTTGGTGTAGGGTTCTTTTTAAATATGTCGGTTTGGGTGTGGTTCAGGCTATTAGCAGTTCTCAGCATAATATTTCTTTATTCGACATGTTGTTTTCAATTGTCGTTATTTATTATCCCATTTGAATCATGTGTCATTGTGTTTTATAAACCGGTCAACAAACTGGGTGCCTCGTTTTTTTAGCTTCAGTGGTTATGTGAGGGCCTGATTAGGTGTTGGGTGAGGATTTTTCTCCATGTCTAAACTTCTTTTTATCAGTTTGAACTTTCAGGTAAGTTACGCTTCGATCAATTGGAAAATGACTTTTAACCCATAAACAAATGCTTACCAAGGTAATCTTGTTCTCGGGGAGGCAAGAAGCAAAGGTTTCGAGGGTCATTACAGTCCGGATATTATTGAGGCTTTGGGGGTGAGGGAGGTACTTTGTTGGGTGAGGGACATGACTTGGTTGAGGGTACTTGTTGAAATATTTGTTTGGGTGTGGTTTAAGCTATAGGCCATCCTCATCGTAATATTTCTTTATTCGACTATGTTGTTTTCGATTGTCGTTTTTTATTATCCTATTCGAATCATGTGTTATTGTGTTTTATAAACCGGTCAACAACCTGTCTAACTTCCTTTTTATTAGTTTGAGCTTTCAGGTGAGTTACGCTTCGATCAATTGGAAAATGACTTTTAACGAATAAACACGTGCTTACCAAGTTAATCTCATTCTGTTTCGAATTGAGGACATCCTTGTATCCTTGCATATTTTTACTCCTCTCCCCATCATGACCTGACACCCCCATGTACTCACCCCAAAAACCTTCTAAGAAGTCACCAAGCTTTCCAATATTACCAGCAACCTCTCTGTGGAGATCATCACCAGCCCAGGCTGGATATATGCAAATGCACACAAACAAGGCAATGGCAGTGCCCATGAGTATGGTCAACACCCTCTTCCGCGCCATGTGTATCAGCCTGTCGTCTCGGTACCCAGAAACCGACACCATACAGAACGTCAGGATGAATATCAGCAGCCCGTAATCGTACCTCGCCTTCATCCGCGGGAAGAATCGCGCGAATGTCGTCACAGCAGCTGCATTTTGTTTGTTCAATAATTAAAGACTAGCCCAAATCTTGATACACAAGTTGCTGATATAAAAAAAATGTTTTGAGGCACGACTATCTAAGTGATTAATATTACAATACCTAGTATGAAGATGAAAGCACTTAGTAAAATCGGCTCTCCGTGCTCTCCCGATAGATTGGCCAGGCTGTGAGCCCCGAATCCTAGCGCGCCCGCCACAAATGTAGCCAATCCTCTGTTTAGCCCCCTTCCGAGCGTCGCTCCTGTCATTGATTTAACATCGAAAACTCTAGTTGGTAAAGCTTCTTGATTTGTGAAAAGACGCATTAACAAATTTAACTTGTTCTTGATTTGTGAAAAGAATCGACAAATAAAATTGTGTATACAAAGAGAATAAACATACTCTGTTAAAAAATGTAACATGTTTTTATTTGTGAAAGGAATTGAAAAGTAAAATACTGTATAAAAAGAGAACGAAGGGACTCAATCAACAAATTTAACTTGTTCTTGATTTGGGAAAAGAATCGAAAAACAAAATTGTCTACATGAAAAAAATGACCAGGCTCAACTAAGAAATTTATCATGTTAGTTGCGAATACATGTATATGTTCCAGTTTTACACACTTACCAACGTAGAACTCGAAAATGACAATAACGGTGAGTACGGCCCACATGGCGGAGTCGCCAAACCCATTGTAGAGAGGATCGAAGTAATACAACAAAGAGACCGAAGTGATGGCGAGTGCAACTTTGAACGAATGGACGATCCTTCGCGGGTCGTCTTGTGCTAATTTCTTGCCCTTCCTACAAATGTCGACGATCTTGGCGCATAACCTCGAAGGCAATGCCTTGATCCGACCCATCGCTCCAACCTCATCGCTCGCCGAAGTCTCCATAGCTGGTGTTTGATCGATCAAGAAGACTTGAAGTTGGATAGTCTATAATGTAGAGGGAGATGTGTGGAAATGGGTCAATGTCTATTAGTGTCTATGTTGTTCTTTTTCCCTTGTTGCACTAGATTTGCGCAAGTGACAAGCACCTGATACGACATTATAAATGAAGTTGGTAGAGCCAAACCAACGCGGTTCGTGTGTCGTTTAGCGAATCGGTGTGGGTTACTTGGAAAAATAATCACATGGGTCATGGTTCAAGTAAAAGTGCAAAGAATATTATTGGTACCACTTGGTCGCTTTCGATTGCTGTGTCTGTGACATTGCGTGTTAAGGTTGGACTTGGACCCATGATAAAATAAGGTTCAGGTATGCATTATTGGTCTTGCCGGTCTGGAACAGAATCGAGCCACGAGATCTATATATTTCAGATTTAGTAGATTTGTTTGTTAGGTTTGGTTCAGATTAAATTTTGGTTGTAGCTTTAAAATGAATTCACTGTATTGAGACTGGTTTCGTGCGATTTCTTGGATCTTTGCTGGAATCCAGTTGCATGTGGGTTGTAAAAGTGTGTTTGATGAATTGGAAACTGGTCATGGACTTGTTTCTAGATTTGAATACGAGCTGTCTCCACCACTTTAAATACCAAAGCCTAAGGTTTTTTTGTTTTTGTTTTGTTTTGTTTTTATTTGGGATAATTTCATTTAGGTCGGTACAAAAGTTTGTAGTCTCATCACTATATTTCTAATTTAATATATGAGGTCATCACAAAAGTTTGTAGTCTCATTTAGATCACCATAATTCTAATTTAATTTATGAGGTCACCAAAATGAATTTTTGTCTCACTGTTGGTATATTTTTATTTTGAAAAGACCAAAATGCCCCTCACCTCCTTTTCTTTTTTTTCTTCTTCACGACCCCTCCCTCACCTCCTTCATCGACCACGACCCTTCTCCGCCACCTCCTCTCCCGCCTTGACCTCGCCGGCACCGACCACCTCTCCACCGCCTTCCTCCGGTGGCACCGCCACCCCTTCCTCCACCTTAGACGGCGATTTCTTCTCCGGCGACGACTGCTCAGTTTTCGGATCGAGTCAGTAACAACCATCCAATGGAAATTTCCCCTCTATATTTCTCCTCCTTCTCCCCAGTGATGTGGGTCGAGTTTCTGAAAATTGCCTCGGTCAGAGACGGACATGCCCACCACGCCGAAACGAGAAAAAGATAGGGCAGCTTGGTGGAGGACGTGGGTGAAGGGAACGACGTTGTAGGTGGTGGTCGGGGGAAAAGTGGAAGGTGGAGGTCGGCGGTGAAGCGGAGGGAAATAACATTTTTGAAGAGAAATGACATTTTTTGAAATTTTGAAAACAAATGAGGGACATTTTGGTCTTTTCAAAATAAAAATAGACCAATAGTGAGACAAAAGTTCATTGTGCTGATCTCAGAAATTAAATTATAATTATGGTGACATAACTGAGACTACAAACTTGTATGATGACCTAAGTGAAATTATATTCATTGTACTTGCACGTAATTCAAATATAAATAATTAAGATTTGCATAGATTTTTTTAACGAAAAATCCAACATTTTTATTAAATCATACCATCATGGAGTATATGAGAAAGAGAGAGCGAAAAAGTATTGATCCCAAACTCACACATTCAGACCAAACCAGCCTCTTCGTGAGTTGCCATATTACCTGATTGATGAATTAAACTAACTGTGTGATACATTTTATTCTACAATGATTCACAAATGTTTTATTTATAAGAATTACCATTTATATAGATTATATTTTTAGTGTATCGGCCCAACGTACCTTAGCCTAAAGCAAAGGGGTAAAAAAGAGGCATTCTTAGAGGAAATTATATTTTCTTAAAGTGTATGTTAAGATATTGATTACATATAAATGTGTTTGAAAAGTTAAATTCGAGATCTACTTAAAAGTTATATTTAAATTCAATTAGACTCTTGTCAAAAAATTTAATTTCAGTTATAAGAGTTTATTAAAATTTTCTATATATTTTATTTGTACTAATTGTAGTCAACATCCCCTCAAATATGAGTTTCCCAAAAGAATGAATATTTATTTTTATAATATACGTAGTTATTTGAATAGAACATTTATGTTCTTTTTGTCAATATAAATTATTCATTTAAATTATATAATTACATATTTTAGAAATAAATAAGTATTTTAAGAAGATCGAGGCTTTAAATAGTTGAAATGCCACACCTTATTTGGCAACACAATGAAACTTGCCTTGAGTTGGACAAAATATAACTAGCAAAATAGTAATTTGAAATGATGAAAATGTTCTTTCAAATTGAAAAATATTATAACAAAATAATATCGAGGGTTGATGTTGGCCCTTACTCAACCTCCAATCTATACATCAACCCTCTTATTCGCCATATATGATTTTAAATAAGTAATGAGAAATTGTAATTCATAAACACTTTGAAGATCTTTTGGAAACTAAATTAATAACGGTATAAAAAAAGAAAAAAACATTTTCACTTTAATACCCTAATTTTTATTTACTCTAACTATCATTTGAAACAATCTACTTTTAAAATACCATTGAAATTAAACCGGTTCAATTTCAACAGTCTCTGATTCAACCCGATTCATCAAAAAGATCAAACCATAATTTAATTAATATGAAATTACAATTATACCTTTTCTTCAACCTCTGTCCCTCCCTCTCGTACTTCGACCACCTCGCTTCCAGCAAGTGAGGTCAATTTTTTTGAGCTCAACTCTTTTATTTTTTCCGGTAAGTGAGCTCCATTTTTTTCGGTGAGTGAGCTCCAATTTTTCGAGCTCACATCTTTCATTTTTTTTCTACAAGTGAGCTCTATTTTTTTCGGCGAGTGATTCCATTTTTTCCAGTGAGTGAACTTCACTTTTTCATACGAGTGAGCTCCATTTTTTCGAACTCACTTCTTCCATTTTTTTGGTAAGTGAGCTTCGTTTTTTCTAGCGAGTGAGCTCTACTTTTTCAAACTCACATTTTCCATTTTTTTGGTGAGTGAGCTACATTTGTTTAGCTTACATCATCCAATTTTTTCGGTGAGTAAGTGAACTCTATTTTTTCCGGCAAGTGAGCACTGATTTGTCGTCATCGCCAGTGAGCTAATCTATCCTTCCACTTGTATTTTGGTTGGATTTCACCTAGTTGTTTCCTTACTCACGACTCTCGTGAGGCTAACAAGATTATTTGAAGAGACTCCCAAATATTTGAAGAGGTGGTTCATCCGACACTCATTTTCACTATTGAATAATTTCTTGATTTCAAAATTGAACCTTAGTTTTTAAATCAAATTTAACCGATTCAATTCTTGTTTCTTAAAACAATTCAATCTTATGGATAGTTTATGTATTTTTAGTATTATAGCATTAGATTGTCCCAAAACGATAGTTAAAATAGTTTGAGATATGAATGTGAAAAAATGATATAATTACGTGTACGAAAATGTACATTTACCTTTAAAAAAATAAGTTTAATTGGTGTAATTTGATATGCCAAGAATCGTTTCAACATAGATCATTCATCTTATAAATTTAACCGATTCTCATCGTAATTATTCATAAAAATATTATTCTATGCTATGAGGATTTTGCGTACTGGTTGATCCAATGAGTGAAGGACTGACATAATTATAATTAATAATTAATAATTTCGTGAACATAACTGTTGCCAAGTATAAGAAAATGAAATCTAGAAGTCTAGATAGTTACAAATGTGTAGAATTTTGGTTAGATCAAGTTGATTGGAATTAGTTCAATTTAGATTTATTAAAAAAAATTTGGTTGCTGACTGGTTTTGGTCAAAATCAAAGAAAAACTTGATTTCATAAATTTTTAACCGTTCATGCCCACTCTTATGCTTCCATTTTTTTATAGGACACATCTCCACATGTTGATCATTCTGTTTTGATACTATTGTTTTGTTTGGTCTTAAGTTATTATGAAAATAACATCATTGTATTGTATTTTATTAATTTCAATCCAATCAATCAGGTTTTGAGTTTGGTCAAGACTCAAGAGTAGACTAAAACCGACTTATATGTCCGAATTTTAATTGAATTCTGGGACGAACAGTGTAGTTGGACTTGGGCTCGAATTTGTACTCTTATTTGATTCGGTTTTTGTTTAGGCCTTAACGAATAACGATTAGCCCTCAAATGAAATGGGCTATCGTTGGGCTAAACAATAGTTTGGGCTCATTTCATATACGTCGATGTAAGCCCAAGCTCAAAATTTCATCTCCTTTATTTTCTCCCCCTTATTTTCCGTTACAAATTGAAAATGAATTGTTATTTTTCTCCACCTTTTCATTAAACAATGATTTCGATTTTTGTGGGGTAAATTACGTATATTTTCTTAATTTTATAGCTTTATTATTCTTTCCCTTATGGATTAAGCAATATCTATGAAAAAATAAATGTCAAAAGATTACCTGTGAATACCTTTTTTCGTTACTATTCTGATGTAACGTACGTGGTTAGGAATAACTCTTTATCAAGATTTGTTGATTCTTGCGAATACCGAAGATATAGATTTGAGGGAAACCTAATTTTTTTTTATTAAACTTCAAATACTAAATAACATAACGTATGAGAGTGCTTAAATAACCAAAACCTAATTGTAGAAAAGGAAATCCTAAACTAATTTGAAAAAGAAAATAAATTATAAAAATTGCCAAAAGTGCCCGGAACTTAAGAAATTGCTATTTTGATCCTCAAGATGACCTCGGATGGCCGAAATCCATCGTACGTAACGGCAAAGTGATGAGTTTTGTTCAGAACGCCGTTTCCGCCCAAAAAAAACTAGTCATTTGTCGAAATCCGACACTTTCCTAATTTGGACTGCATCACATTCTCAATTATAAAATATTATAGATAAATATATCATCTAATAATTGAAGGAGACTCTACTTAATCAGTGGTCATGACTTCGAGTTGTTTTTTATACATGAGATTCGCTTTTGGTGAAATTTATAGGTTTGAGTGGGTTAACCTTCGGGCCTTCTAAAATTAGCTGAGAACTTAAGAAAAATTTCAATCTTATTATCATTTTCTTGTCCATACCTATTTTTTTTTATAAATATCAAAAGGTTATTGTGAAAAGTAATTTATGAGCTACCTCTTTTCATTCTCATCCTCATTTATAAAATATTGTCATCAAATACATCATCTAATAACTATGAGATTCCTAATTCTAATTCGTTGATCAATCTTATTATCTTTTTCTTGTCTACACTTAATTTATCATTGACACTAAACATGGCTTACCCACCATTGACCATTAATCTTTCATAATAAGCTCTTGCATAATTATATTGGACGGTTCATAGAAAAAAGAATTTTATTAATATATAGTTGTGTGTATAAGAGGTCAAAGGCTATAGAAAAGATAAATAAATGGTAGGTAAAGGAGTGAGTGGAGAGGAATGATAAGTGTAATTGAGTATTCAAACTGATATATGCTCTCACAGATCCTATAAGAGTTTTGTGTTTTAAATAATAAGATCATTGCTAATTATATACATTATTGGCATAATCAAACAGATTAGTCATCCATTAAAGTTATAATTAGATAGCAAAGCATAATATAATTTAGTGGGAAACAACTCAAACCCCACCTTTACCACATTCCCTTTTGCCTTGCTTTTTCTGTTCACCACTTCTTCTCTCATTTTGTGTGACTCCTATCTGATTAAAAATCAACACAATAGGCCAAAAAATAGCACAAAGTACATAGAACATTAGGTCATGTACCAACTTGCTTGCATTGATGATTTTTACGAAAAATATATGTATGTGACATTTCAACCACAGTAAGTGTTAAAACTGATCAGAGCACTACTCTTCTGATAGTCAATGACAGTATCACATATGTGAATTAAATACTTATAAATTCTCCACTTACATTTACAATAATTAACAAAAAAAATTCTTATATAAATATCTAACTTGATAAATTGTCTAATAATAAATAAGTAAGTATTGCCTAAGTTTTCGTGTGACAAATATTTATTTGATGAGTTTGCCGACTAGTTCTTTTCAACAAATATTTTGTTGAATTAACACGTGACACCGTCTTTACAAAAAGAATGAAATCTAATAAAAATATTGGTACGTGTGATCACGTAACTTGCATTTGACTTCTTCAATTATTTAGAAAAATCTCGACGAACCGTTCTCCGACCCTTTTCAAGCCATTAAATCGAGCACCATTTTACGTGCCTCCGTCGTCGGAGCTCAACCCCAATCTTAACACCGATGATAAGGTAAATTAGATATGATCTATATTTTGGCAAACATATATTTTGATTTGGTTCGTATTTGTCGACTTCAATGATATTGTCATTGTGCATCAACTTTTTATCACGTAAACTGAACAAGTCAATTTCCATTTAATCGTAAGATAACGTCACATGTTAATTTATTAACTTAAGGATATTAAAGAAACAACCCGTACATCTTATATGTAATGAAACTCAATGCATGTGTCATAATATTGATTGTCATAAACATTTGCTTCAAAAAAAATTACAGATAGGAAAGTACAAAGAAGATTTATGAGATTTAAATGATAAATAATAATTATTCCTTCCTGCCCGGTTAATTAATATAGCCAAATTTGCCCACATTTCATAATAATAATTCATGTGGGCAACATATCATAGTTATGTGTTAATTAATAATGACCAACATTTTTTTTTATATTTACACTTGCCCCATCGGTCTACTATAGATGTTATTCATTAGCTTCACGTCCATGTCTCAGCTACTATTCCATCATAATCACGACATGATCTTCCGAACAATTACTGTTCTTGCCATTTTGTGCCTTTTCCGGCGACACTGTGCTCTTGAACTCGGCCATGGAAGCGAGTTCGTATACAGATTCTGCAATGTTATCGATACAATTGACCACATCGATCAGTAGTGAAGCCACCGTGGCCGCTGGTATCACTGTCAAGAGGTCACTATCTTCCCATAAACCCGATTTCAACGATGTTTTGAGGATTTTCGCTGCGTTTTTCGCGTTCGCAATGTGCGGTCGAGCAGAGGACGGTTCTGTCATTTTCTTGACTGTTGATGAAAGCTCCTTGAGTGCCTTTCCAGATTCGGAGCTCATTTTCATGCACGTTTCTTGAATTTTGATTTTTATTTCTACCGGTGCCTGTAGATATGACAGCAACGTTGTGCGTACAAGGTTATGTCATGTGCTATATGTGACCATGCATGTGCTTAAACAACTCATGTCCCTTTTTTGTGTACCTGAATGTCGCGATTGAGGTACCCGTTGAGAGCCTCGATTCTGAATGCGCATTGTCGCGTCAGTGCCCCGATTTTCAAGTACTGCTTCCACGGGTGGCGAAACTTGAACCGCCCGTGCCCTGGCTCCCATCTCGCAAAATTTGCCTGTCATCGATTAAACAGACAGCTATATATGTTAAGTCTCGATTCACTTAAAAAAAAGCTCGAATGAGTAAATAAGTACTAACAAACAGATACTCACCAACGACTCTTCGGCCGATTTTGAGTTGAGGACAGTTTTATATCCTTGTAAGAAGGTTTTGTCGTCTTTGGACACCTTGTCCTCTGTTCCGAAATACTCATCTCCAAATCCTAAAAAAAGAGAAATAATTAAATTGCTTGTAACGTTACATGTCATAACTATGTTACATTAGTATAAAAAATTGATTGGTACCTTGTAAGAAATTGCCAAGTTTGTCCAAGTTGAGAGAAATGAGATCGTGAAGGTCCAAACCGGCCCATACAGGGCAAACTAGGATAGAGATGATAACGCACGTAGAAACACCGATGATGATCGTGGACAGTCTCTTATGGGCCAACTCTATGATCTCATCGTCCCGAAAACCCGAAACCGACACTAACGAGAACGTCAATATGAATATTAGCAACCCGTAATCGTATCTGGCCTTGATGTTGGGAAAGAACCGCACAAATGTTGACGCCGAGGCTGCAATACATAAACAAATACTAATTAGTTGTTTGTTTGTACTTTTCTTACCAATAAGTTGTGTATCAAGATTTGAGCTCGACTATATTGTGATGAAGCAAGACAGCAACAAACTTGTTATTTTTAAGATAATTCCTGGTACTTACCTAGTAGAAAGACAAAGAAGCCAAGGAGTATGGGCTCGCCGATGTGACCGCATAGGCTTGAGAGGTGATGAGCACCAACGCCAAGCACTCCCGCCACCAATGTCGCCATTCCTCTGTTTAAGCCTTTGCTAAGTGTAGCTCCTACAAAACGATGGTCTAACGTTAGTCAGTGTTACAAAATTTCATTTACTTATGTTAAAAACCTAATTCGTCTAAAAGTTTAAACTGATATTACCGACTGAGAATTCAAACACGACTACAACGGTCATGACGGCCCACATTGCGGTGACGCCGAAGCTATCGAAAATGGGTTGATAGTAGTAGAACAAAGAGACCAAGGTGAGTGCGAGCCCGACTTTGAGGGAGTGAACGACTCTTCTAGGGTCGTCTTGGGCTAGCTTCTTGGTGCTCCCACCAATCTCCACCACCTTGTCTTTGAGCTTGACGGGCAAGGCCTCGAGCCAGCACCAAGCCCGACCGAGCACGCTTGCACTTGCTTTCTCATGGCCAGAGCCAGTTACTACTTCCATAGCGTGTAATGTAAACGATGAGACCGAAACAAGAGACAAGTGTGTGTGTTTTGGAATGAGGAGGTTGGAGGAGGATAGTCCTATATTTATAAGGGCACGATGGAGGAGAATATGCTAATGGGGGACACAAGATATTAGTAATGAAAATTCTTGGTACATGGTTCCGATGGTGTTGTTTTGTTTTTGGTACGATGCAAGTACAAACAATTGGAAAGTTCAAGGGAAGAGAGTTGGGGAATGAAAATGGTGGGTCGAGCTGCGAGTGAGTGCATTGTATATTGTATATTTGTATGCTTTGTGTGTCTGGCTGGATCCATGAACTTATCATACTATAGCTAATCATAACTTTGACCCATTAACGATATTATATTAAGTCCTACAATTAAAAGGGTAGGGTAGTGTCTCAATTCAGACTTAGGACATCTAATTTACTTTTTCTCCAAATCTTTCTAAAGTGATCTTAATTATTACCCTCCACATGAGCATTGAGTCACTGTTCAAAACAAAACATCTAATAGTTACAACATTTTGTATGTTTCAAATTCAGGCATGGCTAACTTTGGTGGTAGTAGTGACTTCTAATGTTGCTAAAATGTGAAATGTAATGTAAGCGAACAGAGATTACACATCAAGTGTATCATCTCTTGCTCTCTATATTCAACAAAATCTTTAAAGTTAATACAATTCAAATAAACTCTCTAAAGAAACATCATCACTTCTACGATAATCTATCCTATACTCGAAGAACGCATACATTAACTTTATACTTTAAGGGATTACACTACGAATATCTTTAGAGGGTAAACATTATAGTTTCATCCCGAAAATTCTAGTTTACAAATGTTAGATTGAACTTTTACTGGATTACGAAGTATTAGATGGTCATTCAACACTGACCAGATAGTGGCAACTCCCTGATATCTTCTGTATGAGATGTGAGAGAAACTAGAATTGTAGTTAGATATCCTCTAATAACTATAGGATTGATGGACGTTGCGCTACAGACAATGCTCAACATGTTAGACGTCGCACTATAGACAATGATCAACATGTTAATTTGTCAAACTTCTGATCACAATACCATTGAAAAGACACTAGTTTTGAAACAACCTTGTTAGTTGCCGAATATGTGAACAATAGGCTGAAATTGTAATCTCCGAGATGTTAGTTCGGATGTTCAAAGATATTCAACACCTTCAAAAACCCTAAACAATACCAACACATTCGAGTTTCCAATCATACTCACATTTGCAAATCCACATTCTTATAGTATGCCTATATTTTTAACATCTCACGTTAAAAAATGTGAATCTCATTATATTTTATACATGAACCTCATGTGTCATACACCTATAAGCTTTCAGGTAAATCAGGTGTTAGCATAACGTTAAAGCGTAACTCATCTTCGACACACGCCTTTACCAACCAACGACACATCTATTGGTCGACGCGCAAAATCTCACATCACGGTACACACATGAAGACTTCTAAGCCTTAATTTTCAAATCGATTTAGTTTTAACATAACATCAGAGATATCGCATCGTTCAAAATACGCACATCCTACCACTAATTAATAAACATCTACATATCACCTTGACGTTTTGAGAAAATCGAGTTTTAACTCCGAAAATTCCCCCCTTGTTTCTTATTAGAAAAAGAAACTAATCCATAGTTTGGTTTTTTCATAGAGTTAGGGCGTCTTAAAACTATCTTTTACTGTTTACTTGTAAACTGTACACGACTGATGCTCAACCTTCAGGTGCAAAACCTTATCCCGTCTCGTGATTTCATGAATGAACATTCGGTTTGCTTTCAAGAAAAAACCCATCGGTTGGCTTCTAAGTTATACCGAGGAAGGGAAGGGCCCATAGGTATCGGAGAGAGGGAATTGAGTGGTAAGCTGATAGCCAATGACGTGGCCACCTTGAGTATATACAACATCAACATGAAGCTATGAACTGTAACCCAAATGCAATATAAAGGCTTTTCCTCATATGGGCTAAGACACTCGAGAAGGCTGTTGAAATGAACCTTCTCTAACCTTTACATTCCCTCTTATCCACTTTAATCTCTCACCCCCCAAACCAGGAAAAATCTCCACTACGACGCGAGCCCGGAACAAAGATTTTTCCATTCCCATGACACAACACAATCAGTGGCAACGAGCAACTTCAACACACCCGAATTGGCCGTTTCTAGCAATACAGCTCTCCCGCTTTTTCTCACTCATTTCTGGTTCCACAATGCGCCAACTTGTACACTACACACATTATTATTCCCTCTCATTATGATAGGCCTGCGCTTCATTTCCCAGATTCAAACCCGAACCGAATTTGTTCCACTTGCTTCGATTCGATGATGCCAACATGCTTCACATCACTCCGACGTGTCCTCGTGAATGGATTCATTGCTGCGTACGAAAATAGCATAGATATCGACCCCATGGAACAAGGATCGGCTTATATGAGTATAGTTGGCATGTGGTAGGTAAATGTAAAATTGTAGCTGCAGAGCAATTCTGGGGAAGAATGTCAATTTGGTGAGCTATAAAAAGGCTTTTTCTAATGGTGGTAGATGAAAAGGAGATTAACCCAGATTCTCAAAACCCCAATAGTAGACGACAGTAATTGAAATTAGAAATAAAAAACATTGAGTGCCAAATAATAACTCATGCTGGATTGACACATGAATGAAACAGAGCTTTATTTGGAGTCTGAGGTTAAATTATATTTACCCAAATGGGTAATAAACATGATCAGAAATTCTGACAGAAATCTAGTTCATTGGTGGGAGAGAAGATGCAAGAAAATGAAAATTCGATCCTCAAGTCTGTGCCTCGTCAAAAGTTTGACTATATATATGTGTTTTTAAAATTGTGTTATCATAAGCTTTTTTTTTGAGGGAATCATAAGCTATTATTTTATTTTAGTAGTTAGTGAATTGGGGTTAGCTAATAATTAATTTTAACGCCAATTTAATTGTTTTTATAAAATTAGTTGCACTTTTTAGTGTCTTTCTAAGTTTTAGTCCAAAATGAATTTTATTTCATGGCTTTAGTCTCTTGGCTATCAATTTTTTTTGTTTTTCTTTAGTACATGAGTAATGTCCATCTATTTTATCTATCATTTGTTTCAAAAATTACAATATCATCCTTATCTTTCGATATACATTTTTCTACACGATGTTATATATGAGGCTCGATCTTCTTGACCCCAATTTAAGGAGCGAGCATCTAGACCATCAGGACAGACTCAATTGATTTTTATCTATCATTCAATTCATTACGAAAACAATTTTTTGTCAAAAAATCAACTAGGAAAAAACTTAATATATGGTACAAAAATTATATTGCACTTTAAAATATGATGTGAGTGTGAATAAATATCTGACATTTAATTTTAATGATGGAGTATTATCAATAGTAATCAATCTCATGAATAAAATAATATATATAGATAAATTGACATCATTTCTCTAATTATCCTTGAACTCACCTCGAATCCTGATCTGTAGCCGAGGAACAACCAGGCCAACCAATAGATTATGCTCAAGCTGGTGTCAAATAAAATGTTTGTATTTAAAAGGTGAGAGAATTTAATTTATAAAAAACACCAAACTTGGGAAGATAAAGCAAGAATATATGCTAGCTCATGGATAAATGGTTGGAGAAGCAACTTTCATCTTTACCCAAACATAACAATTCTTATCAATTCTCTTACAACCAAATAAACAGAAACAGCTTCTAACCATATGTTTAAGACTAAAAACATGGGAGGAATAAGGATGATCAAAGTAACCAAGACAAGAAAACCAATCGAATCAAACCTTTTTTTTTTTTTACATTATCTCATTGTTTCTGTTGATAAAAAGAGGTTTGTGGTTTCTGTAAAATCTATAGAGCATTTATTTTCTGTATTTTCCCAACAACTTATCAAAATCTTTGCTCAGAGAACCGCACGTTGCCTACCAATTTCAGGCAACGGTCCAAAATCAACATCACAATATCAAGATCAATATTATGAAAATCTATGTAGCAGCACCTTTTTTTTTCTTGTTTACTTTTGATTGATGGTGAAGCATGAACAGATGCATCTCAACCACTGATAGCTTGTACACATTCATAGAATAAAATGTGCATTTTCTAAAAGATTGTCTTTAACTATTTTGTTGAATATGTTCTCTTCTTGTTGTGTATGATTCATCAACTTTCAATCTTAACTCTCACTTTTAGGACAATGGGCTCTAAAGTTACGTATGTTTCTTTCCTATATCTGCGCGAAGTAAAAGACATATCTCATTTGTTCACTCTTTCTCTTTTGAAATGAATTTATGTTTTTCGTATATTTTTGAATGGCAAATACTTTTTTCAAGTTAAAAACCTTTAATTAAACGCGACTGACATCAGGCTGAACCGTCCCACTAAACTACGGTGGGACAAATTCTTCACCGTAAATTCAATTCATCTGGGCTAAAGCAAATTTGACAAACTCATGAGTTGTCGAGTTACACAACCTAGAAACGAAATTTATCGAGATATGAAAAGTAAAACCATCAATAATAATGTATGACAATCACCCATGATACATCCCAAATGATTTAACAATCTCTGATCTTTCGAGATGCCCTTCACTACTTGGAGACAGCCGGTATCTACCACTATATCACTCTATCAGTTTCATTTAATTATCAAATAACTTTTTTGACACTCACAACTGGAACATCAAACATTAATATCATCTTGATATTAACATTAATATGTTATTGAGATCTCACGATGCGATCCTCTTTTTTTATAATAAATATAAACTTTGAATATATTTTGAAGGTCATCAATATTGGCTGGGAGTAATTTTTATTTATCCTTTATTCGTAGTATTTATATTTACGTGGAGAGTGAAGTTGAAAAGCCAATTGAGAATTTGTGAAGACGGCTATAATGAGCTGTGCTTCGGCCTTTTACAAATGGGCTCTGAGTTGGGCTTTGGGGGTGCATAATTGTGAGCCCTTTCCAATCTCTTCCTCGATAGTTGTTGGGCTTTATTAGTGGGCCTTCCACGATGATCACTTGCCGTAAAGAAGAGTGTCTGGACCACAATATAAAGGAGAAAAGAGAATGATTAATATGCATTTAATTTATGAATAACTTAAGTTGCAAGGAAGAAAACAAAGTTGCAAGCTTGTCATTTTTATGTAATTAACGTTTAAGAAGATCAAAAGTGACACATTGCATGTCATATAAGCAATCCATCCACAAGTAATAATGATTAACAAACATTATCAGCAGTTTATTGAATGAAATAAATAATCAAATGCCAATACATAAAATACATTATACAACTTTGTGTAAAAGTGTATATGTAACATTTTAACCTCTTTTTTTTTCTATCAGCCAATGAAAAAATTTCTTGTTTTGGATAAACTTTCGAGAAATTGTGTTATTAGTCTTTCAACCTATTTGTCTGTATCTGAAAGAAAAACCTCTCATGTATTAAAATTCGAATTTAAATTATCACATAGATTATTGTGAGCTCCTTGTCACCTTATTCCTCTAGTGTCCCTCATATATAATAATAGAAAAAATCTACTCATTACCTATATATATTTAAACTCGTAAAGTGTTTAACACCCCATTCTGATCGAGAAAAGAGCATTGAGTTCCTGTCGTGCTTGATTTTTTTTTCCTTCCCTTGAAATTTTAAGACATAATTCAGTATTACATATGTCTAAATATTTAGAGATATTTATAGGGTAGATTTTTTTCCATCTTGATTATTAAGAGATTTTAATTACTCTGCATATCATATATTAACTAAAATTACAAGGAGTTGCTATCGGAAATCCCCATGTTTAAAATCATAGATATTGGGGGACTCGGTATTATTACCAAAAACATACCATTAAAAATTAATCATGTGAATTTATTAGAAGGAAAATTGATGGTTATATTTTCAGAAATATCGAGTAACCTGGTTTAAGTCGGTTTGCAGCAAAATCCCGAGACTTTTTTATTCGTCTGAGTTGGAGATCGTGACTCTGCATGATGCTAACTGGTTTGAGTTGATTGGTATTCGAGATTATCATAGATGCTTGTGTAAAGCATTCCGCAGCAGGATCACGGGGTTTCTCCATCCGTGTGAGTTGGAGGCCGTGACTCTACATGATGCTAAATGGGTCGAGCCGAACAACTTTGAAGAAATCATTTGCGAATCGTGCTACGTACTATCCATTGTCGGAACTTCTGTTCTTTGTTTTGCTTGTAATCAAATGGGTCACGAATTGGTCATGTTTATTTTAACTAACTGTAGCTGGGATTACGGTGAGGAGTATGTTCTACCATCTGTAGTCTCAGCTGTCCGGCTTAATGTCAGGTTAGTTGTTGTTTAATAAATAAAATGTGCTTTTCCTTCAAATAAAATAAATTAACCACCGTAAATTTAATACTTAATTGTTCATGTACGAATACACACTTAGTTTTATATTAAAAAAAATAAGTAGTTAATTTCAGGATTTCAAAACTTAATCATAATCCATATATATATAAAGGAAAATACTCAAGTTGCTACGTAACAACTTCTTTGAAGAGATTTTTATCAATCTTATTTTTTTCAAAATTTTGATTTTCTTTTTTATTTAAATATTTTATCGTACTATACTAATACAATTAAAACTCTGAGGGAAAAATCTCAAGTTGCCACGTGTCAACCTCTTTGAAGAAATTTTCATTAATCATATTTTTTTAAAATTCTTATTATTTTTTAGGGATAATTTCAGGTGGCTACACCTAGATTTTGCTGTTTTTCACCTGGGTACACCTAGATTTTTTTTTTCAGCTGACTACGCCTAGAATGTGCAAAATTTTCACTTTACACTTTCGTCCAATTCTGTTAGTTTTTAACGTTTTTTTTCATGTGAAATGACTTAAATGCCCTTAACTATTCATTTAATTTTCAAACTATGCCACCCTCACCTCTTCTCTCTCACCCATGATTGAATAAAAAATTGATTTATTTTAAAATCAAAACCATCTTCATTTCTGCAAATTTCACTCATCACCTTCGCTTCCATGGGTGCGTGAGAAGAGCATCGTCGGTGGGCCGGAATCCACGATGGAGTTGGAGTGATTTCAACCTCCGCCGAGAAGAAGCCCATCCCCGAGAAGCGCCGAGAGGCCAAAAAGGTTGCCATGTCCGGCGGAGAGTCCGAGAAAGCGTGGCCGGCCGAAGAGTGAAGAAGCTCGGTCATGGATGGCTCACTTGTTGCCCGGAGGTGCCGGATGGAGTTGGAAAATAGCGACGGAGGTGGGCGCGTGAGGCATCGCGTGGAGGAATGCGGCGGAGCGTAGAGGCCATGCGCGGAGGCCACACGCGGAGGAGGAGGATGACCAGATTTACCGGGTCGATCCCGCTGAAGCTCTCGAACCTCACCAATGGCATGTGCCTCGACCGGAACATGCTCACCGGGCCGATTCCGGAGTCGTTCGGGAGGTTTGCCGGAGCTCATGCGCCATGGATCCACCTCTCCGACAACCGGCTCACCGGAAAAATTCCGACCTAGCTCGGGAACAGAGAGAGGGAGAGAGAGAGAGAGAGAGAGAGAGAGAGAGAGAGAGAGAGAGAGAGAGAGAGAGAGAGAGAGAGAGAGAGAGAGGATGACATATGTTTGAAAATTAGATGAATAGGTGATGGCATTTTAGTATTTTCGATCTAATTATAATAACTATTTAAATCTTAAGGGCATTTTAGTCATTTCACATGAAAAAACGTGAAAAACTAACAGAATTGGACGGAAAGTGCAAAATGAAAATTTTGCACATTCTAGGCGTAGTCAGCTGGAAAAAAAATTTAAGTGTACCCAGGTGAAAAACAGCAAAATGTAAGTGTAGCCACCTGGAATTATCTTTTTTTTTAATTTAAATAGTTTATCGTATGAGTTGATTACTTCTGACAAATTCAGCAACAAAACGGAGATCGACAATAATGATAAGAAAGTGAATGATTTGGTAATGTTCAATATAAGATAATAATTTTTTTAAATTATAACGTAATTTGTTTTCGAGGGAAATAAATAAGAGTTAAGACACATTCAATTGAGTTGAAAAAATCAAAAGGTTATCATAGATTGTGTGAAAGACTATACGATATTGTCTTGTACATCAATTACTTTTATAAAAATACACGTTTATCATATATTAATTTTTGATCTCTCAATATCTTGGAATCCGTATAAGCTTTATTTAATGATTTATTTGAATTGTTTTCACAGTGTTATTGGTATTTATTTATTCTAATTTATTGTTTTTACAAAAAAATTATTTAATATATTAACAAGGGATAATTCCAGGTGGCTACATTTAGATTTTGCTGTTTTTCACATGACTACACCTAGAATTTTTTTTCCAGCTGACTACGCCTAGAATGTGCAAAATTTTCGCTTTGCACTTTCCGTCCAATTCTGTTAGTTTTTGACGTTTTTTCATGTGAAATGACTAAAATGCCCTTCAAGTTTAAAGAGTTATTATAATTGGATTGAAATGACTAAAATGCCCTCACCTATTCATTTAATTTTCAAACCAATGCCACTCCATCTCTCTTCAACCACCTTCGAACCCTAGCGCCACCGCCTCCGAGAAGCTCCTCCCCTTCGGCCTCCCCGTCGCCCACCTCTGCCACGTCGACCTCGTCAACACCCTCGCCGGGTGGAACCCGCTACAGGAGGCGCTGTGCCGACGATGCCGTCGCCGCGAGAACCGCATTCCGTGTCGCAGGACCTCCGGCCGAACCCGTAGTCGGCGATTTTTGACCGGGTCTCCCGGAACTGCCTCCCGATCGGCTTCTCCACCGGCAGCGCCGCCGATCCGACGCCGTTTCGGGCCCGTTTCAACTTCTGGGTTTTCTCCATTTCTGCAACTTCTTGGTCAGCACCGACGCGGCGGTCCAGAAGGTCCCGACGATGGAGGTGGAGGAGCACATAGAGTGCACCCGATCTGCACTCTATGTGCTCCTTCATCGCCTTCGCCTCCTCGACCCAGTCGGAAATCACCGACTACGGGTTCGGCCGGAGGTCCTGCGACACGGACCCGCGGTTCTCGCGGCGACGGCACCGCCGGAACAGCGCCTCCTGTAGCGGGTTCTACCCGGCGAGGGTGTTGACGAGGTCGACGTGGCGGAGGTGGGCGACGGGGAGGCCGAAGGGGAGGAGCTTCTCGGAGGCGGTGGCGCTAGGGTTCGAAGGTGGTTGAAGAGAGATGGAGTGACATTGGTTTGAAAATTAAATGAATAGGTGAGGGCATTTTAGTCATTTCAGTCCAATTATAATAACTCATTTTACCCTAAGGGCATTTTAGTCATTTCACATGAAAAAAACGTCAAAAACTAACAGAATTGGACGGAAAGTGCAAAGTGAAAATTTTGCACATTCTAGGCGTAGTCAGCTGGGAAAAAAAATTTTAGGTGTAGTCAGGTGAAAAACAGCAAAATCTAAGAGTAACCACCTGCAACTATCTCTATTAACAATTTCAGTTATTAAACAATATTATTACAAATAACGCTGTGCGTTGAGCTAGGCTACAACCTAGCTCCTAGAATTTTAAATTTAGTGACCGATGGCTTTGTTGTAACAATTTGATTTGTGGATAATTGAGGGAAAGCATAAATAAGTAGTGGAACATGATATTTAAAGTTTTCAGTAATCAAACAAATATTTATTGAAAACCAAACTTACATGATATCAATTTAGAATGAAATTAATATTAAATTGACAATTAAAGACTAGTAAATCAGTAGGTGCTTGATTAAACCATCGCAATTTATAGCAAAATTATGCAAGGACGACGATTGCACAAAAACTCATTATGTCGGTACGTACCATAAATGGCAAGACGTTAAATTACTTAAAAGTGGCTCTTATAAGCACCAAGGGTCGCTATGCTTTCTATCCCTTACTAACAAGGGTATATCCTCAAGTAGGGTAGTAAATGAGTCGCACAAATATGGTACTAAATGAGTCGAGTTTTTAACAAAAAATTTAAATTTAATTTGTTAAATATTTATTTTAGTCTCGTTATAAATGAATTTGAACTAAAGTCAAGCTTAAAATTAGACTTGTTTAATAAACGAGCTAAACTCATGAATAGTATTTAAATATTTAATAGATTCGCAAGTCGTCTCATTTATTATTTATTTTATTTATAATGTATTTATATGAAAATAAGCAAATTGAATCTAACCGAATTGAGCTTGATTTTTTCTTCAAGTCGAATTCGAGCTTAGTTGTATATACTTGCTTGTCCCGAGCCGAAATTTTATTTACGAATCAAATTCATGTCAAATTGAGGTTCGATTAGCCTTGTTTACACCTCATTTTCAAGCACATAATACGCATATATACGAGAGGAAGGAGTATTTCTTTCTTGAGTCGGATAGTAATTAAAAATATATATATATTGATAAATATGGAATGTATAAATTCATAGATAAGTTTTCGAGGATCTAATTTATTGAACGTATGTGACAAAATTCAATTATCATATCTTCTTGATAGGTCCAATATGTATCTTCCGAAACCACCTAGAAATATACTATTTGTTCTCAATTCCTAAACAACCATACAAATGGATACACACAAGTATATATTTCTATATAATAATATAATCATACGTATATTTGATATACATGGCTACAAGTAAAGGAAATAAACATGGTTATTACGGTAACCATACATAACTTAATTTGTGTTCGATTCTATATATTTATTAGCAACACCAACTAAACCTAACAGTATCATTTTCTCTAGTTTTACCAAAGGAGCATAGTATAATTAAAAAGAATAATGTTAATTTCTTTGTATTTCTCTTTCTTTCTTTCTTTATTCATTTATTTTATTATTTCAATATTATAGTATATTATATATATATATATGGTATATGTATATAAGCTAATAATGTATACACGTTAATAGACTCGGATACTATGTAAAGTGACCGTTTATCGTATTTTAACTTATTAAACTACACGTCGCTGTAACAAGTATATTTATATATACCATATAATTAAACATTCAAAAGTCTAAATTAATTGTATTATATGATGTGAGAAATTAAAATTAAAATATTATATCAAAATATATTATATTATAGGCTTCAAATACTAATCTCTAAATCAGGTTTCACTGATTTAGTTGTTGTGTATAGTTTTCTCAGGGCAACTCAGCCTTTTGTTATAAGGCCTAAAGGAAGGAATAAAAATGGAGAAAATAAATTAAACCCTTTATTTTGAGAGAGAAATTAATTTGAGATCAAAATTTTATGTTTTCTTAAAATTTGTGTGTCTTTTAATATACTGAGCCTATTTTTAAAATTGACCTAGAACAACTGTTTTGAATGCTTTACTAGCGAGCATTGAGTTTTCTACTTTGAGTTGATATTTTATATTCCCGCCGATCAAATAAAGAATTTTGATGTCCCCTCAACATAGTAATAAAAACATATTTAAGATATTGTATCAGTAGAATATTAATATTATACGCTACAGTTATGATCACGAACCCAACACGGAACCTATAGACTATGCACTATGGTGATTCCAAAGTCCTAGCAGTGGGCTCCAGAAACGTTTTGTTTCATTAATCTATTTTTATAATCAATAAGATATCATTATTATAAACAGAAATGAAATTGCAAATATATATGCTACGTACCTTTCCGTTGGCATTATATTTATTTAGTGATAATTCTACGTAAATACACCTAAAGTCTAAAGAGCAGGCCAGTCTCATTAACCGTTTCCTTTTCTTTACCATATTATATATGTTGATTCTGACAATGCACGGTTTAGACTTTCGAGTGCAATTTTATTGACAATGACACAGTCAAGATAATGTGAATTATATACGGCTTGACGTATTGTACGTACTTCGATTTGTGAGGGACGGGGGATTTTCAAATACAACAAAACCTAAATTTGTCAAAATTTCGGTCCAATAATTTTCATTCATAGACTATATATATATACAGAGGTGCATAATCGTGTACGAATCATGCAAACCTTTTAGAGCGTGATACGTGGCGCGACACGTTGACAATTTTTTTTTTAAACACTCGTTAAATCGCGACAAGATTCACTGATTTTTTTTTATAGAATAATACACGTCCTCCTGTCACATGGCTTCCCTACGATGGTTCTCACTAGAGTGTGTCCCTATATGTATATAGAGAAGTATTATAGTGAGAATCACAAGACGTGTGAGACCCATGGAACCAATAGGGAGCACCATGTGGTAAGGGGGTTGGGTTTCATATTATAAATTAGGTCGAAATTGTTTGGGGATGGCAATATACCCCGTCCCTGACGGGGATCCCTGAACCCAGACGAGGATGGGGCGGGGAATCCCCGAACCCGAACAGGGACGGGGTGAGGTATATATCCCCGCCCCACTCCGCCGCTCCGCCCCGATATATTAAAAAAAATTACAAATTATATTTTATATTTTATAATACATATTTAATGAAAAATAATATCTTTAAATAAATTTTTTATTAAAATAATATTTTTTAATATATATTTAATGAAATAATAATATGTTTAAGTATATTTTTATTCAAATAATATTTTTAATACAAATTTTATTAAAAAATTAATATATTTTAACATTATTTTGGGTTGGAAATGGATAATGGGGAATCCCCGAAATTCGACGGAGAAACTTCGCCCTGTTAAAAACAAGGAATCCCAGCCCCGTTTCTAATGGGGACAGGGATGGAATTGCCAAATACGCTTCGCACCCGCCCCATTGCCTTCCCTAAAATTGTTACCATGTGGGGGAGTAGTATAACGAGGGGCGGGTGGATCGTGGTTGATTCTGGCAACAGCCTGTGGAAGAGAATCCATTGACAAACTTCTCGATGATGGCAGATCGATAACGTTTGAAGCTGATGGAACCGACGGTGAGAACCCAAAATGGCTGGAAAGTCGCAGATCTATATTTGCAGCGGATGGGAGGTTCCAGCGACGAGCTTCTAGATTCTGGCATATCGGTGGCGTATGAAGTTGATGGCACTAGCAGTGAGAACCCAAGGAGACTGAAAAATCTTTACGACAGTCACGCCACGTGTTCTCCGTTGCTACGTCAACATGCACGCCATGTAGCACGCTTCTAGTGATTCTCACGGCATGATAAGGTTCTCGTCATATTATATATATATATATATATAATACGACAAATCAAGGGAGAACCAAACCCTTTTGTGAGAATGTGTGAGAACTGCCTTTGGTCATTGAAAATATGTGAACGTTTAACGGAAATAAGTGAATGTCCAATGCAAATGGTGATATCAAATGAAAGAGAATGTCTAATGTAAAAACTAGCAACAATCAGGTACAATCGGGGTGGAAATGTCCGAACGTCCGAACCTGTAGAATGTGTAGTGTGAAATGGTAAAACAAGATTGACTTTTGTAGAACGTGTAGTGCAAAATGGTAGAACGTGATTGACCATATATAACCTTAAAATTGTCTGTTGTAGAATGTTTCTACCATGTGTCGCGCGCTGAGACAACGAGCGTTCTACAATTGCTTGTAGCGTATGTGCGCACGCGCACACACGGTAAATCATCTATTGTGATTTATGACTTTCGATTATGGTATAATCAACAAATTTTTTGTACGATAAAATTAAATATAGGGAATATTCTAGGTGACTACTTTTAGATATAGCTATTTTTCAACTGCCTACACGTAAAAACAATTTCATCTTACTACGTCTAAAATGTGCAAAATTTGCATTTTACATTTTCCGTCCAATTTTGTTAGTTTTTAACATTTTTACATATGAAATGACTAAAATGCTCTTAACTATTCATTTAGTTTTCAAACACATGTCATCATATCTCTCTCATCGACGGCCTTGGGTTTCGCCTCTGACCTCCGATGCCTTCTCTGGTCGTTTTTACCCTCGCTCCGATGGTCTCACACACCTCCAGCATCGCCTCCGGCCTCCTCCAACGTCTCTGTGTGGTTGTCGACCTTGGCTTGCCGAAAAAAATGGTGATCCCGTACTTGCCTATGTCTCTGATCAAGAATCACGTCAAGATGGGAATGAGCTGGTTGACGAGCCAAAGGGGAAGTCACACCATTATCAGGACCGCCAATTCGAATGTGGATTTCCCAAATATTTGTCTGGGCAATACGTGGACCTCGCCGCAGACAACCATGGAGGGTGAGGCATTGTGGTTGCAGAGATCGAGAGAGACTTCCATACCAGAATTGCCGCAACCGACGACAAGAACCCTTTAGGCTTGGTACTTGTCCCCGGACTTGTAGTCGCAGGCGTGGAGGGCCTCGCTGGAGAAGTCGCAGAAGTCGGGGATGTCGATGTAGAAGTGCTTGGTGTAGGACTCTAGGTACTCGATGAACTGCCTATTGTAAGGTTACTCAAGGTTGTCCTCGTGGAAGGGGGAGTTGGGGAGCTCGCAGAACTTATTGATGAGGTGAAGCTTCAGGCGGTCGTAGGTTCGTTTCTGCCTGAGAGAGGCGATGCAATTGACACACTCCATCACATAATAAGGAGGAGGCCACAATTTTTTCCGGCAAGCCAAGACCGACCCGACCACCACATAGAGACGCTGGAGAAGGTCGGAGGCGATGCTGGAGGTGTTGGAGACCATCAGAGCGAGGCTAAAGACGACCGGAGAAGGCCGTCGGAGGTCGGTGGCGAAGCCCAAAGCCGTCAATGAGAGAGAGAAAGGATGAGAGATAGGATGACATGTGTTTGAAAATTAAATGAATAGTTAAGGGCATTTTATTCATTTCACATGTAAAAATGTTAAAAACTAACAGAATTGGAAGAAATGTGCAAAATTTCATTTTGCACATTCCAGGCATAGTCAGGTGAAAAAAATCTTCTAGGTGTTGTCAAGTGAAAAACAACTATATTCATGTGTAGCCACCTAGAATTATTTCATAAATGAATTATTGATGTGAGTATTTCAGTGTAAAATAAAATCTCATGTTGTTTGAATTAACCTGATATTCAAAAGAAAATGACATTTTATTACACTTAATAGTTTCGTATCCACCTTGATTTTTAGTTTGTACAACACTCTAGCTATATATCAACTTTTATTTTATTTTATTTTATTACACATTGTTAAATTTTTACTGAAAAGACAAAATTGTCATCACTTTTCAAAATATCATTCACGTAACCTACAAATCGAATTCTATCCCCTAACCTCTCGTTGTCGAGAACGAGCGAGGGTATGCATATGTTAGAATTTCACTCATGCAGTGCAATATATATAGGGTAAAGTACACCTTGCCGCACCCAAGTTTGGTTAAAAGACACCTAGCAACCTCCAAATTTAAAAGTGGACATATAGCCCCTTGATGTATCAAAAACGGACAGATAGCAAACACTGTTAACTTTTTGGAAAGAAAATGTTAATTTTTGAAGTTAAAAGACAAAACTGCCCTTGGTTTGGTTTCAAATTTTCAAATCATGCCTTTGGTTTGATACACAAATTCAGGTGCAAATCCAAACCCTATCGATGCTTCTTGGTCTTGTCTGATAGAATCTCTTAACGACGAATTACTATTGGGGATAGAATTTCATAGAACCTAGCCACTTTGTCTTAATTCCAACCCCTATTTTCATCTCCTCCGTTAAATCAATCTGTCGCTGTCGTTCCACCTCCTCAACGTCTTCGCTGACCACCCGCTCCAAATCACTCATATGAGGACGAAGCACGTCGACTGGTTCAAGGGGCGCTCCATCGACGGTTTCTCTCTCAGCTTCCTCCCGATTCCAGCCTCGGCCTCTGCGTTTCGTTCCAGCGATGGAGAATACCTTCGATCCAGCGAGAAAATTTCAGCACCTCCACCCGCTCTGTGGATATATCCCCGTCGCTGACCTACTTTCAAGCGACTCTGAAGCTTCGTCAGATCGGATCTAAGCTCATTCGTGCCTACTTCGCTCTGGGTCTTACAATTGGCTCATGTGGCTCATATTTTGACCGATGAAGGGTGTTGGTCAGCGAGCTCTGTTTGTGTTCATATCCCAGATTAAAAAAAATCATAAAAACATAGGGATAACCGAAATCAAGCAAGGTCCAAAACAAAACGTGTAGTATAAATATAATCTAATCAATCTACATCCACATTTATTAAATTCGAAATATATACAGAGAGATGACATGTTTTGAAAATTTGAAGAGAGTTCAAGGGCGATTTTGTCTTTTAACTTCAAAAATTAACATTTTCTATTTAAAATGTTAAAAACATTTACTATCTATTCATTTTGATATTCAGGGGCTTGTAATTGTAGTTACGTGTCTCTTAACCAAATTTGGGTGCTACTATGTGTACTTTATCCCCGTGAATATAACTGTGCCACTGACAAAATAGCACTAAAATGCAAAACAGTGGATAAATAAGGGGTTTAAGCGTCATATTCAGAAAATGATAGACCTTACAAACAAGGTGGCAGCAGAGATTATACGAGGTAGAGCAGCAACATCAGAGCAGCACCATCGTCGTTTCACACGTCTCTCGAATCGTTGGTCGACAGCGATGTCAAAGATAGAGAGGATATACCCACAACCACAACACAAGAATTATTGGCAGTACTTTCCCGCGGGCCCCACACAACCCTCATTGGCCACTCCATTGACGTCTCGGCAAGTGGGCCCCGCACCCCCCGTTTGGACTCACCCCCCTGTACAGGCCAGTTTGATTGGGCCGCGGGCCCACTCGGCGGCTGCACGACGGGACCGATTGTGGGCCCGCCCCGCTCGCGGGCCGACGCGTGTAGTGGAGGCGCGTCACGGTCGGAGAAAATGCGGTTGGAGTCCGACACGTGTCTGGAGAGGAGGGAGGGGTCCACGTGTTGGCTGCTAAAGTCCAGCCAACGTTGCCATTTGGGAGGGTCGCATAGGAGCTTTACGTGGGGAGGCACGTGGGATTGTCGTGGGGCCCGCTTTTTGTTGGCTGATGCTTTAATTAGTGGATCAATTTTACGTGGCGGCTTACGGACCACTTCCTTAACCCGTATTATCAGGAATGGTTACGGTGTGCACACGTGGCAACACTTTGAATTATATATAACAGATTTTTCTGTTACGATTAATGGTCTAAGCAGAATTTATGTGTAAATAAACCAAAATGCACCCATTGCATAATTTTAAAATAGTTCAATTATTTCATAGATATGAAATATATTTTACATTATGTTGAATATATCAAACTTAACTTGTGGCTTAAAAAAAATTAAAAAACAAACAAACTGAACTTTATTAAATAAAAAAATAAAAAAATTATTTTTTTTTATAAAAAAATAGGAGGTGACATTCTTGCCCTCCCTTTTCCGCACTACTCATATCCCTCTCTTCGTAATTGATGGAGCTCGGGACAGTTTTGAAGTTTCATCAAATTTCGTGTAGCTGAATTCTTGATCATGTGGGAGTAGGACAAATAGAAATTTTCAGCGTCAACGACGACGATGTTGAGATTAAGTTGAAGACCTTCTATAAATTAATATTCATGCCCCAATTCATGGATATGATGATTCGGATTTTGTAGGAGAGATGGGAGCTATAGTACTCAAATCATCAAGCAAGCGACATCGACTACCAAAACTTCCGACTTCGAAGGATCTGATGAGAGGGCTAGGGTTTTTGATTCTGACAGCTTATAGCCCGTGTGTGGCATTCTTCTTCCATCGACGATCAATCCTAATACCTCTTAGAAATTTTAAAGTTTGTGGTACTCAATTATACATCAATCCGAATAACTCTTTGGGAATCATAAGGTCTGCAACCTTGTTCTTCGTCGTTGATCATCATCCTGGTCTTATCAGCCATAGGATTACCCGGTTTAATTTACTAGAAGAGTCTACCAAACCAAACATCTGATACCATTGTTGGAGAGATTTGGATCATATTTAGAATGAGCACCCAAGAAAGCCGGTATACACATTAGCGCTCATCTTTGGCCCAAAAAACTAGCATGATGAGTCTAGAGACCAACATATATAATTCTTCCTTACCCTAGTAATATTCCGATGTAAAAATTTGAACTCACATGTGAATCTAACAAACAACACCAAATTTATAATTTTAGGAGTTATTAGGATTGATATATAATTAATGGAGTACTAACTTAAGAACTATATAATTTATCTTTAAATCACATTTTCATGATATCGATAAAATGAATATATTTTTTTGAAAAGTCGAAAAGATGAGTATTGATTTCTCGCCATCAGATGATCAGATCACGTAGGTTAAGCATTCTTAATTACTATTGTTGATTATGTGTTTAATAGAATTAAAATCCACTGACTTAATTATTATTGTAGTTTTGTTGACCAATCAAGAAGCCATGATCCTAGGATCCTTGGATGCAGCGTCAAGTCTATTCGTGAGCTTAAAAGAGGCTCTCAATATATATCATGTTTTTTTTAAATAATAGTATCAAAACAGGTTATTCAACTTTACAATTTGGGGATAATTAAAGTTTAAATTTCCTTTTTTCTTATTAAATTATGTTTCTTATTTCCTTTCTATAAGGAAAATGTTGTATAAATAGTATAGTAAGGCCATCTTACTCCATCGTAGACTTGATTGTATACCATTTTTTCTCTAATAAAATACATTTTCCCCTATATTGTAGTTGACACATTATTAGTGTTCACAGTCGATATTTTCCAATATAATAACTGATAATTTTCTTCTTAACTTATAAGCTCTATTTGACAACTTTTTAGTAATTGGTTTGAAATATCATATTTCTTTCCTTTATCCATGCAGAAGTCCATTTTAGTGAGTAAGGCAAGTTAAAAACATTTGTGGAATGAACATATACATTATACATATGGGAATTAATTAATTTTCGGGACAACAAGGTAGTTCATTCTTTTGCAAGGATTATGTTGTCGGGTTCTGGGTGTGTATTTAACAAGGAAAATGTATAACTTCAATTTCCCACGTTCGGAAGTCGTCATCAACAAAATCAAGGCTGCAACATCAGAGTTACACACTTGTAATCTCCCATCACTTTCGGGTTATACAATTGCAATTCTCCTGTTTTGTGCTCTCTTCTTGGTAGCCCAGTCAGACTCTCTAATAATAATTTTTTTTTTGAGAAAAAATAATATTCCGTCTTTCTTACTTTCTGTTTGTTTAGTTGATATCGCTTAATAAAGTTTGGTTTCTTTCGGGACTGTACATAGTGAATAAGGGGCAGTTCAGGTAGCACACAAGAGGTGCAACATGGCCTTATCCGAAACCCACTTTCAAAGTAGAAAGTTTTTGTTCCCATGATGATTAGGCTCTTACATATCTTCAACTGTAGACCTTAAGGAATGTAAAAAAGATAGAGGATAATAACTGTTTGCCAAAAACAATGGATCAATGATCATACATGCACACATATTTTATATTCCTCAACTTTTCCATTTCAATAATTCACTCTTTCGTAAATTCTTCAATACTAATTGTTCTCCTTAGCGTGAGGGTCACTACATACACATTATGCATCATCTCTTAACTGTTCCTTTGACAAAGACTAAACTTTGAGACTCCATATAGTCAAACCAACACACTTAATTTGGACATATCATAGTGTAGCTTCTTATTATTTGTACAACAATTTTACATTTCTTCAAAGAGTAGCACGCGTATGTTTTCTTGCATCGAGAAAACTAACAGCTCAATAATGTACGTCGAACTAATCGAGTCAGTAATGCCAAGATAACGTATGAAGCGTAGGGGCAGCTAAAGGTTGCGGTAGGGTATTGGAAGGAAACTGAATGCTAATCCCCTCAAAACCATAACCATAGTCCACATCTTTGCGTGTTTGCAGGGGCTTCTCTTTTACTACTAGATAATGACTCACAACCCCACATTTTTTTTGTAGCTATTGATTGGGAAAGCGATCGTCTAATCTTGTGGTCCTATACCACTTTGGCCACTTCTCTTTGGAAGTGAGCGGACTCATAATCTAATATATTTTGGGATCTGTTTCGTCTTGATTTAGCTGATGATACATCGATGACTACGGACGATTTCTCGTTTAAACCAGCTGATAGAATTTACTATGTTTGGGTGAGTAAAATCTGGCACTGACCTTTCATGATCATCTAGTGATGGTAGTGTGTTGATTTAGAGTTGGAAAGTACATGAATGAAGCATCTAATAATATAATGCTTCTCCACACACCCATGATGGTATATATGCACTTCTATGAGAACAAGGAACCGTTTTCTTTGTTTTGCGGATCACTTCACTAGTCGTCCAATGCGTCGCCTTCAGGAATGATGGGCATGCAAAAGCAAACGATGCGATTGTTATATATATACTAACTTCTTTATTATGGGCCTCCAGGTGTTCTTCACTACTTGACTCATTGTGGACCATTTCTTCTGCAATCTGGTGATTGTAATTAAAGTTTGATTCATCTAACTTTTAAAATGATAGTTAAACAAATCAGGAATGACAAAAATATCTAAACCTGACAAATACTCTATTTACCTAATCCGATTGGAACGGGTGAAATTAGAAATTTTTGAGTTTCGATGCCTTGAGGTCTATATACCTGAACTGCACTTAAAACCATTTAAAAATATTAATTAAATTATATAATATAGTATACAAAATTTATGCAGTTATAATTCATACTTCTAACTCAATATTAGCCACTACTGAATTTTTATTTTTCCCTTTTCTTTTTGTTATAAAATTATGAAAATCAATTAAAAAATTATTTTTTGATATCTTATGATATGACTTTTTCAGGTCGGGTTTTGAAAAAATTTCGCACTCATCAGGCTTAATTTTGTTCGAGTTAGGCATTTAAAACCTTTTCACGAGTCAGGTATCTATTAAGATCAACGAACAGGTCGAATGCGAGTTTGGCGAAACCCAATCTGTTGCCATCCTTACACCAACTATTTATCTATATTTCAAAATTTTAAAATATATATCAAGTAAAGTGGCATTGAATATAATATAAATACTTAGGCTAAGGATATAATAGATTTGTACCCATTGTGGGTAACTAAACCTAAGATATGGATATTAATATTTTATTGATGCAGTAGCACATACGCTGATACTTAAGTCGTCTCTTTTTCTTAATGACTGATGCCTTTCATGATTAATCTATATTAACTAATCAAAAGAGTGTATGTGTTGATAAGATGTGATTAGTGATTAGTGATTAATGATGATAGTTAATGATGTTAAATCAAAGTGAAACAACACTTGTCACTCTTTGTTTGATATATGTATATATTATATGATATCATAATCCACGGTGACTTCACACACTTATCATCTACTTTCTTTTATGAACCAGCTTTGCTTTGATTCTTTATACATAATTAGCACTTTATGGAGCTTCAGCAGCACTAATTACTTTTTTTTATTAATTTAATGCTACCAGTTGGTAAATACTTTTTTTCAAGAATATGCGTTTTGAAAGCATTTTCTAGTTAAGTTTGTTTTTCGATTCCATTCAAATATTGTGCTGAGAGTTATAAACCATTCTTCTTACGAGTTAAAGTATATTATTGAAAATGCATATTATATATAGTTCTACGTTTGAAAGAAATAAATATGTTTATTTTAGCTCAAATAATAATTCGAGTCTCCACCTTCAAGATCGAGCTTTGAGCTGAGTTTAGTTTTTGATATAGTATTAGAGTTTGGTCTGATTTGGACGTGACCTCTATATGTCATATTGTGCTTACGGTCCATGAATCGGAGGTCGTCTATACTGTCACTGCACCCCGCTCATTTATTTCCACGTGCACTTCAACTTACACGTGAGTGAGGGTGTTACATCAGAAAGATGTAAATCTTTTTAAATGCCTTAAATAACATTGTGAACATCTACATGTAATTTTAAGTTTTTAAGTGGGTTTGGACTTCCAAATATTTTAACTTATTATAAAATTGTTTGATTATAGGATTAATAAATGCTAATATGAAGTATGTGATAGAATACATGTTAGCCTAGCTACTTAATTAACTTATGTTATAAACCAATTTATCTTATCTTTATGATTATGAAGAACAATAAATTACATTAATTACTATATATATTATTAGGTATGAAATACTATTTTTTCTTGTGAAAAACATCCAACTTTAATACGCAAACAATGTTATATACATGCCGAGTAGAACAACGACAAGATTCGATGATACAATACCTTTACCTAAACCTTCGAAACCGAGAAGTTAACAACAAACTTAGCTAATATCGCATTTAAGCGCGATTTAGTAGCAAACATAGTAATAATATAAAAATGAACTGATAAGATCATAGATCGGAGGCAAACCGACTCGGCTCATTTAACATCATGCAAAGTCACGACCTCCTTCTCGACTGGATGGAAAAATTCTATAACTCTATTGCATAACACTTTAAATAAAAATATATTAAACCGTCTATAGCCTCACAATTTAATTTGTTATTGTAAATATAAAGGTTAGGCATAGCCACAAGACTGAGAGAACTACAAATCAATTACTTGTGTAATTAATGGAAAAAACACATAATCAGAAGTACTTTGACTGGTCAATGCTCGTCCAAAAACAATAAAAACCGACCTGATTGGTCAATGAATTCAAGCGGCTGTCCTAATCACCACTTTGACCAAAACTGTGTGTGCACAGTGCTAACCTCTCATTGGTAGGTGACCGCTGACGTAGACGCTGACGGCTCGCAGGTAGATCATCTCTCCACGTGGCCAATCCTGATTCGCCTTCATGTACGAATAAAAAAAACAACAGTTCAATTATATCATACAAGCATATATATACTATTCACACAAAAAGTATTCTTCATAAGATATTTTATTTAGTTACATAATCACATTTACAGTCAGTTTAGTTTAATGTGATTTTTGAGACATTTAATAATATATTAAAATGTATATCCAAAGCCTACAAGTTAAAATTCAGCTTTCAAATAAATAAATAAATATAGTTTTAAATGTGGTGGCAATGCAATAGTGGATAAAATGAAATATGTAGGTAAGAAATAAATTAATTCATTGAATAATATATAGCTAGGTTTTATATGTACACTTGGTCGTGTGGAGATTAATTGCCTTATCTTCCCCAACTTTGCGTCCAGCCACAGAAGAGAAAAAAAAGAATGAGATATTTTTTTTAAGTGGAAATGAAAAGACTTTTAAAACCTCACTCCACTTTTTTTCTCCATATTGCTCTAAGTGTTGGTGTGGATCATATATAGAAGGAGACGTTTCCTTGTTTTTCAGCTGTTTTCAATACATGTCTTCACCTACCATTCTTTTTTAATTACTTACCTGTTTTATTTTCTTATATATATGAATCGATGGTTGATTTTTAAAAAAATATGTTCATCAAACGTGCCAGCATCAAATGATTTGATAACCACAGCACTTATTGTTTTCTTTTATCCATACCAGACCGGTCCTTGCTTCTACCTAATCCCCAAGACTCTCTGTTACATGGCTCATAGTCATGGTATAGTATAGTAGAAACCATAAATATATATAATTTGTGTATTAAATATGTAAATACATGTGGGGTTGTAGGTATAAATAAATAAGAACCATCCGACCTACACGAGAGTCGTTTAACGAGATTTATATATCAACACACGACACGTGACAACAAATCTATACCACGATCATTTTCATGTTTTTACTGATTTTATCTATTTCTACCAGATGTATTGTGTTATAATACCAATTTACATTCACTTTTTAACAATACAGACAGCTCGTACTTTCTACCCGGCCGGTTCATGTAAAATTATACCCTCAATATATATGTGTGAATGTGTCTATTTTATTTCATTTTTATTTGATTATATTAATAAATAAATGGTGGAGATACCATGGAGTGGTGTGTCCTCTCCTTTTCAATTATTATGGGGTATCTTTCTTTCTTTCCTTCCTTTTAATTTCTTGTGGAAAGGGTATTTCATTTACTATTTAGTTGGAGAACTCTCAAGTCTGTCTCTTTTTATATATTTTATGATTTTGGAAGGAGAATTTGCAGAGAGGTGTGAGAGTGATAAGAGGGTTAGGCCTACATGTGCAGAGCTTGTTTCGTTTTAGCCATATTTGGATTTCCATGGTACGTAAAGCTTCTCTCTCATCTCACCCCTTCTCTGTCTTGTGCAGTACTTCCCATATCTTTCTCTCGTTGATTCCTCTTTTTCTCATTTTTAATTTTATTTTCATATGTTGATCGATCATCTTATTTGATGTGTCTCTTCTCTTCTGTCATTCTTTTTTCAAGTGTATATATCCATCACCCAATACCTTAAACTAGCTTTTGTCCCTCTTGTCCCAATCCATCTCTATATTTAATTCATCTTTGTGTCTTCCATGTTTTCCTTCTCCTCTCCTTCCAATTCTTTCAATTCAAGAAACATATGTATATATATGATATTTATTTTCTGTTTGTTTCAGGATGTGCATGTAGCGATCAAGATCGGCAGACAGATCTGAGTTCTTGACTAATAAGCTTGAGTTTCTAGTTGTAGAGCTCAGCCAGGCTGATATACATATATACGACCCAGTTTTACATATGGCGACGTGGGGATCGGAAATCCAAGGAGGAGATGGTACTCATCAGCAGACACTTTATCTGATGAACCCTAACAGCTACGTACCTTACTCTGACACCCAGCAGCAGCCCAACATGTTCTTCCTCAACCCCGCCGGGAGCGCGTGCGCCAACGCGCTCGCTCCCAACAGCATGCCCCACCACCAGCACCTCCTCGGGATCCCGCTCGCCGGCCCCAACGGCTCACCGGACGATCCCAGCCGTCCGTCGTCCTTGCCGGAAGCGTCTCGGGCTCAGTACAACCTCTGGGGGTCCATGGACCACCCCCAATTGCTGTCGGCAGGGAACAACTCCGGCGACCTGGCGGCGCAGTTGGGCCTCCGGAGGCCGGTTCAGCAGCAGGGCCTGTCGCTGAGCCTCTCGTCTCATCAACAGCATGGATATAACAACAACCGGGGTCATCATGATCAGGGCCAGGTTCCGGCGGGCGTGTCTCCGGCGAGCGGAGAGGATCATCATCATCATCATCATCACAATATGCGCGTGTCCACGAATTCTCCTTCGTCCGTGTCGAACGGGTTCTCGGGTATGCAGAGCGTTCTTCTGGGCTCCAAGTACTTGAAGGCCGCTCAGGAGCTCTTGGACGAAGTAGTCAACGTCGGCAAGGGGATCGTCAAGACCGGCTCTACCGAGGAAACCGGTAGAACAAACTCCAAGTCCAATAAAGAGTCGGCGATCAATCAGACCGGAGAAGGATCCAACAAGCGCGGGGCCGAGCTCAGCACCGCCCAAAGGCAGGAGCTTCAGATGAAGAAGGCCAAGCTTGTTACCATGCTCGACGAGGTAAAATAATAATTAATTTACCCTTTCTTTTATTCAAATTTTGATACTCCGGTCATATTGTTTTCCTTCATCATAACATATCGAGTTCAAATATTGATACGCGACGCGGCTTATAAATCAAAAGCAAATTCCTCAAAATACTAACAAAACAATAGGTAAATTTAGTTTTGCAAATCCATAGGCTCTGTTATGTAACTATATGATAGTTGGATTTTATGTAATTTTCAATGGTTTTTTTTCTATTCAAATTCAAACAAAAAGCTATATATGACATAATAAGTATAATTGATAGATCTACTTGCAGGACCCTACAGAGTCAATTTTACTCAGAACTAGTTTCACTTCTCTCTGCTGTCCCACTGTCCATTTTTTTTTCTGAACTTGACAATAATAATTTTGGAACTATACTATAAATACTATGTAGCAAACCAAAACTACCTAGTTATTTAGTGTATTAATTATTAAATGTTTCTTGTTGAACATGAATTAACCAGGTGGATCAGAGGTACCGGCAGTACCACAATCAAATGCAAATAGTGGCGTCGTCGTTCGAGCAGGTGGCGGGTTTGGGATCGGCCAAATCCTACACGGCCCTGGCTCTGCAGACGATATCGAAGCAGTTCAGGTGCCTGAAAGACGCGATTTCCTCGCAGATAAAAGCGGCGAGCAAGAGCTTGGGGGAGGACGATTGTTTAGGAGCCAAGGTGGAGGGGTCGAGGCTGAGGCAGGTGGACCACCAGCTGAGGCAGCAGAGGGCTCTCCAGCAGCTGGGAATGATCCAGCACAATGCCTGGAGACCCCAGCGAGGGCTGCCCGAGCGCGCTGTCTCCGTTCTTCGCGCCTGGCTCTTCGAACACTTCCTTCACCCGTATGTTTATCTTCTATATATATACATTCTCACTCCATCTATATATATATCACTATGAACTTGTGTTCAACTACATTGATGTTGTCAATAATGTCCTCGTTCACAGCTATCCTAAAGATTCGGACAAGATCATGCTGGCAAAACAAACCGGGCTTACTCGTAGCCAGGTAACAATATTATTTTGTAGAGAAAATTGCAAGAACTCATTGTTAATTATTTCGTTTTTCATAAAGTCTCTGTATACCGGGTTTAGTGTGAAAACTCTCTAATATGAGTATGTACGTAGTAATTGGAGTAGATGATAGACCCGAGCGAACTGGAGAGCGAACCGGAGAGCGAACCTTAGATGGTAGGGGACAATATAGAGGATAACACGGCAGAAAAGTTCCATTTTCCATCGAATCTTCCGAGAGAGAGTAGTTACTCAATGGACATTATGCTTGGTTTTGATGCTGATTGGAGGCTTTCTTGCCCTCACTTTCTTTCCTAATCTTGAGTTTTTAGATTGTTAATATAATTCCTTTAAAATAGACAGAATTATTGAAATATTTCATAATCCCAAAAATACATAGAGTTTCGGTAGACAATGTATTTTTTTCACTAATTAGTGTCCTCTTTTCATTTACATAAACTAAGTGATGAGGGACAATTTTTTCTATTTGTTATAAACATGAGATCGTTGGTTCTAGTCCTAACATTGATGATACTGATGAATTGTTTCATAACAAACATAGGTTTCTAATTGGTTCATTAACGCGCGAGTGAGGCTGTGGAAGCCGATGGTGGAGGAAATGTACATGGAGGAGGTGAAGGAGAGGGAGCAAAATGGTGCCGAAGACAACACAAGCAAAAACGAAGCAAATGGCGAATCGGGATCGAAAAGAGCCGCTCAAGACGACATCATGAGAATGGATCCGATCAAGGCTGCTTTCGGGTCCAAATTACACGACAAGTCCACCAACAACAACAACAACAACCTCAACGACGACCAGTTCTCGAACTCGACACTGTCCGCGTCCCCGATGGGGTCGTTCCAGGGCCAGCGGGGGATGTTCAACCTCATAGGCATGGGCTCCCCCGACATGGAAGCCGCAATGGCCCAGAGGGGGAGCCCGAACAAGCCGAGGAGCTCCTCGGACATGCAAAACTCCCCTAGTAGCATCCTCTCCATGGACATGGACATGAAGCGCGGCGAGTCGACGGGGAGAGACCACTTTGGGGGATCCAATAAGTTTGGCAATCCCAATCCCAACCACGACGGTGGATTCGGGGCCTATCACCAGATGGGAGACGTCGGGAGGTCGTTCAACGTGTCGGGGCAGTTGACTCCGAGGTTTCACGGGAACGGCGTGTCGCTCACGCTCGGCCTTCCTCATTGCGACAACCTAGGAACCCAACAGAACTACCTCGAGAGCCTCCAACTCGGGAGGAAGCTGGAGGTCGGGCCCGGGGACTTCGGGGAGCCTTCTCATTCGAGCAACGGGTACGAGAACATTGACATTCAGAACAGGAAGAGGTTTGCCGCTCAGCTGCTGCCGGATTTCGTTACCTGATCATGTCAACGATTCGTCGTAAGCCCCATATATATGCTACACTTTTGACTAAATGCTCGTGTCTGTCTGTCTATCTATCTATACACATTTATAAAGCAGAAAGGTGGGATTGATCATAGCTAGAGCATTGGCATGGGAGGGAAGAGAGTTACATGTAAAGGAAGATGAAAGATTAGTATAGGTTTATACTTCTGATTAATGTAACATATAGCAGCTAATTAGGGGGTTGAGTTCATTAATATGTATGTTTGGGGTTTGTATATTCAAAATATATATATAGATCAATGTGTTTGTATACCATATATGGATATATGAAGGCCTCATTCATAGTCTCAACAAAATATCTATGACGCAATATGTGTACCTCACGAAAAAATACAGGTGTCCGTAAAATTGCCGATCAAATATTGAATTGGTGCATGCATGACATAAATATATACTAGGATGGGAGAAACTGTAGTAGTACTAATGGAAGAGTGTGTCGGGTGTATATGAAAACGTAGCTATTAGTGACATTCATGGCCACCGACAAAGATTAGTTACATATATAGAGTTTTGGTCATTGCATGGTTGGGTTTGAGTTTGGGCCATTTCACTTTAATTTGGCTCCCATCCATTGTATGTGACAACCTTAATTATATGACGTTGGTGCCACTGACCATTCACTGATTAGTTAGGCCACATTAATTTCGCTCCATTTAATTGAATTGAACAGTTTCAAAACCATGAGAGGTTCAGTTTTCTTTTGGCGGCAGTTGGGAAATGGGCCTATTAGGCCCTTTAGCACAAATTCCAGGACCTGATCCTGAAGAGCCTATGAGAAGGTTTAAGAACTTGCTTCGTGAAATTTGAAAGTGAAGAATGATTGGTTGCTGAAAGAGCGATTCAAAAGAGACCCAGACACCGAGAGAGCGACTCTCTTCTCCATTGCCTCGTTTCGAAACCCTAAAATCCATAGCCCGGATCTCCGGTTAGCCTCCGTCATCAAGCAAAGCGCACACTCCTCTTTTTTGAATTTCTATTTGGTCAATGAGACAAAGTACCACGTTCAAAGTGTAAGATGTGAAAAAGAGAGACTAAAGACCTACTAAAATGTTCTTTTGAGTTAAGAGTATGCTCTAATGTGCATATGGGTTTTCTCATGGGATTGCTCCTCCTTGATAAAAATGTGAAACAATTAATCAGTTTAAATAATAGTTCGGGTCTACACGTTTCAGCTTTTAGGTAATATAGTATAAAATCCAGTTGTATTTGGGTGTGATCTCCACACCATTTGTTTCGAGCTCAAGCCTCATGGATCAGAGGTCGTCCCTGCACCGTGTTAGAATGCACATCCTACAGTTCCTTTTTCGTTTCGATGCTTCCTCAGATTATGGTTTGCCAGTTCCTCAAATTATGCCACCAAATCGGTAATTCTCTTGTTGTTATTCTTCTCAATATTATGATGTCTTGATGTCAAGGACAGTGTAGTATCAGATACTTACGCCCTTCATGAATTCATGGCTGTATTATATTTCTTAGATGATTTGTGCTATTTGTCTTTGCTGCAGCGTACGTGGCTAGGAGTAACTCTTTATCAAGTTCGTTGATTATTGCGAATACCGAAGGTGATAGATTTGAGGGAAACCTCGATTTTTTTATTAACTTCAAAACTAATTCTTAACAAAGACCGTACGAGAGTGATTAAATAATGAAACACAAATTGAAAAAATGGAAAACCCTAATTTGCTAGAAAGGATAAAAAAGGAAAAAAGGGTAGAAAGAAAAAAAGGAAAAGAAAGGAAACAAATATTAACAATTATAAAAAAACTGCCCAAAACTTATAAAACGCGATTTTGACCCTTTAAATGATCTCCGATGGCCGAAATCTGTGGTACCATATGGCATAGCCATAATTTTGACTCAGACTGCCGTTTCTGCTCGAAAAACACTAATTTTTTTGTCCAAATCTGACACTTTCGCGATAACTTCGGGTGTTCCAGCTTCTGCTTACCGACTTCCTCGACCACACCACATCATTCTCTCCTGGATGGAGAAGATTCGTCCTCGAATCTGGACCTGCAACATCCTCAGAAGAAGGAGAATCACCCCGGGATCCCATATCTTTGTAGCACTTCCTACCGAATTTTCACCTGTATCAAGTACTCCCACCTTGCGCGCAAACTGGATCGTAAATGTGTAGCACTTCATCTCGGGTTCCATGTTGAATTTCTGGACTTTTCTTATCAAAGTACACGTCCCTTGATCGATTACCCAACCTTGAAATTCGAGTCTTCTATCGTTGATACATGATGCTGGTATTAGGTTCTCGTTGCTGATTAAGGCAACAATATACATGTAAGGCTCCCAATAATTTTCGGCTACTCTTGCAAGATTTTCAGTCATGCCTTCATCGTACAAGCTCTCGATGCCCTCCAAAAACCGTTCGTAACCATTGTTGTATGAATCATCTAAGAACAAGTATTTGACGCAACATAAAGTTTCATCACTTGCTAATAAAGCATCTCTTCCTCGAATATTCTGCTCATGTTGACTCAATTGTGCTTCTACAATTTCAGCTTCTGCATCTGCATCTGGTTCAACATACTCATCATAAATCGGGGGTGATAGCCAATCTATGAACTCCTCTGATTTAAGATTGCTATTGAATTGTGGAATTTCCACCTTGAAACTCTGTTCCCACCGTTGGTTAGGGCGTTCGGGTGAACGATTCCGGTAACCGGCGAAATGACACAATTCATCCATTCGTCGTGTCAATAATTCAACCTGCCGCCTCAAATCGTCATTCTCACGTCGAAATTCAGCGTTTTCACGTCGTAACTCAGCTTGATCATCATCAGCACCTTGAGGAGCGGCTCGCTGTTGACTACAGGGCGGCATACCTCAGGATCGACTAGCCTCTGATACCAACTGATGCAGCATAGTGGCTAGGAGGAACTCTTTATCAAGTTCGTTGATTCTTGCGAATACCGAAGGTGATAGATTTGAGGGAAACTTCGATTCTTTTATTAACTTCAAAACTAATTCTTAACAAAGACCGTACGAGAGTGCTTAAATAATGAAACACAAATGAAAAAAATGAAAACCATAATTTGCTAGAAAGGAGAAAAAAGGAAAAAAAAGGCTAGAAAGAAAAAAAGGAAACAAATATTAACAATTATAAAAAAAACTGCCCAAAACTTATAAAACGCAATTTTGACTCTTTAAATGATCTCCGATGGCCGAAATCTGTGGTACATCATGGCAGAGCCATGTTTTTGACTCAGACTGCCGTTTCTGCTCGGAAAACACTAGTTTTTTGTCCAAATCTGGCACTCTCGCGATAACTTCGGGTGTTCCAGCTTCTGCATACCGACTTCCTCGACCGCACCACATCAGTCTTTGAATTATTCGAATGATAGTTACCACTTAGTGGAAGACTGAACATATTGGAAATCTAGGTTCTCCTTAGTTCATATATTCCTTGCCTATCTTCTTTGAGAAATCAATTGAACTTTACTGCAATTAACATTGATTGTGTTCCGTTAAATCTGTATGCAATATAGTAACAAAGAAACATCTCCATAGCCTACCTGAAGTATTGAGATCATTCAGTTGAAAGAGCCAAATTCTGACCTAGAAATTGTTTTATCTTTTCAAAGTTATGATCATCTGGAAAGTAATAGTATTTTTTTGGACTCGGGTGGGTTTTTTGTAGTATATGCCCCCAACAACTAGTGATTAAATTAGTATAAGAAAAATACAGAGACCTTATAATAAACTTCTTAACTTTGTAGGTAACGAAACAATCAACAAGACTGAAACTTAAAACATTATTTAAGTGAGAACCTTTGTTTTAGTGCTCTTTACAAATCCACCGTGATTACTGAGTTCCTTTCCTTCCTCATGAAGCATGAGTATCTCTCTGGACTTTACAACTCTATCGGCACCAATTTCCAAATCAATCCGTTCCCATGGTTTTGGAGAATCTCCCTATCGACCTAGCTTTCGACATAAGTATATTTTGATGCAAAGTAAGTATATTTTTCAACCCATATATCCTGTTCTACATAGACATGTTGCAGCAAATGACTTGATTTCTTGACTGGTTAACAAGAGAATTAGAGGCTAACAACATGCCAAAATTTTAATTGAGTTTTGAGACTTAAAATGTGGGCTCATTGTTCAAGTCCAGAGAGTGATATAAAATGACATACTCATACACACAATACTTTTACATCCTCTACAAATGTCATACAAGTTCCCTTTTTTTTCTTAATGTTTAAGAAAAAGACAAATAATACTAATTTGGTTGCAACTTTTAGGATATTTCACTATATAAATGAATTTCAGCTTCTAGGGTTCTTCACCCCTTCTCTTCTCTATCTCCCAAAAAAAATGCCCCTTTTTTCCTCCAAAGAATTGTTGGGTTTTCTCTGGATATTGCATTTCTGTTGTTTTGTTTTGGGTAAAGGTTAGGCCTTTGGGTTTGCTTGAGTTTAAGTGCACTGAGCCCTTCACTCTCAAAATTCATCTCCCACTTTCTGTCCAAGACTCTTCAATTTTCTCACCTGCCAAACATGGACTTGGAGAGGCTTCCGCAGGACATATCTCTGGACATATTCTCAAGACTGCCCATCACTTCTCTGATGCAGATCAAGTGCGTTTCCAAAGCTTGGCGTGCTCTGACCCAGGACCCTCGACTCCCCAAGATCTTCAACTCTCGGTCGTCTGAGAGAGACCCGTCTCTGATCCTCCATTGCGACTGTCCCATCAAGAACCAACTCTTCTACCTGGGCTCGGGCCGAGAGGCGACGGCGAGGATCGACTCGGAGATCAAGTTCGCCATGCCCGAGTACCAAGTTCTTGGCTCCTGCAACGGCCTCTTGTGCCTCTCTGACGCTCTGTTCTTGGACCCGATTCGTATCTGCAACCCCTTCACCGCCCGCAGGGACTTCATCGACCTCCCAAAATCGACCCATTTCGGGGCGTCCGAGTCGGCCCTCGGGTTCGGGTTCCACCCTGTCTCCGGGCGGTACAAGGTGGTCAGGGTCATGTGCCATTTCAGACATAGAGGTCGAGGTCGAGGTCGAGGTCGAGACAGAGACGACAATGAGAAGACGAGTGTCCAGGTTCTCACGATCGGGGAAGACAGGTCTTGGAGGACCCTCGAGAAGACGAACTGGCGGCTCGATCCGGGGCCGTCGGAGGCGTTGCTGAGCGGAGCCCTCCATTGGGTCACGACCCGTTACAGGGACCAGCCTGGTTTTAGCCTCCAAATAGTCTCCTTCGACCTGGCCGAAGAAAAATTCCAAGAAATCGAGCTCCCAGCTTGTGGGGACTTAGGGAACTGTAATTTCCACCTGGCGGTGCTCGGCGATTGCCTCGCCGCGGTCGTGAACGGTTCCGGCGGAGGGATCGAGGTTTGGGTGATGAACCTGTACGGCGCGCCCGAGTCTTGGACCAAAGATCACGTGATCGGGTCGTTTGTGCCCAAGAACGTGGGCGAAAATGTGAGGCCAGAGTCGGTGATTTGGAAGAACTCGTCGGCCAAGAGAGGAGCAATTCAAGTCGTGTGCTTGTTGAGGAACGGAGATATTTTGGTCGAATTCGGTGGCAGAGCATTGGTGACGTATAGCCCCCAAACAGGGGAGATTAAGGATGGTGTCTTGATTCATGGGCTTCCCAATTGGTTCTGGACAATTGTTCACTCCGACAGCCTCTTCACTGTCGGTGAAATTCTTGGGTTTCCTCTGTAAAAACACAGTTTCAGGAAAATCAGATTAAAGATTTTGGTATTGTTTTGAAAACCATGTTTTGGGTTGTGCTCTGTTTTTCAGAGTCGTGTAATGTGAACAGAGACCAATGTTTGATAAGCCCTTTTCTTTCCTTAAAAGAAGGAAAACCAAAAACTCAGGCTTTGAGCACATGGGTGGTTGCTTTATTGAGTTATGGGGCCAAAAAAGCCCACTAGAGTTGGGAATCTCTGGCTATATATGGGTTTTGCTATTTTGGGCTAATTGAATTGTTAGGCACTCTGCAAAACCTAAACCCACTGACCTACCTAGTTGGAAACCTATTTCTACACACAATGTTTCAAATCTGAGGTCCATAATTTATTCCATCCGCAGACATTTGATTTAAATATAAGATTGAATGGTACAAACGTACACCATCAATAATTTCACCGAGGAGTTCGTGGGTTCGAATTTCATTAAAAGATATAAGGATAGGGTAGAGGGTTCGTGAGTTTGGGTAATTTAATGAAAGCGTAATCATAAAAAACAGTTAAAATAAAACTCGAAATTTTTATGAGTTTATTTATTTTGAATATTTTAAATAATACTCGTATGAATTGTGGAGATTTTTGTGTAACTCTTCTCCTTGAAATGGTGTCATATTTTTCAACATCAATATAATTGTTGCTTGTCGGAAAAAACAGTTGAAGAATATAAATAGATTGACACTTATTATAGGTAGCAAGTGTGCATAGAGTTTTTGTTTGAATGGGAATTGCAATTTGTGAGGGCCATCCGCATTATACATCGTAGTCCAATAATGCTAGTTGTTTGTAAATATGATAGTGATTCACATAAATTAAAGAGTGCTTTTAATTATTGATTTGGAAATTTAATCTTCTCAATTGATTTGCAACATCAACTGCCTCTTCTCAATTGATTTGCAACACCAATAATTAAATTATTATACTAATGAAGTATATATGTCAAAAAAATAATATAAAAATTGAAAATGAGATTTTATTCGAAAATACAATCTTTTATAAATTATATATCCAACAAACAATGTTTTAATAAAAAAACCCACCATCATTTAATTTACATAAATTACAATATATGACAGATATCATACAACTAGATCGACATGTGTAGCACAACTAGAAAATGAAGCCATTTTTTTTTCCGTTTTCAACAATTTGACCACCGAATCATACGCTAGACAAGTCAAGCCTACATAATCAGAATATTCAAACACTTCATCACTACTTGTACCAAACACCCAATCGCAAACAGATCAATCAACAATCAGAAAATATGGATCAAACCGAAACCGAAATTGAAGTTCCTCAATATTTCTTGTGCCCAATTTCTCTCCAGATCATGAGAGACCCGGTGACCACCGTCACCGGCATCACCTACGACCGCGAGAGCATCGAGAACTGGCTCGGCGCCACCGACTCATCAGCGACGTGTCCGGTCACGAAACAGCCCCTCCCGGTCACGGGCACCGACTCCCTGACCCCGAACCACACCCTCCGCCGCCTCATCCAAGGGTGGTGCGTCGCCAACGCCACCAACGGCGTGGATCGCATCCCCACCCCGAGGTCAACGGTCAACAAGCCCCTCATCGCCAAGCTCCTCCGCGACCTCCGCCTCTCCCCCGCCGCGGCCCTCTCCGCCATTCTCTCCCTCGCCGGAGAAAACGACCGGAACCGGCGGTTCATGGCCGAGGACGGCAGGATCTACGCCGCCGCCGCCGCTTACGTCATCAGGCGTCAGAAGGAATCGTCTGCCGACGGCCTGCCGGAAGCTCTCCGGATCCTCGACCTCGTCTGGCATCCGACGGCCGAGATCGAGTCTCTGACGAACTCGATCCCCGACCTGGTCAACGCGTTGACTTCGATTCTGAAGCGAGACCAGGAACTCGCGATCAGGAATCTGGCATTGCCGGTTCTGAGGTCTGTTTCCGAATCGCTGAGCTCGAGCCGGCTCGAGCTCCTCGAGCTCGAGTTCTTTCGAGTTCTGGTCGATTTGCTGAGGGACAGAGCCGTGCTCTCCAAGGACGGGGCCAGGTCGGTCCTGGCGGTCCTCGGGGCGGCGTGCCCGTGGGGGAGGAACAGGAACAAGATAATCGAGGCGGGGGCGGTGTTCGAGCTGGTGGAGATGGAGCTGGAGAGTCAGGAGAGGGGCGCGACGGAGCGAACAATGTGCATTCTCTCGCAGCTCTGCTGTTGCGCGGACGGGAGGTCGGAGTTCCTGGGGCACGCGGGGGGGCTGGCGGTGGTGGCGAAGAGGACGCTGAGGGTGTCAGCGGCGACGGACGAGTGGGCGCTGCAGATAATGGCGGCGATAGCGAGGTTCTCGGGGACAAAGGAGGTGGTGCAGGAGATGGAGAGGGCGGGGGCGGTGACCAAGGTGTGCATGGTGATGCAGGCTGATCGAGAGGCGCATTTGAAGAACAAGGCTAGGGACATTTTGAGGATGCACTATAATGTGTGGAACAATTCACCTTGTATTGCTGTTTATCTTATTACAAGGTGTCCCAGGTGAACATATTCAACAAACATATACACTATACGTTTAAGCACAAGGAGTTGAGTTGTGTATTGTAATAGCCTATTGTGAACATAACCTTTTGTTTTGAAATTGCTACTCTGGTTAAAAACAAACAGAAATTACTATACTTTTGAGTTTTGGGTCATCTAATCGATTTTTGATGTTCAGAGATTATATATTGACATTATCGTGTTGTAGCTAAACATATCGTTGATGAAATGAATGGACAGAAACACATGTTAGACCATATCAGTTTGGACGCACGCGATTGAAGAAATTTGGTTGAGGGAGACAACGAAGTGGGAGGGGCGGGGTGCAAACCTATACACGTGAGACGGTGATTTGAAGATGGCACACTACTCGAATATGACTCATGCGGAGGTCTGTCACGCTGACCCATAAAATAAATGACAATATTTGTATATTAACGTTTGAAATATATATGAAGACATCATACAGATGTCAGATCTTTTACTTTTATTTTTATTTTAAAAGTAATTGTGTTGTTTTTGAAAGTAATGACACTTTTCAATTCTTTTGAAATAAAATTTAAACAAATGTCAATTAAACTTTAGTCACTAAGTATATATACAATCATTTACAACCTCATAATAACTATATATATGATTATATATCTCTAGATCCATGTTCATTTGCATAAAACTTTTGTTTTTGTTATTAAGTGACAAATAATAAATTAGGTATGCTCTAACAAGGGGGTAGCCGCTAAAATAGTTTACATTTAAATAGTGTGGGACACTTATTTATTATTTGTTTGAATTATAACTAAAACGTTGAAACGTTCAACACTCAATGTCTTAATTATTCGAGTCAAAGATAATTGGAAAATCATGTTTGGTACAAGATGGAAAAAATATATGCAAAGGTTGTCACGGTCCCTTATCTATATTTCCTATTTTTCGATAAATGTATCTATATGGTTATCATATGAATTGTAACGTATTATGTTCTTTAATAAGTAATATATTAGAAAAATGTTGGGGCTCTATTTATTGTTTGCTTAATGCAGTGTGTCTATGTGGGAATAGTAACTAATATAGTATGAGTTTTGATATACTCTCAGTCAAGTTTGAATGATTAAATTAATGAATCACTTCTTTTTTCTTAATAAATCATGTGTCAACCAAAAATTTAAAAGTACCATACGAAAATCTCAATTCATTTCTCGCAACAAAATTAGAAGTCACTATCTCCACTATTGGTGTAACCAAAATATATATTTTAGTATATTTCAATTCTTTTATGTTTTCAAATCACACAAATACCACTTGTGTTTTACCTGAATTGAGTCAAACAATTAAATTTGTCTCTATTGTTAATCACAAATTGGCCCCTATATATTCATAAGACAAATATTGATACGTAATGGATATATACTATGTAACTGTCTTCAATTTATGACCCAATCACTAACTTTCCCACTTGTCGCAATATTTCTCAGCTAAAATTCAAACCCCCCATCCACCACCTCCGTGAACATCTTTATTTCCTCATGTCGACACCAAAAAATCTAACGAAAAAATTTGAACAACTAATTGTTCTTTTATTTTAAAGTCAACTCCTTTGTAAGGTAAACGAGTCGAATCGAGTCTCACTTCAACAAAATAAGACTCAACTTATAAAAAAAAGTATTCGATTTGAGATTGGTTCGGGCTCAAACTAGGTTAGGTGACTAAGCTTGAGTTCGGCTCGAATTAAAATAGACAAGCTAAAACTCGATCTCGCCTCGATTTGGTTCGTTTAAATTTCAATACAAATATTAATTAAAAATTAAATAAATAATTCATTAATTAATAAATGAGTCAACTTGAGATTGGCTCGACTTGGTTCGGATTGTCTAATTCTAATATAAATATTTATTAAGACTTTAAAATATATTAATATGAATATATAATTAATTGTTAAATATTAAACGAGCCGACTTGCGAGCCTATCAAGTCTTAAAAAATTAGGCTCAAGCTATGCTCTTTTATTAAACGAGCCCAATCTTAAGCTCGAATTCAACTCAAACTCGATTATAACGAACACGAACTAAATATTTAACGAGCCTCCGCTCGAGCTTATTCACAGCCCTAACTATGTTGCATCTATCTCCTCACCCATTTTGGGCTATTGTGGTAGAAACACAATGAACACAACCGACAAAAATGAACACAATCAAACAAACCCATAACAAAACATTTCAATATTTATTTTGATTTTTGATTGCTTACAAGATTCAACGACGATTTCAAGGAGACACGACGTTAGATTTGGATGGAGTGAGCACCATCGATCTTGCATATGCTATTGCTAGGGTAAGAAACTTCTTGGGTTTGCTCGCTCGAGCTCTCTTCGTGAAGTTGTTGTAATCATTGGCTACGATCTCGTCCAATATTTGTCGATACAGCAGCAACGATGCCATAGCCTGCAAATTCGAATCGAAGACGCTCAAAATTATTCCAAGTAAATTCATAACATGATTGATGGAATTTGCAAAAATGGGTAAATTTTTTATACCACCCATCTACTAGCTGCATTGAGCTCTGGTAGTATCTTCTCTGCCTCCTCAAAATAAATCCTTGTTCTTTGAATTTGTTGCTTCATGAAGCTCCTCCATTTATCTGTTACCTCCCCAGCAAATATGTCCTCCTCCGATAGCCCCGCCTCCGCTAGCTCGTCCTGCGGCAGGTATACCCTATCTCTTCTTGCACTGAATTCACATTCATTTGAAAAAAATTAACATAGAAACAGTCGTATCAGGGTTAAAGGCAAAAAAAACGGCTTGTACTAAAGAATAAGTGGCAGTGTTGTGAACTTTGTTTTTTCGTGCAGGATGTGCGAAAGAAAATTTAGTGATGGAAATGCTCTAATTGTTATTGGTTATGTGTGTACTTACTCTTCCCCGACGTCCCTGAGAATATTTGTTAGCTGACAGGCGGTACCAAACGCCAGTGCAGAACGAAAGAGGCTCTCTGTCGTCGCCTGAGACTCTGGCGCAGTGCCGAAAATTTGGAGGCTGATTAGGCACACTGACCCAGCTACATGGTAACAGTAGAGAGATAGTTCATCAAAGTTTGTGTATCTTGTCTTGGTAAGGTCCATCCTCATTCCTTCAATCAGGTCCTTAAATGGCTGATACATATATATATATACATACACTGAATCAGATTAGTTCTGAAAATAGACATCATATTGAAACATGTTCTAAACATAATCTTGTGCCAAACCTGAATGTCAAGGTGAAATCTGGAGACACTGTCTGCTAAGACAGCCTCCACCGCATCGCCCGGACGTCCTTCAAAGATCTGCTCCAATCTTGAATCCCATATGTCCAGATCTGAAGGACTCACTTCTGAAGAAGCATTAGGCCCATCAACAAGCTCATCTATTCTCTTCCCCCAAACTGTTAAATTGTCCATTCAAAAATTCATATACACATATATGGTTTTTGATCAAGAAATGAGGGAGATTATATTTAGTTCATGGCTCACCACCCATTGCCCAGAAAGCTCTTCTCTGTTCTGGCTTCATCAACAGTGTTCCTGAAACATAAATCCATTGAAACAATTTGGTATATGGAAAATAAACAAAAGTCGAATTATGATTATGATTAGTGAATAAATACCCAAGTAGAATGTGTTGTCCTTGTGCATGTTCACTTCTTGCCTGCAGAGATCATAGGCTTGGTTCAGGGAGGTCAAGTTTGGTGGAAGAACAAGTTTTTGCTCTTCCTCTGTATATGAAAACCTCTGCAACTTCTTTTTATCGAACAAAGCTGCTTGCTTTACCATCACTTCACTGACCCTTCTCTCCGAACACGAATCATCACCCGAAACAGACCAAGAAACTGACCAGCTCTTTGATCTGCTTCTTGTCTCGACCTTTCCGTTTCTTGATGATCCAAAACCAGAGATTTGTGTGGTTTTGCTTGGAGATGGTGCTATTGCTGAGACTTTTATTGTTCTAGGCTGAAACCTGAAACAAATCATACTCACAAACTAGGATCACTGTCTGAACTTTGACGATTATATGAACTATCAAGAAATTGGACGGCTCTTTGACTCTGATTTGCTTTGTTTAAATATAGTCTTGGATTTAGATTTTATTCCAAATTATTGTTAATTAGTTCAACGATTTCGTTTAACTTCAGTCGTAAGCTTAATTAATTGGTTTCAGTCAAGTCACTATAGATTTGAGGTATTGATTTATGGACTTACGACTAAACTACACCACTTTGTTCCGTATAAAAATGGTAAAACTAATAACTGTATTAAAATATTCTACTTTTGATGATAGCCATGTATTTTTGAAGCAACTCTCGACATTTATTTTTTGTGACCATCGTTTAATCCGACAAATTAAGACATATACAGACGAAAAGTACTCGTGCACGTTATCAAATGAAGAGGGCTTTACGAAAGCGACCCCAACATTTTGCTTGAACTTGTAAAAGAAATAGTGAAGTGAAGTAAAATACTTTCTGTGCAGGTTATGAAACTGGAACCTATTTTAGTAATTTTCAGAGGATAGAGAGTTGAATGAATTGTATACTTCCAATCTGGTTCTTCTCGTCCCAATAAAATTTTGGAGTAATTATAGTTGGTTACACCTGACTATATCACGTTTCAAAATAAATACCCCAACTTCTAAAATATCATTTCGGGTACCCTGAGTTTTAATGAACTACACTTAGCTCAACGTTTGTTAAATATAATTGAATTATTCTGTTAAAAATACTAAGATGCCCTCAATAATTTTAGTCTGTCAAACTGGTCTGATTGATATGATTATGAAATAACTATTTTATCCCTGATTGAATAACTAATTTAACTAATGGTTTGAGGGCAAATTTGACTTTTCAATTACAATTTTTTATTTAATAATTACAATTTTTAATAACAATTAAATTGGTTTTAAATTAGTATTTTTATTTATTCTTAATCTATAATAACTTAATCCACTCTCTATGACCCTCCATCGTCTTCTCCATCGCCACCGCCTCCGTCTCTGTTCTCTGTTTCTTCTCCGCCCTCTTCGTTGAGGCCAAGCCATGGATCATACCTTCAATTTTTCGAACCCTAGCTCTTCCTTTTTCTCTAAGGCCAAATAAACATAAGGGGTAATTACAGATCACTATACCCGTTCAAACCTCATTTTAAGATCGCTATATCCAACTTTGAATTTTTTTTTCTCGATCCTCCAAGTTTCATTACGTTACACTTAAGGTAAGTCTGTGACGGAAACTGTTAAATTAAAAATTAATACCCAAAATGCCCTTAGGATATAATTTATAGAGGTATGCTTATTTTATAAATGTGAACTTACTATTTTACCCTCCATAAAATACAAAATATCTTTTGTTGTGAGGGTGTATTTGTCTTTTCAAATTAAAAAATTAAAAAAACTAAAATTTTAAAATCATAATTACTTTTATACCCTCGTATCCTCTCAGCTCTCTCTCTGTTGAAATATCACTCTCAAGATTCATCTTCCTTCTTTCACTATGCAACACCATTGTTATGCAAATCTTGTAATAATTTCACCCAAAACAAAAGAACTTAAATTTGATAAGGCATAAACCAATTGTAATATGCAGATCTACACATTTTCATAATTCATACTTACACAATTTTAGTTCATCAAAAAATTGAAAACTTTTAGATCTAAAAAGGTAGGTATCTACACAAATCAACATGTTTGCTGTTGTTCTCGCTCGATTTTGGCGGCCGGATAGAGTTCATCGACGAGAGCGAGTAACAGGTCGCGAAATTGGAGGAGGAGACCCATCAAAGATTGGAGGTCGTGACTTATCCGTCGTCGATGGCAGTTCTTCAACAAGCCTCTTGGTCGGAGAGAGTTGCGGCGGCACCGAGTCGAGAGGAAGGGAACTTTGAGTTCAGATCTACGTCAGTTGACCGGAGCTTCGAGGAGTTGATGAGCCACGACCGCTGGAGGCGTCGACGGGATAGTTGGAGCTCCGATGAGTCTTCATCGCCAGAACCTTCGTCGCTTAGGACCGCCGCCGCCGCCGCGCTCCTTGGCCATCGATTTGGACCGACCAATATGCCGCCGCCGCCCGCGTTCCTCGACTTTGAATGAAGATGGTGAGAGAGATGAGAGACAGACGAAGAGTTGGTTCTAGGAGAGAGAGGGAGATGATATATAGAGTAGGGTTAGGTTGAAGAGAGGGGTAAAATGGAAAATTCAGAGGTTAATTTATTTTTTTTAATTATTTCACTTCTTCCCTTGAAAAGACAAATTAGTCCTCTATATATTAGTTCATTTAATCATTTAATTAGGGGTAAAATAGTTATTTCATAATTATCCCAATAACTATATAAGATTGAAAATTACATAACGAGGGTATTTTGGACTTTTTACAAATCACATCAGTTAAAACTAACAGAATTTACCTTAAGTGTGACGTAATGAAACATGAGGGATCGAGAAAAAAAAATCAAAATTGAGTATAGTGATCTTAAAATGAGGTTCCGACGGGTATAGTGATCTGTAATTACCCCTAAACATAATCTCGAAAGCAGAGATTTCCCAAAGAGAACGCTCCGCCGCTGGATCTCAACGCGATGTCGTCGCTGTCGCCGTACAAGATGAAGCCGTCGCGTCCTCATCCTCCTGTATCCACGTTCTCGCTCGCCAATCTCTTCATCTTTTTCGCCTTCTTCAGATCCGACTTGATCCGCCGCGCGTGGTGCTCGGCTCCGCCATGGAGCACCTCCTCGAACCGCCCCCAGTCCAGAACCGTCAGTGGCTCCGACTCCGCGTGCTGGATCGATTGGGTCTTGTTCGGGACCTCGATTTTCAGCGCCGGTCTCTGATTCGAACTTGGGCTAAGGCTCGATTGGGTTGTGACTTGAGGTTTGGGCATACAATTGAAGCAATTGGTATATTGGAATTTGGGTTTGGTCGATCCATCTGGTTTGGTCGATCGATTTGGGTTTGGCGACACAATGGAGGCGTCACTGTCAGAGTTCCTCAAAATCAATTATGGGTTGTAATTTTTCTTATAATTCTTGGTTTTGTGATTTAAGAGCTGATAAATGATCATGCTTGTTCTTATTGGTTTGAATTTTCTTGAACTGGGTTTGGTATCGATGAGGAAGGAGATGTTTGGTACTGGTGAGGAATGAGATGGTGTGTTGGTTTTGTTCTCTGGTTAATCAGGGAAAAAAATCAAAGGAAATGAGAAAAAATTGTATGATGGCACACTAATGGAAATTTGATAAATAGTATAGGATATTTTAGACATTTCATGTTGTAATAAAGTTGATATAATTTTATTTATTACAAATTGTAATCATTATTTGTCAAATAAAAGAGAAAAACAATTAATTGAAACGTCAAATTTTCCCTCAAACCATTAGTTAAATTAGTTGTTCATTTATGGGTAAAATGTCATTTCATAATCATATCAATTGAACCAATCATACCGGTTTAACAAACTAAAACTATTGAGGGCATTTTAGACTTTTTAACAGACAAGTTCAGTTAGATTTAATAAACGTTAGGCTAAATGTCGCTCATTGAAACTTGGAGTACCCGAAATAAAATTTTGAAAATTGAGATATTCATTTTGAAACGTGATATAGTTGGGTGTATACCAACTGTCATTACCCAAAAAATTTATATGACAAACATTTACGCAACGGATTTCTAATATATATATATATATATGTTTCTTTTGTACGAAATCAAATCAATGCTTGATTTTTTGCACACTCTTGTCTTCATTCAAAAAAAAAATTATAATAATGTATACGGATGTGTTTTTCCTCTTTGTCGTTGCTTGCGATGGCTATAATTGAAGGTCCATTATCTCATACATGTAATAATTGTAGAGATACAGTTTTCGTATCCATCATCGTTGGTGGCCGAACCAAAAATTACTCAAAAAGACAACATTTTACATTAAAATGTGAATTAACGTAAAATTATTATTTTTATTGGTACCAACTCATGTGACTATTTTTTAACACTAGTCTTAGAATAATTAAAAGGCGGTAAGTGATTTATACAAGTCACTGTTGTTTTATTTATTTGAAATCAGTTTAAAATTATTTCATTGTCAATACTAACGAAAACTTTTAAAACTTCATTAACCTCTGTCAAATATAATATAGTTAAATATAATTAATCAATATTCACCAAAACAATGAAAAACATTGAATGTGCTAAAATTGAAAACAAAATCATGCATATGTCATTATACACAATAATACACCAAGCACAACAATTAAACACTAAAAGTAATTTACTAATCTTAAATTAGATTTTGAACTAAAGAACAATCTGATTGTCGTAATAGAGAATTTGAAAGAAAGAAACCTGAATAAAGGAGAGATCTAAACGTTTGTAGGCTATGTATGAAAAAAAATTCCAAAACTCAATATTATAATTTTATTTTCAAAAGTTGTAGAATATATATACAGAAAAGAAAATTTTGATTGGACAGGCAGGGACAACCTTCCCTTGCCCTCCTTATGCTTCTGCACCACTCACAATTGATCATGACATATATGCACCGGCATGAAATAAGTTGGCAAAAACAAGGGGCTAATTCTATTTGTACATGAATATACATGTAAACTATATAACTCTAGTTAGGTCAAAAAAGTTTCAAGTCAGCTATAGTTATATGAGATTATTTGTAAGTGACGTAATTCATGTTTTTAAAAATTATAACTAAAATGTTCGAAAGCCACAACATTTTTCCCAGTTATAAGAAAATTTTAAATTCTCATCATGTTCAACTCCAACCCAAATCTTCAACAATGGTTTAAAACAATTAATTTTAGGTGGAGAAATGATAAATGAGTAGAATAAAAAGGTATTAAAATTATGAGAACTTACTTATATTTGGAGATTCACCTTAGAAGTTCCCAAAAAATGAGACGGAGATAAAGTTTTGGGGCTGGGGTTGGAGATTAAAGTCCCTAAAACTTCAAAAATACGGGGTTTAAAGTGATTTTAGAGTTGTTCTTAATAATCCTAAAAGATAACAACTTTTTTTGGTAGTGAAAAATAACAACTTGATTCATTTAAAACATTGAAACAAAGTTCATTCATAGATTTCGACCCACTTACCCATCAACAAAACTACTGTTTGATTCATTTAGTGGATCATGATTCGATTCGTAGCATATTTTACAAGTATTTGTGCACCAAATTAAGTCCTTTTATAAACAAGCTTTCTTTGTTTAATTGAACTAATAGTGTAGGTATATAGTTGAAACCTATACAAGTGTCTTCTAGGAAAGATAATATGAAAGCAAATGTGGAGGAATACAAGTAGAGTTCGTTGCCCTCTATTTAGCCTTAACAAAATGGGTCTCCATTTGCACCACCAACACAACTTGTGCACAAACCCCACCTCCTCCATGTCCTTCAACACCCTATCCGATTTATCAATTTGGACCCAATTGCCAACCACTACACTAGGGCAAGTGCATGAGTGTACAGGTCAGACTAGGGGTGCTGAAAAAAATCCGAACTCGACGAATACCCAATCTGTCTTGATCGGAACAAGTGAAACCCAAATTTTTGCGAGTTTAGGGTTGGATAGGGTTTTTTGAACATGTGCGGTCGGCATATACCCGATCTGATTTCGACCCGCACCCGTACGAATTTAAAATTTTTATAATTTACATTCTTATTATTTTTTAGTAAAAAAGAAAAAAGAATCTAAATTCTAATTCGTATATACCCACTCGTGCAAAAACCTAAATTACTATAATATAACATCTATTTATATATATTTTCTTGTATTGTAATAAAAGTTATTAATTAAGTTCATATTAGAATTTTTGGATAGAGTTTCGGGTTTCGAAAAAATCCGTACCCGAAGGATTTTTGCGGGTCAAGCACCCATTTATGATGAGTGAGTTTTTACGAGTCGGGAACCCGTTCGAAGCCAACGAGTGCGGGTTTTCCCAAACCCGACCCGTTGGCATTCCTGAGTCCGATCAGTAACGCTGAGTATATCTATATGGGTTCAAAGCTTTCATATGGATGGGCCTCTATGAAGAAAGCCCATTACAGTTCCTAAAACTGGATATAAAAATGAGCCCATGCAAGGAGTGGCCCATAATATTTCCTTAGTTCCCTCTAGGGCTGTTGGGTTGGTTGGAGATAGTAATTGGTTTTGTATTTTTGGGCACGCACAAATACACTGAACCAGCAGCAAGTGGTCAAATTTGGGCGCTTATTTGAATCAACATCACAGGCTGTACTGTACCACCAATTTCCATTCCTGTCAATTTGGCACTTGGATTCTCCAAGGGGAGCATGTGGACATGAAACGCAACAAAATTAACGTTGGAAAATTCAAGTCACGTCACAAAAAAAAAGAGTCGCTCTTCGCAAATTACGCGTACGATTCGACGCCCAAGAAGACCATAGCCTCTCCGGCGCTCCAGTCCCAAAGATTCTCATTCGGAGACCTATAATCTATAGCTACACTTTAATATATATTTATTTATATATATATATATATTCTCAATTGTCACCCACCCATTGAATTTAAATGGGTAAAGATTTTCTTGCGATATTTGGCCAACGCGATTTTGCATTGCCTGCTCAATTCCAGCTCCTAAATTGTCATAACGCAAAAGGGGCTAATAGAAGATCGAAATGTGTCAAGATTATGTGATCATTAATCCATGTGCATATATGCCGATATCTAGGGAATGATCTTGATTGATTGGTGGGATTGGGGTGGTTTTTGATACCTTTGTTTTGTTAAGGGATTGGTGGTAGATTTTCTCTGGATGATCAGGCGGATAATATCAACAGGTACTTAGTTTTGACAGTGTTAAATCAATAGATATGCAACTGGGTATAGCCAGGGTATCCAAAATGCACGGTGAATTGGATACCTCATCAACGATTTGGTTCCGCCATTTTGCTGTGTCCGAGTGAGTGCAGTATGATTTGTGTTTAGGAAAATGACATTCTACTATACAAAAACTATAGTCTGTTATCAGTTTATTCATGTAATTTTAGAAAAATATGGATATCATAATTTTTTTCCTAATTATTTTAATGTTGGAATTCTATATTCGAGCCAAAGTCTCATATTGGACGAGTATGAGATGAATATGATAGTTTATATGCATATTAAATTCAACACCCACTAGGTTAGTCATTTGAGTAAGATATAAATATGAGTTTTTTATGGGTTAAACTCTTAAAGCTTTCATTCAATTTATAAACTCGTTTCGTTTGACAAGTGAGTCCAGATCTCAGTGAGACTCACTCTCTATAACAACGCCGCTTTTCTCTCCGCGCCCTACATGACAACTTTAACGATCACATAACATATCCAAACCAACACGTATGGAAATATATGTCTGAAAATATATGTCTCTGTTTAATTTCATTATAAAATCATTTTACTTTTTCAAAATGGTATAAGTTTGTGTCGGTGATTGCCGAAGTCTTTGTTAGTTTATTTGTTTAAATAACGTAAGTTTATAATTGAAATTGAATAAAAATATAGGGTATAATTTTTATTTTATAAGTTTCAACTATACATTTAAACGGTATAACATATATATCTAAGAAAATAACTTGGAGTATAAATAAAAGAAAAAATTTTGTCGGGTACTAAATTTGTCATTTTCTTTACACATATTTTGTCATATAATACGTGTCGGTCAACATTTCGTGTGACATATATTATTGTGACATCGTATTAAATATTAATATTTATTATGAGTTCAATTTTACCATCGACGTGACTAAATTATAATTTGATATACGTGCAAACGTACCTATAATAGTACTACAAACAAGCACATTGTTCCCTAAAAAAATTGAATGGGAATATACCAGTATATATTCCATAAGCTGGACCCCAATATTATATACACAAAAACAATGAAAAGAATAATATATATATTTATTTATTTACGCGTTAAATTAACCAAGTGGAAGTGGTGCGGTTCATGGTTCGTTCTCATGCATAATTTTACAGAAAAGCAGAGGCACAGCCACCGCTTGTTATGGTGCGCTTGGACCACGATCGAACCAAAAAAAAACTAAGCTACTGGCTCAAGCCGACGTGGTCTATTAGTACATCAACCACGTGGCGAGCCTTCACTCGCCGCCCAATGTGGCTCGTGGGATGGGAAAGGAAAGAGGAATTGTCGTTACCATATTCTATTATCTGCACTCATTCTTCCCTTTTCCAACCTTTTTTTTATGGAAAGATACATTTTTTTGTGCCAATGATCGACCCATCAGATCAGCTGTGTGATGTGATCCAAATTCGAGAAGTGCTCTATGTGCGCAGTGACGACAGGTATTTTACGTTGTTACTTATTATTATAATTGTAAGGTGTAAGAATGACTAACCTTATATGCAGATTACGTAACAAGATCGACGTGTTGTTCATTGCTCACAAATCTCAGTTAAGTTGACACATTTTGCATGTAGGTAAAATAACTGATTTAAGGTCAATAAAGTTTCATTATATATCAAGTTAGACAAAAAGGGTATATTTCAATTAGTTATTAGTGTGAAATGACAAAAATGCCCTTATATTTAAAATTTTAAAAATATTTTACAATTTTTTTCAAATGATAAAAAGTTGATTTTAGTATAAAAAAATATTTTTTTTATTACAATGACATTTCAAAAATTTTTAAATACAGAAGCATTTTTTTCATTTCACATTAAAACTAATTGAAATATAATCTTTCTGTCTAACTTGATACAAAATGAAATTTTACTGACTTCAAAACAAGTTATTTAACTTAATTGTAGTTGTTTGTAAAATATGCCGACTTAACTATGTCTATTTGAGATTAATCATAATTATAATATAATAAGGAAGGGATGAAATAGTATAAGTGAATTTGAGTTGAAGATTAAGTTGATTGAACAAATGAGTCGAACTCAAGTTGAGTCGATTAAAATTCGATAAGTGGGCATGATGTTTTAAAATATAAATAAGTTATACATTTTTTTACATATTATTGGAGAATTACAAATGTGAAATTTCATCTTTACAAATGTTTTAAAGTTGGATCAACTTTACAATTTAAATTAAGAAAATAATATATTTCATCTTTATGATATCGTATTGGAAGACACTATACATATATAGTAGGGAAAATGATACTTTTGTATACCTAAATATATATTTTTGACACTTTCATACCTTACTTTTTTTTTCCAGTACCCTAAATTTTATTTTTGGACAAAAATTTCAAAATACCCATGAATTAAACCAAAATTCAGGGTAATTCCGAGCCATTTTTTCAAAATACCCATGAATTGAACTAATATACTCATGAATTGAACCAAAATTCAAGGCTATTTTTAGTAAATAAATGGCGTTGTCCAAAAATGAAATTCAAAATACTGAAAAAAAATAAGTAAGGTATAGAAGTATCAAAAATATATATTTAGGTGTACAAAAATATCATTTTCCCTGTATATATAATATCTAGCTAAATAAAATTCACTGTCATTTACTTTATTTAAAGCCACAAAAAGTACGTAACATTAATAAAGTGAGTGGAAAGTATACATATATGCAGGCATAAGTAATTACACGAAGCAATGGAAATGGTGCAATTGCCATTTGGTTGCGTTTCCACTTTTTTTTTTTTTTAATTTTCTTTCCACGCATCAAATTTGGATTGAAGACGCACAAATACTAGTGTCTGTGTATTGCAAATGTTAGGTCTTTGTCCCCTTATTACGCCAATCTTGTTAATCCAGTTAATGAAGCCACTTGCAGTCCAGTCTCCAAAAGATGAAAATAGCGAATCTCTAGTGAAAGTAACGTGCGACCAAATTATATGTCATGTCTATTTTCTTGTGAGTAAAATGGGTTAAGTTATTTTAATGAAAACCTCAAAATTAATAAAAAAAATCTCGATCACACGTTTATAGACATTCCGTTGAAAATAATTAAGGAAAAAGGGTACGGAAGTGAAGCATCCGTAAGTTACTTAGAGAAAGATTTATGAGGTGAGTGTGATTGGCACTAAGAGTGTAGAAATAGTGCTTATTTATTAGAAGAGAAAAAGAAATAAGAATTTTCTGGGTGTTGGGTTAATTATGTTAATGAAGTTTTAAATCTATTACACGTGTTCACTTATATATATTAATTAATTAAAAGGACGGTTACAAAAGGAAAATACACACATGCTAGTTTAATATTCACACGGTACTATGTCAATTGTTTTATTAATTATTTATTATATGATTTTCTTGAATGCTCTTCCTTGATTAGATATGTTTTTTAACATCAAACTCGTACTGATGATTAGAATGTAGAACAACAAACTTGAAATTTATACGAAAGTATTGCTTATATTTTAATTTTTGGATAAAATGTATTCATACTTAATGTGGTACAGTTGGATCAGAATATATATTATAGTTATCTTTTATTATAGTAGTTTAATATGTTTTTCTCCCGAGTCTGTATATTTATTGAATCTTTATATGTGTTGCACTGTCTTCACGAAATATTTGAGTGTTGTTTTGCTCACACATGCCGAAAATGGGGCACGCCACAAAGTACTTGGATGAGGCTGAAAAATGGAGACATGTCACAACGGTTTTAATGTCACGACTATGACACACTAGAGCATGCCCGTGACATAGCTCACGTCTGTCTCCCAAACCCGTTAAACAGTGCATCGAAAAGTCATGTCACGACCAAGTGTCACAACCGTGACAAGATAGAGCAAAGCAGTGATATAGGATATTCTCCAATTGCATGATAGATTGGTGTAGTCTTTTATTTGTAGAACTTGGTTGTTTCCATATTGTTGTTGCTTGGGAAAATGTCCATTTTATTGTTACAAATTCTCATATTCATACGTACCACAATTATTTACACATTTGTTACAAATTTAACGACACCGATTAAGTTAAGTTAACCCATTTAGTTTTTAATTATCGATTCGATGTAGTTTTATTAGAATTACTCTTTGATGTTTATATGCACTTGCATGTTATCCAGTATCCGGGCAAAAATTTTACAGCAAGAAGAACGAAAATTTGAGAATAATAATATAAGAGGCTATCCATAAGTATTGTCGATATTCATAAGACTTGTGTTGTGTGCAAGTGGGAATCTGAGAAATGTTTGGATTGGGAATTTCTGTTTCATTTTAATAATTCCAAGAGTGAGAAAATATATATAGGTGGAGGACAGAACCATATGCTTTATTTCCATAATGCTTGGTCTCCCTTTTAATGACATTTTTATATTGCTTAAACCAGTCATTGCCACCTACGTGTCACTCTTCTATTGGCCTAAATGTATAATTACGAACAATTATTCAAAAAATAAATATTGGCGAGTCAAATTTGTATTTTATTTTGTAGGGATCGGTACGTATTTTTATTTCCGGCCTAGCTAGCTATAGTCCACTAATGACCTTTATGCTTATCGCTCGCACACGGTCATTAATGCCATAGTTGATTAATTAATTAGTACGACTACAGATTCTTAATCGCGATTAATCGTATAGACATTACTAGTTCTCACAAATCTGACACATGGTTGGTCCCTTATTGCTAGCATTAAATCAAAGCTTACATCTAAGTCTTGGTCAGTGGTCATGACTCATGAGTTGATTAATCATAAATTTAGACATGAAGACCTGCTTAATTAATTAACAAAATCATTGTTAATGCTGGCTAAAAGTTTTTCAAAACAGCATTAATCCGATACCATGCGTAGCCACGAGACCCATGCATATAATTAGCCATCCAAGTCAACTCCGAACGCAAAATTTTACGTACACATAAAGAATTGGAGTGATTTTATTTAATCGCCATTTATTGGTTGGATCACCCTAACCCAAATCATCCAATCAACTTCAATTGACCTATATTGTACCTAAATTCATATTTGTTAAATAGAGCAATACAAGTTGGCGAAATATAATCATACAGTTTTAACGACTGTTTTAGAAAGTTTGGAATTGTTCTATTATTTTTCGATTAATTTCTGGCTGATCTCTAATTATTCTTTAGCTAATTTATGAATTACTTATGGATCCAATTTGTTTTTTGATTATTTTCCGACTAATATTTGATTAGTTCTTAGAATGACTTTTCCGTCCGACTAGCGCTTAACGAATTTTTATAACATTAAATTTTTTTGAACCTTCTGAGAACCATAGTTTCCTTACATTATAGAACTATCTCATTTACTGACTTCAATATTTTCTTGCCTAAGTTATAGAATTCTCTTCATTTCCTGATATTAAAATTCTCATTATGTTTCACTCTATTCTAAGTAGGTGACAATTGTTTCGTAAGAATTCCGTGCATGTATATGTGAATTTTATTATTTGAAGGATGAGATAGAAGATGAGTGGTATAGATTCTAATTATGGACGGACAAGGCGTATCCGTTTATCCTTGTAAGCTTTCCTAATTTGGGTACAAAAATACATACAAAGATGGGTCCAAATTAAAATTCCACATCCACTAAGCTATATTGCCTTGAAATCAACATCAATGCCTTTTGGCCTTTGTTGCTATATACATGAATGTGCTACATCACACACTCCGTCGCTACATACGTATTTGATTTGTGTGTGTACATGCTTATATATTTATACCGACAATCAATTCCACTTTACACATGTATGTCCCTTGAAAAATAAAAACATAACCTTTTTTTTAAACTTCATGTGAAAAACATACATGTGTTAAGAAACAGAATAAACGCATTATTCTTTTTTCTTCAAGTTAATTAGAGATAAAATAATTGTATATATTTTGATAAATATATTATGCACTTCCAATGATTTATCTTTCACGCTATAGCAATAAATGATCATTATTTTTATCCGTCAAAATTTTTAAATTCTACCTCAAGTAAAATTTAATAGCTAAAGTTTTAAATTTTTGTTACTCCGAACGTAACTTTTTGTCTTTGTATATAAGCACTCTTTTGTGTATGTATATGATACTTAAACATAATAGCCAACATTTATGCATAAAAGAGATCATAAATGATTGACAAATATTGTTTTTTAGTTAGTGTAGCTCTTGTTTTTATATATGATTCTACTTTCTACTTTTGTTTCAGACTATTATCAAATTTCATTATTTTTTGTTAATTTGATTTGTGATTGTGTTTATACAGGGAAGCATATGAAGGCGCCGTGTGTCGGGGGCTCCTTAACGCTACATGCCCTCTCTTTACAAGTTCTCAAGAAATGAAAAAAATTTATCAGATTTTTCCTCTAGCTAGATGTATAGTTAAAATCGTTGCAATTTTCACGTAATATGTGTACAATATTTGGAATACAATACACGTAAATTTAAGATGCAGTTCATCACTTCCACGTGCATTATTTATATTCTTACTATTTCTTATTATTGTTTTTATGTCTCTGTTGCCAAACGGGTCGAGTTGAATATCTCTGGAGGTATCATTAGAGATAGGTGTTGCGCATTGTCCAATTCTGGAACACGCGTTTTTATTTATTTTGCTCGTTGCTCTTGTAAGTCCGTGACTCATAAACTAGCAAGGTACAATTTAACTAACAGTAGTTGAGATCACAGTGTCGGGTTGTCCCACCATCTGTTGTTTCGATTATCCAGCATCAAGTCGGGTTAATTACTTAATAATGTTCGTGTTTTCTCTGTAAAAAAACAGTGTGTTTTATGTCATGTTATTTATAATACGCTGCAATAAAGATGATTTAATAAAGTAGTTTAATAATTAAAATGGAAATGGAATGGGTTTTGTGGGCAGGCAATAATGTTGGGGGTTGAAAGTGATTCCTTTGCTTCCTCCTTAAGCCAATTTCATCCCATCATAGGGTCGCTTTCGTCCTTACCTAATTAGTATAATTACTTTAATTTAATTTAATTACATTTATGTATATATATATTCCTTTATCTCTTTTGAGTAAACACACACACTCCAATTAATCTCCAGATTCCAATCCTCATACATACATAAGCACGTTCTTAGTGTTTGCTTTAACTTCCCTTAAGTGCATAGATTCACCCAAAAGTGTGTCCACCATTGCATGTTTCTCCTGCTAATGGGTTATTATGCTTTCCACAAATTAGTTTTTATTTTAATTCATTTGCATTTCTGACACGTAATAATAAATGTACAAGAAAATTGCAAAAAAGTCATTCATGACCGTACAGTTTTTTTTGCAATTAATTCAGTACAGTGAATAATTTTTAGGATGCAAATTAAAGTTCAAGAGTTATATATATATATATATATATATATATATATATATATATATATATATATATATATATATATATTTATTTATTTATAAATTTAAAAGTTAACATGTGAATAGTAAATATTACCGTTCTTTTTTGCAAGTGTATACATGTACACTTGTTAATTTGCATCATAAAAATTTATTTATAGGATTGCATGTACACATTTTTACTTAAAATATGGTGAAATGCTATGATAGAAAGTTAAAGGTGATATTTTGCCATTTCTCCTCTAGATGATTATGAAATGGTGTTTTACCGTGTCATAAGGTGTTTTACGTGTTTTATTAAAATTCAAAATCACTTATGTAAGAATTTTATGCAGACTGAAAAATCTTTGACTTGTAAAAAATTAATTTTAGTTTCACGATGGTAAAAATAAACATTTTATCAGTAATATTACATGTATGTGAATTAAAATCGACGATTTTGTGTTTATTACATGATTGTAACTTCACTAACAACCTTTTGATCTACAATAAGTAGAGGATGATTACACTTCCATAATAGAGATCTAACTATTCATATTCATTAAGCTCTGATACCTAATGTGGATGCATCATGTCTTGCTTTTGCAATATATCATTACTCATATTATACATACGTTGCCCTTGATTTTTGTACATTTTAGTATCCTTGTGTACCCTTGTGCCTTAAAGAGTTGTTTAGTGTCTTACACTCAAGAACAAGTCATTTTGGGATGCAATTTGAGCCTAAACGTCTTGAAATTCGTGGATAATATAACTCGGTAGTTGCAACAACATTTTGCCAAGATCAAGACATGTTTGATGTTAACTTTAGAACACGATTTTGACCTATTTTTTGAAAAACGACTAACATTATGAAGGCAGATAAACACCGACCACAACACTTAAGACTATCTTAAACACCTAAGAGACGATTCAACTTCGTTAAAGGTGGCTTGGATTGTAATGATTGCAAAAGTTGAAAAGATTCACGGGATTGTAAAAGATCGGTCGAGTTCATGAGTTTCAACCTTTCAAGATCTAGGAATTTATTGTTCTCTTTCTCTCATTTTAATTTTGTGTTACTTTACATATTTGGATTCTAAAACCATTATTCCGGGAGCATTGAACTTGTCCTTGGTGTAAGATGGAAAGAAGGCGCACCTTACAAACACCCGACTTTCCCTTCCTTAGTATAGTAGATTGAGAGCTTAGCTTTTAGTCCGAATCCATAAGAGTGAAGGACTCAGAGAAGTTGGATAAAGAAAAGTAGAGTTGGTAAGTCGGCATGAGATTTTCACCTCATACGGCTCTGCGCGCGTTCAATTCGTTTGAAGTCATTGGATATTTTTCATCTTTTCAAAATCTTTCAAAGTTATTGGATATTTTTCACTATGTTATGAAGAGCAACTAGGACGATCGCATTTTCATGCATTTCAACCCAATGCTTCCCATTTTTACAGCTACGTAATCATTGATTATACATCAAATACTTTAGAATTATGAATCATTAAACTGTGAGTTGATTTTTATGCACGTTGAGATTTAAATTGCTATTTCTATTCGATTATGAATTTTGAGTCGTGATGTCAAGTCTGAAAAGGCCGGTGGGTGACTAACACATCACCATTCAGGGGGTTCAACTCTTCAAGTTTTCCATCCCATAGTTGTCATGTGCCATGCAAACTCCATGTGCGATCTAATCCAAGAGGCACAGTAGACACTCCATGTTTAGGCCATCTCCAATGCCAAGAGGTTCAGTTAGTATTTATGCGGACATAGAATAACATTTGACTGCATGAATAACTGAATTGTATCCTCCGTTTTGTAAAACCAAGTTTATGATTCCAATTTAATTCATATCTCGTGTATGCATGATTAGTTGAATGCGTGGTTTATATTTCGTTTGCTTGTGATTGGCTATTCCAGATTTTCGTGGGAATCGTAATGTTGTCCCGAGAGGGCAAATGGACAACACGCTTTCGGGAGTTCAAATCTTCAAATTATGTGTTCTAGATCGAGAGATACAGTAGGCATCGCGAGCCTAAGCCGACTCCAACATACCAATCGACAGAGTGTGTATTTTCTTAGCACGTGATATCAGATTCGACTCGACTCTATGTAAGGTAGTGAAATAATCACATTCTTTCTATATACTATTTAATATAATAAATTAATATATATCAAATTAAAATGAAATGTCTGCCCCAGAAAAGGACCCCAAAACTTATCAAATTGTGAAAGCTTGGTGTTTGTTTTTTTTGCTGGGTGAGGTGAGAATATATTCATGAAGATAGAGGCCAACTTCAACAATATTCTAAAAATATGTATGGTTAATAATTGGCATTGCAAATCTGATCTGTTAGTGAATGACGATGCATACATGGCCATTATTTTGCTGATGCACACCACTTTTCAAAACCAAGAATGCGACCACATCGTCATCTTTGCCAAGTAATTCACACCCTTCAATTTCACTCTACTCTCACCTACTCACTGTACATGCCAATTGACGTACCATATAAATATATCTTAATCAACTACTTTTTTACAGCTAAACTCCATTTTCTTTCACATATATTCTTTTCTATCTTCATGTATGCTCAGTATATACCAAAACTGTTGCACTGATTTACCAAACATCGTGATATTTTAACCCGTCGGTTTAAAATATGAAAAATTGCAAAAATTCTCGAGTAACTATTTCATGTTTGCATAAAAGTTTTATGTACTATGTTTGTGGCAAAATCCCTTGGTCCTCCTTTTATTTTTTGCACCGTCAATATAATTTCATTAAAACTGACTGAAATCTTGAAATATTATCATAATACCACATCACTTACTTATATACAATGCAAGAACTCTTAATATATTCCTATACTTTTGTAGAAAGTCTCGGTATACAATGCATTTTTTTGCACAGACTCGTTGTTCTTTTTGCAGTTGTATGTACTAAGTGATATATTCGAGATCATGAAAATATTCTAAAACTTTTGTCTGTTTTAATGAAATTATATCAGCGACACAAAAAATACAAAATGAACATTGTGTTTTGCAATAAACACATCATATAAAAACTTTCTAGAAGAAAAAATGAAATAATTTATGGAGTGTCTATACTATATTCAAATTAAAATATCTGATACAATTGAATTTTATCATGATATTAATAAAAGTTTGTCCTGATATTTTGTTGGGGAGTGAATAATTATAAATGAAAAATAACATTCCTGTGGAGAGGAATGAGAATTGATGAGAAAAAAAAACTGTAAAGCAATGAATGAGTGGTCTTTTCATGGTGGCGTATTGTGGGTCCAATTGAACACCATTCCCTCCTACAAATACCTCTCCACCCTCTTCTCTCAGTTCCATTCATATCACATTTCTCATTTCTCGAACCAAAAATCATCACTGGTCTCTCCGCTAGTGCATGCTGTTGCTTTCTCTGCTCTGTCTTCACTCAGGTGATGATCATTGATTGTTTTAATTATTATTCAACAATTATTGCCTAATCATGTCACGTGCGTGACTCGTTATTTTGCTCTGCTTCTGAATTAACATGGTCCCTCACTTTCTTACTTGTGCAGAAACTTCTTGTAACTCTCATCGATCCTTTGAATCGGTGGAGATATGTCAGGTTGTGCGGTGATGAGTAAGAGCCAGCTGCAGCTTCAGCTTGGCTTATTATCTTCCATGGAGGAGCCTAAGCAGGGCATCGTCTCTGTTCTCGCCCCCGAAGCGGCCCGACCGCCTCCTTCTCTCCGGAGGACCCTCTCCGCCGACATGATGTCCAAGACCTGGCTCTCCCACAACGGCTTCGTCTCTCAGATGAAGAAGATCGCTTCCTCGGAGCACCTCTCTCGCTCCATATCCGAGTACTCCTCTTCCAGTACCGAAGAAGATGAACAAGAAGAGGAAGAAGAATATGAGCAAGTGATCAAACACGAGGACAAAGCAGGAGAATTGGACATGTTTAGCTTGATCATGTCCCAATCACAAAACAAAGAGCAAGAACAAGAACAGGGAAAATCCGCAGCTCCTTATGTTCACCCCCTGGTGAAGAAGACGGCCGGGGCGTTGAGCAAGAACAGCCTCGAGGTCTGCACCGAGAGCCTCGGGTCCGAAACCGGATCCGACGGCTTCTCCTCCAACCCCTCCTCCGAAATGGGCGACACAGAAGATGAGCAGCTGGAGCAGCACCAGCAACAGATTCTTGATTACGAGGACGTCACGGTTGTCAAGTACAACTTCGCCGCTGTCGGCAAGAAGCTGCCTCCTCCTTCCTTCCCCCCGCCTCTCGCCTCGCTGTCGTCGCGCGGGGACGGATCGTCCCTCAGGATGAGCCCCCGCCGCGAGAACGGCCGCCTCGTCCTCGAAGCGGTCTCCGTCTCCGCGCAGAACAACTTCAAAGCGGAGCGACACGACGGCCGCCTCGTCCTCACTCTACTCAACGCCTCATCGTCTCCAACACAGCAAGAATCAGAAGAAGAAACAGCTCAAGGAGTGGAAGAGCTCGAAGAGTACTTCGGACAAGACCAAACCGACTACTACCACGACGAAGAAGAAGACGAGGAAACAGAGGAAACAGAGGAGGAACAAGAGGTCACGAGAGGCAGAGAGATAGAGATCGTGATGGAGCAAGCCCCGAAAATGTCGAGCGGCGGGGTGATAAAGCTCCACAGGCTAGCCCTGATGATGAACAAGTCCGCGAGCCTGGCGACCATGAACAACCAGGTGGTGAAATTCAAAGAGCAAGAAGAAGATGAGGAAGCACAGCTGGCACAGTCCCTCCCGCCGGTGGGGCGCCCCGTGGCGTACCCTCCGGCGGGTGCAGCCGCCTCGCTCAACGCGTACGAGTACTGCTGGAGGGACAAGCCCACCGCGGCCCAGGCCATGGGAAAAAACAGCGACAACAAGTACATCATCTCCAAGAACAACTCCTCCATTATAGCAAACAACAAGGATCAGCAAGACCAATGGGTTGTGATCAAGTCTGTCCAGAACATGAATGGGTGCAAGGAGCACAGGAGGTCTCTTTTCCGGGAGCCATATTGCATAGCCACGTCCTGAATCACTCAATACAATAAAAACAGAGGCCTGGGCATGTCTGTCTCTTGCTCTGTCTCTCCCCTTTGATTTTTCCACTAAGCCCTCTATGAGTGTTTGTGTTGTCAAATAAAAAGAATCCAAAAAAAAGTAGGGGAGAGGGGCTAGGAAGAATTTCAAGTTTCAGCAGTTATGTTGCTATATATATATATAAATATTTTTATGAGAGTATAAAAAGAGGAAGATGATCAAAGAAATCTTGGAGCTGTCTCTTTCATGTCCTTTGATTTCATGTAATAATGGCTACTTTTGTGAGCTATGCACCAATTGGGTCTTATTGTTCTGTCTCCATACCGATCTTTATTGGGGAGCAACACGATCCCATTCCACTCTTCGTATCTTGTCTTCTTTTTTCTACACTTTCTTCAAATAACTGTTCAATCATCAATAACATATTTTATATAAGCTTAATGTGGAAAGGAGAAACGTAGAACACGCCCATGATGATAGTGATTTTATCGGCTTTCACAGTTTGATGATTGATTCAACGTGTCGATGATTTGATATCGGAGCACCCGCAGTCAAAGGGTGAATTTGGTGGGATATTGATTTGTGTTGGATATGTGGTTTGGTGAGAGAGTGTTGGCTTCTCTTGTCTTGACGATGTTGCTGTCATGTCTCTCTCGTAAATGTTGTATGCATCAGTTTCTCACTTAGCCTTCTTATTATGACAAGTTCTTTTCTGGAACATGACCGGATCGGGATTTGACCCAAGGCCCGACAGAAGCTAAACGGGCGGGCCACGAGTGTTGGTCTTCAGACCCGATCCCAATCGGGCGGGTTCAACCAACTCAATGAACACCTCTAGGTGAGGCTTAACAATTATCCTCTTCAACATCGAGTATAAATCAGACAACCGATATATGACATATGATGCTCCAGCCCGAACAATATTATTAAAATCTTCAAGTTGTTAAATACGATGATTTAAACTAGACTATTATCTAGTATTGTCGTTTAGGGCACATAGGTGATAAACACATTTCAACACTTCTCAAGTGTAGACTTTTAAGTCCGTTTGAATTCACTCAAATTGAAATATGCAAGTCTTGTCTAATGGGCAAAATGACAAAGGTACCTTTCACGGGTTTAGGTGAAAGGGCGAGTGACTTGTTAGGTCTAATACATTTCAACGTATGTGGACCTATAAGTACTCAGACCAGAAGAGGATTCAAAGACTTTAAGAAGGAAGTACTGAACCAGCATGGGTAAAGTAGCAAGATACTTCATTCTGATCGATGTGGTAATTGCTTGACCCTGGAAACGGTCGTATTCATTTTGAATCGGGCTCCAACGAAGACAACGAAAGTATACCTTGTGATAGTCATTCTGACTCCCATTACACTGGATGGTGTCTTTGACTTTTTTATTGTTAGGTTTTGGCCCTTTGGCCCCAGTTAAGGCTCAAATCCTAAGTTTCAGAACTAACTTATGACAAATACTAATTTTCCAAATGATACATTAAGTGATAAATACTAAGTTTCCTGGATACATTAAGGGAGTGAGCAAAGCATTCGTCTACGTGCATTATTCACAAAGCTACTGTTTCTATTTTCCTAATGATCCTTCATTTATTTACTCTAGTTAGTGATTCAAGACAAAAGTTCACAAAAAATGAGATCTTCCCATTAATAGTAAAAGCAAAACTATTAATCCAAGGGAAAATTTAACCAGAGACCACAAAAAGTGGAGAAATTAAACACAATAACAGTAGTTTTGATAGTTCATAACATCATAATAGCATGATTCCAGCAAACAAAAGGACATGAAATTGAAATATTTTAGTGAACTGCCACAGAGTTCATTATAGCTCAAAAACACAATACGCACCAAAAGTTGCTTCCTCTTCTTCAGGCCTTCATCTAGCACCAGGGTTGGTGAACTTGGACTCGAGAGGGTGCTTAGCCCTCAGCTGCAACACTTAGTATATAAATACGGATACAAGCCAAGAAATAAAAATGGTTGAATGTGGAAATTAATGTGCAGAAGCTTGGATCATCAATGAAAATTGCAGACCTGGTTGCTGTGGCCACACTTCTTCTTCCTGCAGTTTGTGGCGCCGATGGGTAGACGAGCATAGCACCTAACAAGCCAACAGTACAAAATGATGGTGAGATGAATTGAACATGATGTAAACAATGAACAAAGAAAACATATGCAACAAATTGCAATTTCATGGCAAGAGAGGATTCAATTTATAGCCCAATTAGCGAACAGAAGCAAATTAATCTAGCCAACCAAAATCTGAGGTAAACATCATTCATCAAATTTTCTTGATGGAAACTGAAATTGAAAAACTACATTAATCAATCTTAGAAATTGTTGTAAACATAAAACTCTCGAGGAACTTGTGGTTATGGAATGTGTAATGTAGTTTAGCAAGACAAGTTGAAGGTGAATAACACAGAGAAAAACCTTAACTGTTAGTGCCTCACAATGTTAGAGTTCATGGCATCGACAATGAATCAATGTTTGAAAGAACAAGAACCACATACAGAACAACTACTCAACTTTGAGGCAATGTGACACATGTATTCATAGTTCAACATGAAAGTTGTAGGTGAGTGACAAAAAAGAACATGTCTCACAGAGTTATAGTTCATGACAGCAACATTGAAACAATATTTCAAAGAAAAAAAATGCAGAACATCTATTCAATATTGTAACAACATGTAAGCAGAAAACTTGTAGCTGAGAGTGACAAAAAATCTTATAGTTATTAGTGCCTTTACAATGTTAAGAGTTTATGGCATCAACAATGAATAAATGTTTCAAAGAACAAGTATAAACATAATACAAGGCAACTACTTAGACATTGAAGCAATGCGGCATATATACTCATAGTTCAGCAAAACTTGTAAATGAGCAACAATAAAAAAAACCATAATTATCAGTGCCTTGCAATGTTATAGCTCATGGCATCAACAACGAATCAATCTTTCAAAGAATAAGAAACATAATACCAAACAACTGCTCAACATTGAAGCAACATGGCATATATATCCATAATCATCAATGCCTTCAATGTTATAGTTCATGGCCTAAACATTGAAACAATGATCCAAAGAACAAGAAGAAACAGAACATAGAACAACAACTCAACATTAAGAGAATGTAAGAAAAAATCTCATAATTATTACTGCCCCATAATTTTGAGTTCATGGCATCATCAATGAATTAATGTCTCCAAGAACAAGAATCAAATGCATAACATCTATATTCATATTCAGCATGACAGTTTGTAGATGAGTGACAAAAAAATCCCATAATGACCAATGCTTCATAATCTTATAGTTCACAGCATTAACATTGAATCAATGTTCCAAAGAACAACAAGAACCAGAAACATAACATATCTAATTAGAAGAAATCATGTAGTATATGACTCTAATAGCATTCACCAGTAATCAGCAAGACACGGTAAATCCAATCTATATGCATCTAATACGAAACCATTCATGCTAACAGCAACAACCACTAGGAAGCTGAATCCACCAAGATGAAGGACTTACTTGCGGCAAACCATTTTCTTCTCCACATACTTGCGAGCAAGAGCCACCAAGGCAGGGGCTATGTTCCTGATTTGTCCTCCTTTCCCTCCTCCAAGCAGCCCTGCAGCAAGATGGATCGTTGAATCTGAAACAGATCAACATTGAGACAAAAACAGAGCACAAATCAGTTTCGTGTACAATAAACATTTCAGGATTTCACAAAGGTGAGTGAAGAGGATGATTGATTAACCTTTCTCGATGTTTAATTCAGCTAGAATCATCCAATCTTCAAGCTGCTTTCCTTCAAAAATCAGTCGCTGCTGGTCCGGAGAAATTCCTAAACACGTTAAGCCACACAAAATTTTCTTAGAATAAATAGATCATCTGATTACAGGCTCACAAAGTATCACCGTTTGGTTGGTGAGAAAATGCCGGAAAGTTGTAGGAAAACACAATAAACAGATTTCATCAGACTTTCTCTTCGTTTTTCAGAAATGTAAAATCAGATTCACCGTTTGGTTACCTAGAAAATACAGGAAAATCACGGAGGGAATGAAACAACAGAAATCTAGCTCAACGAGCTCCAGAAATCTAGCTTTCTCTCCGTTTCTTACAAACATAACTTTCGGTTCACATGAAAATGCATGAAAACCAAAAGATTACTGTAAATGAACCAAAATAACACAAATCTGGCTCAAATAATAGCAAAAAAATCTAGCTCTGTTTCTCTTATTTTCTCTGGTTTTCTAAGAAAACAAACATGAGCTGAGAAAATGAAGCACGATCCATATATACCTTCCCTGTCTTTGATCTTGGCCTTGACATTGGTGACGGCGTCGCTGGTCTGGACCTCCAGAACAATGGTGTTTCCGGCTAGGGTTTTCACAAAAATCTGCACCATTCTCTCTCTGCTTTTTTTGTCTCACTCTCTCTGCGTGCTCTCTGTAGTGTATACCACTACTCTCTGCAGGTACGGTTTTATACTGCATTCTTTGCCTCTGCCTCACTCTCTCGAACATTACCCATTTTGGTGTACGGACAAAATAAGCTTTTTCTTGCGTGGTGCTCAAGAAGTGACGGATTGGGCTGGGTTTGGGCCCTCTCATAAAGCCCAATTATATTTCCACACTTATTACGACAAGGGTGGACACTTTGGACTCGAAACTGATTACGTATAAGATTTGGAGCTCAAAATTTATAGTCGGGATTAATAGTTTGATTTTAATTATGAAAATGAGAGAATCATTCAACTTCAATTTCATTATAGTACTCAAAACTCACGATTGACAAGTTAAACCGGTAAAAATCAAACCGGTACATGTTGCAACGTGTTCCACATCATTGAAACAGTGAGTTTGAACACGGTCTGACTCGTATAATTTTTATTATTTATATTTAATAAAATAAATAAATAATATGCGATTAATTAAATATAAACGAACCAATTCACCAGTTTGTGTGTTCATTGAATCCTAAATTCGAATTCAGGTCAAACTCAAATACAACAAAATCGAATCAAATATTTAATAAATTTAACTAAAATGACTGGCTAGAAGCACGTCCAGTTACAATTCTGACCCTCATTGTTAAAGTACTATTTTCTTACATTATCATTTCTGATTAAAATGAATTTTCAACCCAATAAATCCTCCTTCATCAGTCACATATCCACCACACTTTTACCATTTGTTCCTCCAAATCAAGTTGTTAACAATGTTTATTAGATCATGAATATTCATGTCAATTGTTACCGTTGAGTCTTAATTTTACATTTAAATCTTAATTATTTGTGTTAGTTAATTACGTATATTTGTTCACTGGTTGGATTCTTTATAATTTGTGAAATAATTGCCCGTCATTTCCCTTGCTCAAGAGATTGACACAAAGCTAAAATATGATAAAAGTATCACTCATTGATCTGAAACTAGGGTTTGAGGTTCAATATAACATTTGTGTGAGGTGGGTTAAAGGATAATTTAAGAAACATCAATGTAATAATCAAGACAATTGTTAAAACGTGATATAATTCATAACTTCCAACTAAATAAAGAGACAGTTGTTCATGTTAAAATGCAACTATAACTTTGTTTTCATATATCTAAATTGATACATTTCTCACTTATATACAACTACTTTTAAAATTTTAAAAATACAATAGAGATAATTCATTTTATTTTATTTTAGGTGACCGGATCAGATGTAATTTTTTAAAAGCATGTCATTAAAAGCTGTTTTCTTCTTCTCTACTCTCCTATCAAACTTCTACGATGGCACACAATTTTGCTTTTCCCTTCTATAATCATTCCATAGAGCTCAAAATAAAACTGAGAATAGGGCAAAAGTTAATTGCTCAAAACATACATCAAACTCAAATACATGTTCTCTGGGATAATATAATATGGTCAAAACTTTAACATACTGTGTCAGCTAAAATGGTATGCCATCTTCAGTTCACACATCAATACTGATACTGTACAAAAGCAACACCTCTAATTATACATGGAGAGGAGGCCCACAGATTCTAAACACATCACCTCACAATCACATTAACAATGAAATACACAAATATATGAAACACTAACGAAGAAAAATGGCCATCACTACCACAAACCCCATTATAGTCGAAAACAACCTACTTTCCTGCGGCTCCATTTGTCTGTTTCCAGCAACCTTGTTAACAAGCTAAGCTCTTCATCATTTCAATGCTTCCATATTGTGTGGGAAAGGTCGCGCGATCAAAAGGCTCCAAACTTCTGTTACTCCAGAGACTATGTCCGAGAAATCCTCTACACGGCCTCTTGATCTTATATAGAATACTCCTATCTTCAGGCCGTGGCATGAGCCTTGGAACGTATACGGTGGGAACAAATTGAAGGGGCCTACTATATCCAAGCTAGAGAACCCCTATCATTTGGTACTTGAGGACGGCCTCTCGTTGGAGTCGGTGGTCTGTTGGCGTTAAGCTCCTGATTGCATCAAGAGTCAATAAAAATGTACGGCGAGTACTCAAAGAGAAGCACAGAACAAAATGAGAAAATGATTACCAAGGGAGGGAAAAAAGGCAATACCTGCATCCACGTGTCATCAATATGGTGCTCCGGTGATGTTTCTTGTGATGAGATTGCTGGTGGTAGAGGATGGATAAGTTTTGGAACCACCACAAGATCTCTACCCAAAACTAAGATTGCCCCAGCATTGTTCGCGGTACCTGTAGAAGATAGACATGATCTAAACTTGAGCATGCTTAACTCAACGGCACAGCTTAGAAGCCACGTGATTGAGTAGGTTCCGGAGCATTACCACAGTAATTGGTGGCTGAGAAAAGAGTAATCAAATGTCCCTGTGCAAATCGCTCAAAACCATCCATCACACATTCGTGTGCCCTTACGATCAACTGGAGATCATTGTTGTTACAGAATTCCATCACACGGTCAGGCTGGAATGAAAAATCAATATAGATTAGCGTAACATAATGATAATATCAACCCCAGCCCCTCAAGGGTCAAGACCCATTGTCAATTTTAACTAAAAATCATTTATCGAGCAGATATTTGTCTACAATCAAAGCACAATCCACTAATCACTAATCAAAAGAAAATGATCAAAGGTCTTCTACAAATTACAGTTACTAACTATTCAGTGGGGATTAGGAAGAGTTCAAGAGACACAATGACCTCAATCATTAAAAGAGGATAACTACAAGCTTCAGAGATTTATGTTTATATCAGGATTTGCCAAAGGGACCTAAACTCCAATAATGACAAGTCGTAACTGTCCAGAGGGAGTGAACATGCAAGAGAGATCAAGATGGAAGTTAGGGGTAACCAGCAATCTTAAGCTCTTACCAAATATGCAATCAGTTTTTGTTTTCATAATTAAGTAATTTACTGCACTGCTATTCACGTGAACAGTTTCTATAAATTTAAACTGAAGTATAAAGGTAATATAACTTGGGATATTACAATAAAAGAATAATCAAAAAGAAAAATATGGAAAGACGCACCCCAAAAGTAACTAATCCAGGCCCTCTAGCATTTGGTCGTAATCCCTCCACGCTATCATTTTCTGTTGGGTCAGACCTGACGAAGTAGCACACGGAAAATGTAATTACGATATAATATACCAATACATAATAAGCATAAGGAAGCACATTTATCGTTCACCCCAGTCTGGAGAAAATTATAAGCATCCATGTACGAACCATAACAAGTCCATTAGAACAATTGAGCCTGCTTCCATTGTTATTGGACGCTGAAGATTTTCTATCTGTTCCAGATGATTTATCGATCGGCCAATACCACCATGCATACAAATTATTTTCTTTTCAATCAGAGCTGCAAGAGGAAGCCAATTGAATAATCGGTTTATCCGGTGCCATGTCCAGATTCCGTCCCTCTCACCCTGTTTGAGCATGCCAGTCCGTAAATGAAATAAGTTTGTAAGGGAAACAGAATCTTTTAACACTGATTATCATACCATTCGCTCAATGCATTCAATTCTAAAGCCAAAAAGAGCATTGATGTCTGCAGCTTCATGGTTCCCACGAATTAAATGTACGTTATTTGGATGCTCAACCTACATCAATTAGCATAATAAACATCATTTCAGACCTTAAAATCCAACATAAACTGAAAAAAAGCACCACAAAAACCATTTCTACTGAATCACAGCTAGGCCTAAAAAATTACCTTAAGAGCAAGCAGAAGACCAATAGTTTCTAGGCTGTGCTGGCCTCGATCAACATAATCGCCTAAGAAGAGATAATCAATATATCTGACATAATCATACCGAAATGGGAATCATGAGAAAGCATCCAGTCAAAGACTTATCCATGATATAGCATTCAAGCTCAGTCTTAGCAAGATTACAGCTGAGGTGTGTGAGAAAGAGAACTCAACATATTCCGTACAAGACTACAGCTAAATTCTTGGAATCACAAGCACACAAAATTAAATAAACAAGAAGTCGGCATGGATTTTTGCAGAGTTGGACAGGTTGAAAATCCTACTGCGACTTTTTTAATTGTTCAAATGAATGAGCATAAGTATAAAGTGTGCCTGAATTAAGGACAGTGTTCTAAAAATCCTAGACTTGTCTGATTAATCCTTTCAATTCGATTTATTTTCCGATCAATCCCCGATCAGTACCCAAAAGGCCCTCGCCGCCCGATTAGCGCCTAGTGTTTTTCGAAACACTGATTAAGGATAGTAAATTTATGATGCATGTCCAAAATTGAACCACTAAAATTTTAAAATATGACAAGTCATTTAAACGTGCTTCAGCTCTGCACCACCAAACATCATGAAGATAAGTAGTTTACTGCAACACTCAAAATAGATGATGTAGAGATATACCATCAGAATAATCATTTTGAATTTAGTAAAAAAGAGCCACACAAGTCAATTAGGGAGTTGAAAAAAGTTTGTATGAAATATTGCAAACAGAAAGGACATATACTATATCACTTAAGCCAATTGTAGAAACTGATAGCACAACTAAGCTTAAGCTGGCTAACTTGAGCCTCTGCTTGCCATCATTAAATATTGCATATGCATGATCATCAAACCATGTGAACTAGCACGCACTATGGAGAATAGGGAGAATCGTATATCAAGCATAGCACTTACGCAATGTCCCCCGCAGTTGAAGGTGCACCATACTCGTCAAAAAGGCGCATGAGATCACCGAATTGCCCATGCAAATCACCAAATATCTTAACGGGAGCCTTAATCTGTAAAACACTGGGTTCACTCGCAAAAATCCTTTCAGCAGCGTCACAAAGTTCAGATATCTCATTACAATCTAAGAAGAATTGTCGCCGAACAGGGGGCTTCCAGCCACGCGGCTTTAACAAATGTGCAATAACCTTGAACATGAAAGAAGATACAAAATGTGTAAAAGTAGTATCTCGCCATCATCAGACATGTATTATATTGCCACATCAAGCTGTGTGAATTGAATACACAATGATATGACGCCTTGCAATGAATTTCTGGAATGGACATGACCATTGATGAAACACATAACAAGCAGGTCATTCATCAATTATAATGCATAGCATATTAGCATGTCCTTGTTCATTTAAGTTCAAGATCACATGCCTCTGTTCAAATTTGGTATGAATGTAAAAAGCAAGAGAAATTTCAGGCAAGAAAGTCATCCAAGACATTGAGCAGTGTACTGACAAAAGATGAATCATATGCATCAACACCTAAATATTCATACACTGGACACAAATACCTTAATCCATGCAACATAGACATGCAAAAGAACAGAATTATAAACCAGTAAAATACCTCATACTAAATCACAACATCTTTAGAACTAACAAAAGAAAAATGTTTAAATCTCATACTACCATAAAAATGAGCATGATTGATATTTGTAAGCCTTCAAAATATTCAGAAGCAATTTGATTCAAAAAGAGAGTATAATTTTTGTTCCAGATAAGTTAACTGCTTATCTCTCTTGTTTTTCAAAATTGGTGTCAGTATTCACTATATCAAATATATGTATCCAAACCAGGCCAAAATTTTATATCAAATATAAAACCATTACTAGTGAAACACACAGAATTCCTTCTTTCTAAATTATTTTTTATTTCAAGTTCTTGCTCCTTCATTCTATAACAGCCACCAGTTTATAAGTGCCGCATAGAGATGCATGTGAGTGCTTTCCATAGTACTTCTGCCCAAGATGAAATCTACCACACATTCATACCTTTTTGGGCACACTATTGATGGACATCTGTCGATCTAATAGTTTCCGAGCTGCTGTTGCACTTTCTGGGGTTCCATAGCTGACCCGCCTACCTTCATTTTCAAACTGATCGATTGAAAGCTGTCTAACCAAGCCACCTAAAGCTCCACCAGTCTCTGCAGCTACCACAACCTGATAAGAGACATAATGAACAAAAGATGAGTCACACTTATCAACAGTTCCCCTGTCACAAAGTTTAGATGAGACAAAAGATGGAATAAAACTACTGACAGCTCGATGATGCAATCGGACTCCAGCTGGGGCGATGATATTTGACCCAGAAGAATCGGACATCTTAATCAAGGTAGACATTTGTTTGCCACTAGGGGTTGCCTCTGCCCCTCGATCCCTATCCGGCAACTCAACTTCTCCATTCACTTGCCGTGCCTTGGCAGCAGCCAATGTAGCAGTAATAGCCTCAGCCTCTGCAGCAGATGCTTCGACTAAATACTCAACACCTTTGCTCAATCTCCTGCATAATAATACACATAAAACCTCCTATAAAGTACAATAACTTACAACTAAAAAAAAAACAAATAAGTCAGCTATTTACCGAGATCCTGGTAGCATGGCATTCTCAGTGCTTATATCAGTATACATATCACCATTAATAGGGGGAGCTACTGGATTTCCCAACACAACTGATCCATCAGGAGCTGCTTCTGGCATTGTTTGTCTTGCCCTTTCATCTGCAAATCCATACCTTCCAGGCAACCGCCCTGCGGGTAGATTAGACGCAGCAGCTGCGGCTGCATGGGAAGCAGCGGTTGTCGTTTCAGCAGCGGCCAAGTCTTCAGCAACAAGTAAGTCATCTAGCAACACCCCTATAGCACCAATCAAAATAAGTTAATATCTTGCCGCATTGACTATACAAATGTTGGTGAGCACATCCCATGTTTGGATATAGAAAGCTACGGAACATGAGCATCAATGATGAGATTACTAAACCATAACTACGACATAAAATTATATTCATACGCAGAACAAACTCACACTTGCTGGCCTTATATGTGAACACTATTGGTGAGATAAATATATAAGTTGACTTCTTTGAATCTAGCAGCATATCTTACCACCACGTAAACCACCATAAATAAATATTAAGTCGCCAACTGCAGCAGCTGCATGCCTACACCGCCTCGTCAACTCAACTGCAGCATCTCCACCTGCTGCATCAGCACTATATCTGCCTGTTCTGGGGCTAGTAACAACAGACTTTGTATCACACCACACGCCTGCTGCAGTATCCAAAACTACGAACAAGAGATACAAAAATGGATTCATAAGACATCGATCTAGCATGAGGCTTCTAGATATTATATATGAAAGTAAACAAGTGAGTGATAATTTTTGTAACGCAATTTTTATTTAATTTCAAGTAATAATACTTCAAAGCAATAATGGGTACAACCAAAATGACATGCTAAGTAAAACTCATTTTCTAAACTAAGCAAAATATTTTTAGCATCCTCTAAACATGTAAAAGGAGTTTTTTATTGCTTAAAATCTGACAAATATCACACCAACAACTTTGAAACAGACAAGAGAGGAAGCGTGTCACTCTTCTTCGTGGGACAGTGGGAATATATTATACAAAAAACTAAGATTGACATGTAAGCTTATAATGATTGTTAAATGATCAATTGAGTATTTGAATTTTACAATAAGCAATGTCAAAAGCCATATAACATAATAATTTCAAGTAAATAAATAGCATAGTCAAGTACCTGCAACACTTGAGGAATCTTCTACCATGCGCCCACCGCCAAGTGCACCTCCAGACACATGAAGGCGTGCATTGACAAAGACCTAGAAATTAGCAAGAACTTTTGATCTTCAATAATTGGAGAGTCTGATAGAAGGGGGAGTAAAAGAAAACAAAAACTCACTGCTGCATGTTGATATCTCGGAGAGGGTGAAACTCCAGGAGCAATAGCCCATTCCCAACGTCCATCTCTGTGTTTAGCAAGTCCATATGCACTGGCCAGTGGCTGATAAGTAACAACAGACAAATCAACCAACATATATACTATGAACACGAAAAGTCAGAACAATTATTACTATCGTGATTAGTACGTCACTTTCATTTCACGTTCTAGAGATGAAAGAGAACGAAGTTTTCAATATAGAATACAATCACAAATGGGTTTCAGAAAAAGAAATATAACGGCTTAAGGAAACATGCCTCACATGAGGTCACCTAAAAGAAAATTTTACATTTTCCAGTTTTGTCCATTACTATTCACATATGAAATAAATACTTTAATGAATTCAGTCCTTGCAACATTTCAATTTTCCAACTATCATATGGTTTTATTCTTAGCTATTTCTTAACTTACCACACTGTTTAGATCTCTTCCCCCACAAAGCAAGAGAAGACCATCAGAACGAGCACTTGCAGTTGCATACCTAATCAAGTATAAAGAATCATTCAAGAACTTAATATTATGCTTAAGAATCTCCAAGGTCAATAAAAGAGAACATTGACAGGTAGAATAACGTGGAGCAACATAAACAAGAAAACATTTTGGAAAGAGTGGAAAAAGAGAAGAACATAACTATAAATTAAGATGGTACACATGCATGTGCAAGAGAGGTAGAAGATTTACATGCATGGAGGTGGACCCTCCCCTTCTGGTTCTAATTTACGCCATTCATAGGGTTTAGCAGCAGTGTCCAAGGCCCATACATCAGCCAAAGGCCGTTTCCCTAGAAGGGCCATAACATCATTATTCATTTTCAATCATCTCTACATAAGTTCAATGCACACAATAAATAAATTATACGCCTTACCATCATTACCACCAATACACATTAGATATCTTTGCCCTACCAAAGCCATCACATGTCCATAACGTGGCCCTGGACCGGGACCTTGAACAACAACTCTGTAAGAAATTAGCACACATTTAAAAGATGAATCAAATACAATACTAAAAAGTGAGACAATGCTTTCTTCAAGATACAAACCTATGCCATCTTGGCTTTTGTTGTGTAAGATCAAGAACGTGAAGATCCTCAGCAGACAAACCAGCAGGGCCTATTCCACCCTGAGTTTTATCAAAATATAAAAGCATGAACATAACTGTTTACCCTGTAAATGGTATAACTTATACTTAAAAAGAAAAGACACTCTATGCTTACTTGAATGACAACCATAGTCCCAACAGCAGTTGCCACATGTGCAGCCCTTGGTGTGGGCGGTTCTCCAAAAGGAGTAACCCTGCAAAATATAAGCGCTTTAACTAGTATAGTCGAAAGGTTGATAGGCTATACTCAATTGACAGTCCCAAGCTTACCTAGACCATTTATTTGTTAAAATGTCATAGCAATGAACATCAGCAGTGGCACCTGCAAGTCCTGTAATTGAAGTAAATTGAGTAAGTTATAAAATCTGAAAGAGCAGACCATCAATGATGTATAAACCTAGGAGGGATATAATCCAAGATAAAAATCTTATATAACATTTCGTTTTATCCCACTTTTACCAGAGATATGGAAGAGAATAGATACTCCAGTTGACACATAAATTTTACTTCATGGGTTTTAACTAACTTGTTGTCAGCACAAGAATTCAAAGCAGTACAAAATTTGAAATCCTCACACCATAGCTAAAAAACAATAATCAATATATATTTATTGTTAAATTGACAGAGAGAACATCGAGGACCATGAACACAATAAAACTGACGACTTCTTCGCACTGTATACAAAAAGTAAGCATGCATGCGAAGTCTTACAAGCCCTTTTATAGACAAGTTAATATGTCATTTAATCAATTTGGGAAATCTCCATCACATATTGCAAATCAAAACATTAAACTTGAATTTACATCTTCAAAAAAAACTTGCGAGTATGTCCTAACAGGTACAGTGGAAGTACTCCAGAATTTTATCCTAACTGATGATAAAGTTCAGATAACAGTAGCTTGAATCCTCAAGGTTCAACTCAAACAAGGGCAAATTTTGGAAACCAGAACTAATATAGTTGGGATCATGGAATAATAACACAACACAATCATCTATAAATAGCATGGGTTACATAACTTTAATCACATTCCAGTTGAGCTTCTGTCATGGGAACAACTAAACAACAGTTATAAATAAACAGAAGATTAAGTAAATGTCGTTTAAATTGAATGAGGCCAATACGCGGCCAACATCATTCCTAATGGCAAACAACCAAAGATGCGTGGTAAATTAACTTCCTAATGCCAAGACTTCAGATAAAAACCATGATCAAGAAGTTGCAGGCCAATAATGATAACAAGAACAACCAATATATGAGAGACATACTTATGCCAGCGCTTCCAGCTGATGAAGGAGTCCCCGGAGCAGCGGCAGAGTTTCCCTCCAGCGCAGTAGCACCCCCGAACAAAATCAGCCTAGGCCCCATGTACCCGGCCGTCCCCTCCTCCCCAACCGCCGCCACGGACGTTAAAGTGTGGCCGCATCTCGGCCCTGGCCCGTCCTCTTTCTGCTCCAGAATAGCATTCACCAGCGAATACGCAGGCGCGTGCCTCGGCCCCACCACCGGGCTCTGCTGCGCCGGAGATCCCACCCCGTCCGTCGGCTGGTCGCCCGCCTGCTCCCGGCCGATATCAGCCGTAGATTGAGGCACGCTCTGAACAGCCGGATCGTGATCGGAAGAATCTACATCCATTTTCTTCGACTAGAACCCTAATTTATCGACGATCGGAGCCAGAATCACGCCGAATTAGCATTTCCAGTGGACATTCTCGGAATCGAAACTTCACCGCCGGAAATCAAAATCGGAACCCTAACTCAGATCTTCAATCCAATTCTAGAAAAACGAGAACCAGAAAATCAGGTCTCTGGCTTTTCTTCCTCAAGAAAAACCTCGAGGCGGTCGACGAATCCAAACGGGAACGGAGACAACAATCTCAAAGCCAATAACAGCCAATCAAAAAAAATTAAAAGTGGATACTGCTAATCTCTTTTTCTCTCTCCCCTAATCAAAACAAAACAAAATAAATAATTACAAAAATATCACTCTCTCTCTCACTACACAACACTTACCTACCATTTTCTCCTTTTTCCTCTCAATCCTATGTTACTTCACACAGACAATCAATCAATCTGGCTGTGGCCGGCGAGCCAGTACTCAATTGGCGGCGGAGAACAGAATTTTTAGTAACTGTCAACGGTAAATACCGTTTCCTATTTTGCGGCACAAACAAAACAATCCAACACTCGCAATAAAAGGCGGGCGTGAATCACTGACGTCAATATTTATTTTATTTTTCTAAAAGCCCATTCGGAATCTGGAAAAGACACGTGGATGACAACCACCAGCCTGACAATAACGTATGGTGTAATAGCTGGCTAATGTTTTATATTAAATTAAAACATTTAATTATAAGTAATATATAATTAATTAAAATAGCATCGTGCATTTTTATTGTATAAAACCGCCAAACGCAAGTATCTTTGTTCTTCAGACACCACCACATGGAAAAATCATCTGCCAGATCACTCTCGCACTAGTTCACTTGTTTGATAATAATGAAAAAAGGTCTCGACTCTTAGCTGTGGCCTGATGGGCTTCGTGGATGGACTCAACGGGCTTAGAATAAGAGTCCGGGAAGTGTTTGGGCTTTGAGGCCCAACGAAAAATCTGGAAATCACGTGTTGGGATTGGGGTGGAGCAGTGGAGAAGCAAGGGAGAGACACAGGTCTGAAGCAAGGAACAAAGCAGACACACACACCTCTCACGGTTCAGTCTTTATCTACTATCTTGTGTCGACGCAGGTCCGTTAATGCGAGAGTGGCTTCAATGCTAAAATCTCCTGGCGAAGCTGCTCTGGTTATGCGCGAGGGCCTCGATGGGAGCTCAGAAGAGCGTCCATGCGGGCAAAGGTCTCTTCTTTCTTCTCTATAGTCTATGCCCATTTCATTTCATTCTTCTTTTTTTTATCAAATTCAGTGTTTTTTTGTCTGATAATCGTGTAAATGGTGGTGGGTATGTGCCTGTTTCTCACATTTTTTACCCAATTTGTGGTTTTGTCATTGGTATTGTTGTTGATGATGGTGAATGTGGGCTGTGTGGAAATGAGCAGCCAAGATTGATTTCAATGTTGATTTCATGCACAAGCTATGTGCTGCTCTGATGCTCCCTCCTTTCAGGTATTGTTGCTTGTAAAGTTTTTTTCTTTCTTTCTGTTTCCTCTTGTTTTGAGACAGGTAGCTGAGTTTTGGTTTTGGAGCAGGAACACTGGAGGTCCTCTTTCACTGATAATTGGGAGGTATGGTGTTTGGCTCATTCTCCATTTTTGTTTCAGTGAGAATTGTGTGTTGAGTCGTTTCGGTTTGCTTTCATTGTTAAGTAATTGCTGTGTTTGGTTGATTGGAGAACTGTTGGAAAAGAATATTACTAGAGATTTTCAGTGGGTTTTTGTTTGATTTGTATCACTTTCCTTCTTTGGCCTTTGTTTAAATAATAGAGGATGGTTTTCTTCTTTATTTTAATGTTGGATGTGGTTGTGGAAAATGGGAAGCTGTGTTTAGGAATGTAAAACTTTGCAAATGCATCTTTCCTAGACGAGTGTTTTGCTCTTGTTTTTGCAAATTCATCTCTCTTAATCAAATGTACCCAGACCCCTCAGCTTGCTCAGTTATTATCATTTTCTGAGTATCAAGTGAATTGGATGTCTCATTCAACTGGACCAAATAGAGAATTATAGCAATTGGGTAGTCACTGATTTAATTTCTGTATTGCAGTCTCTGTATCAAGCACTCAGACGTATCTGGTGGGAGTGACAAACTTGACGTCTCTTGGGATAAGGGGCTATATCATTCAAATATTGCATTAGTTTATCGGACACCAAATCCCAAGTGGCTTGCGCAAAAGCCTTTTGTCATCCAGGTCTGTATATTTTGCTCTCTAGATGCTATTATTATTTGTTAGGACGGAGAATGATGAAAGACGAATTCATGTTTACTTAATCTGATGTTTGTCATTGCTTGTGACCAGCATTCTCTTTCACCTGAACTAGGAGTCCATGGTATGCCCATGGATGATTTCTCCACTTCAGGGAGTGTGGGTGTGAATTTATCCCGATTTTCAGTGGGCCTGGATCTTAATGAGCCAGCAAGTTCTAGCTGGAGCAGCAGAGCCAGTATAAAGTTTGAGGTTGGAATTTACATGCTATATTATGAATTACTGTCTATTATGCATCAATTTACTTGTAAGACTTCCAATTTTCTTCTACTTTGTGATAATTCAACTTGGAACTAATTATGTGAGCTCCGCAGCATATTCGCCCAGTAACAGACGATGGGCGGGCCATAAACAGAGACCTCGATGGTTTTCCTATCACTTGGAGGTAATATTGGTTTGCCGCTTTGCCGTGTTTCATTATTTAAGGTAATCTGAAAGCTAATTGCCTGTAAATTATGTTATGCAGTGGCAATCCATGCGACAATATGATAGTTTTGAGACAAGAATCTCGACTTGAAAAACAAACTGATCACAGATTTTCTCATGTAATATATCTCCCCTTTTTTATTTAAAACATGTCATCATCTTAACACTAATATCTTTAATGCCCAAGCTGTATTTTGATTTTTGTGTACCTTAATTTCGTATTGCATTCAGTTTACCGTACAAATTGAACAAGGGATTCCAGTTCCAGGTCTATGTACATGGCCAATCTTCAATCGGTTCAAATTTGTTGCATCAAATGGAGTTAAATTGGGGCCAGCATTACTATTGACAAGGTTAGTGATGTTTTCATTGGTTCTTCAATTGACTTTGCATATTTGGTAATGTCTGTGCGAGAGGTGGCTATCAAAATTAGGGATCACTAATGATGAGAAGAAATATAATGAGGTATCATTCAGGGGTTTTGAAGGAAATATTCTAACTATAATAGAAGTTCATAGCTTACGTGTGTGAAAGATGTTAGATAGAACTGAAATAGACAGTTCTGAATAATTGTAAGGCGCGAGAGGCTGTGTATTGAAACCAGCCACTAATAATTGTCAATGAGAAAGGAAATAAAAACGAGATATAGCACAGTCAATAAATAAATAATTGAGCAAAACCATTGAGATTCATGATTTGGACTTGAGAGACACAATTGGTGTTGCTTGAAGAGGGTTGTTTTGAAAGACATGATTCATTTACTGCAAGAAGATACTGTCTGCACATGCTTTGCATCAGTAATATCAAACTACAATCCATATCTTGTAGGGGTCACATCAGTCCTAACTTTTCCTCTGATAGCCTCACAGGTGGCTCCATTGTGGGGGACATGGCTCCTTATCAAGCTTTTTCAATTGGAGGGTTTGGCAGTGTTCGAGGATACGGCGAGGGGGCAGTTGGATCTGGGAGATCATGCTTGGTTGCTAATAGTGAATTGACCTTTCCTTTGGTATGTATGTAATGTTTTTCTCATTCATCTTGGGACCTCAAGTTCTGAACACATGTTTGTGCTATTCACACTTCCTTGAATTGTTTTTGGTCTATCTGTTTAATGCCATAATTATGGTTGAGCTGACTGGATTTGTTGTTGATTAGTGGTCAGATATCATTTTATTTAGCCAATGTTTGAGTTTCTTGTTCTTACATCGGTTGAACCTTTCTCATCTATGTTGTTACTTACTATGATACACTTCGGGTTGGGTTTTGGCAGTCTCTAGGATGACATAAGATATGAGCATAAACCCCAAGGTCATGGGTCATATTTTCATAATGTTATGTAAAATGGTACATGTTCATTATCATTTTATTCAGTATAAGTCACTGGCCTTTTTCCTTAACTTAGTTCTTACAATTGCTTAGAAGATACCGGATACTATTCACATTCCTTGACAGCCTTGGTTATTGTATTCAGAATAAGATGCTGGATGGTGCAGTTTTCTTTGACTGTGGAACTGACATGGGTTCTGCTCGGCATGTACCTGGTGAGCTTAATTCGTGAATTGATATTATAATTTAAGTTTAAAAGAAAATTTTACAAATATTTACACCTACCAAGAACCTGATTTTCACCTCAATTTTTTAACCACGGAAAACATGTGCTTGTTCAGGAATATCATAGTTGGCTCATTAAGTTCTGGCCTTGCCTTACTAGCTCATAACTGCATGAGTATGAGGATACAATAAAAATGTGAAAGGATTGTTGTATTTTAAATTATATTTGAAAATAGAGTAGAGAAATAGAAGAACAACATGGTGAAGAAACAAGGTTGACAGCATTCTGCAGGTCTCAAATTATAACATTTTTATTTCATAATTAGAACCAATTGTAGTAATGTAGACGCTGAAGAGGTCTAAAATGTGGAAGTTGTTAGTTTAGTAGTTGCATAATTGTGGCTAACCTTATCAAGAATCTAGTTTAACCATTTTTTTCATTAGACATGCATTCTCCTTTGGAAAGGAGTAAATATTGCCTTTGAATTTTGAAGATCATGTCAAGTTCAGGCCAGACTTCAATTTGCTGTAATGTTAATCCTTAGCTTTATGTATAAGCAACCACACATTTCTGATTTGATGCTTTTAGCGGAACCACATCTACCTAGTTTCCCTAAACTGGTGCCCTTGTACGATCATATTACTAACCATTCCAGGAATTGATCATCCTCTTTGCTCTTGGCACGTGTGTGTTATACACTTATACTATAATTTCACTTTGCTTCATCATTCTTATTACTCGTGCAATATTCTTTATACTATTCGGATACTTAGTTTGATATGGGAGTTTCAGGAAATCCTGCGCTGAGGCATGGCAAACCAGGATCTGGGGTTGGACTTGGATACATTCTCCGCTTTAAGTCTCCAATCGGTCATTTCCAGTTTGTTCATGCCATTAATTCATTTCACAAAATATCCTATCATTGGTGCAGTGGTGAGGTTGCTTCATGAACAACATCAACCAGGAAAATGCAGGCCTCGTGTTCGTGTATACATTGGCTATTTGGAGGAAGAATTATTGGAGTTTGAGTGTCTACAATTCATAGCCGGATGTGTGCCATCTACCCCAAATCTATGGAGTGTTAAAAGATGCAAATATGTTCGAGTTACCAAAATCTCATGTTCTGCTTTTGTTTTAATTCATATGTTGCATTCAAGCAACTATAGCAATATTTTTTGTATGGTACATTATTGCTGCAAGTAGTGTTCTCTTGGAAAATTGTTACATATAATAGAAGAGTTGCCTTACTATTCTGGACTTCATAATTGCAAAATGTGGTCAGTGTATTATTTCACTTACTGTGACATTAGCCCTTAAAATCATTTTTAAAAAATTTCGTGTTGAATAGAATGTTTGTATTTTTTCAGTTCATTTTTAATAGTGCCATTAAATATATGAAGACTGAGTTTTCTCTCAGCTGTGCTGCTCAAAATTTTGTTACGTGCCTTGTTCATAAATCTCAATGTTGCAGTAACATGATACTTACATAAGCATATCTAATAAATTTTTGCATTTACTTAACCTGGTCCAGAGGACTGAGATCATCCAATTGAATGGGAAAAATGATTTAATTATCTTAACAATCTTCATCTCAATGTCAAATTAACGTTACAGAACAACCTTTGGAAGACTAGTTGACAAAATTACAACAGGATGATCATGGCAACGAACAATATCCGCACATCTAGAAGAAGCTGTTGTACTCGTTAGTGAGAGAATCTTTAAGATTCGAATACAAGCCATACAGGGAGTACTGGCGGAGGTTCTCCACTTCGTACCACGAATTGAGTACTGAGAAATGCTTGTCTGTGCCTGAGAAAGCTAGCTGTATCCCGAGACTGCAATCAACAGAGCCTCCTCGGTTCTTGCAGCTAGATGTCCTGATGGCACAATCTTGTTTGTTGAGGCAAACAAAATTGGACTTTCCATCAGAGCACTTGGCACATCCATCTCTCTTCCAATACAAGTTCTGCAACCTACCCTTCTGAAATTCAAGTACCTGTTTCAATACAATACAATACAATACAATACAACACATACACATCAATTATATAATTTGGAAAAAAACAAAACAAAACAAAAATCATTCTATGAAGGATCAATCTATATCAACTCCTTACCAAAGTAAAACTAGTTACAGTGAAAGTGCTGTTTGCAACAAATGCAGGGGGAGATCTTGCAGCATACTTTCGTCCAGCGAATGCCACCATATATCCACCATAAGAATCCTATAAAGCACAACTTGTAAACGGAAGTACAAATGCTGGATTTCAATTTGTGATATGATTTGTGCTACATTACAAATGCATTCATGCCAACATGGAAAGAGCGGAAGTACCTAGATATAGCACCACTCACAGTGAGGACATGTACTGCAATGACACTCAAAAACTACAAACTTCAGGGATCACTACGTTATTTTTCCTTCAAAACTAAACTGTATTTCCTATTGATAGAAGAATAGGTGTACCACCATGTGTCTTTACTAGGTATGAGTCCATTAAAATATCCTACAAAAGTGATGTCATCCAGCATCATGGAATTAGTTTGAAGCTATGGATTCAATAAGAAAATAATGATGGCCAGGTTTTATTTAATACAACAAATCAAACTGCCACCAATACATGGGATCAAATCTTAACCAGCAATTTCTATCCAGTAGTAACTAGCTAACTCTAATGTCAATTATTCTTACACCAATTTTAGAACTCAATCCCATTGGCAGTTCGGCAAGTTCAAACAAAGGTACTTAAACCTATTCCAACTTTGAGCAAGTGGTGTTTATGATAACCACAGCTAATTAGTAGCTAATATACACTAAGCATCTTCATCCAAACATTCTTCACAAACCAAATTGTATATACTATATGTACGCTATTTGATCATAAAATAACATGGGTTATTGAGTATCCTGCCCACGACTAAACCAATTTTTAAAGTGCATGTGTAATAAAGGAATACTATAATGACAACAGAACAGATATACAATCAACTATGATATGCAATGCACCTGCCAGGAAGAAAATTGTATGGAACACTTGGGCAAAGCATGGTTGATAGAATCAAAGCATCCACTTTCCGTCCTCACTCTATTGGTTGATAGAATCAAAGCATCCACTTTCCGTCCTCACTCTATGTCAAGTGTCCTTCCTCAATGAATTTGTACAGTAACTACTTGCGTTTTCAACAAACCTTTGTATGTTTTAGTTCCTGATTGAACTCCCACAACTTTTATTGGATCTTCGTAAATGTCCATAATCTGTAAGTTTCCTCCATTTCTATAACTAATTCTTTCAGTAAGTGGAAGCACATATTGAAAGGGGTGCAGACTCACAATTTTGTTAGGTTTGATCCTCATCTTAGTCTTTCAGTGCAATGCAAGCTTTAACTCCATTTATTCAACTGAGGTCTCTCACCTGTCAACTTGCATTATGCCAACCAACAACCACAGTACTTGACAGACTAGAGTCAGTTTATCCCAGAACCAACCTTTGTTGATAGTATTGTCAAGGGTCTTTCATCAGATAGCAGCCCTCATCTTTGAGGACAAAGGGTCACAAATTCACTTCCATCCTACCTAATTGTGACAATATTAGAAGACAAAAAGATGAATGGAACCCTAGGACACAAGAATATAAAAACGAAGTTGCCTTAAGATGGATGGTCCAATAAACAAGTCTATCAATATCCACAGGACCCCCAAAAAATCTCACTGTGCAAAGATGAAAATTTTGCTCTGCTGATAATCATATGATTCATACCCTTAAGAACATTCGAGTAAACATTAGCTAGAGTAAAATGGGATAGACAACAAGGACGGATGCACAGCCAAGCTAGTGGAGGCAGTTGTCCCGCAAGAGTTAAATTTTCTAAAATTAACCTTAAATTCAATGCAAATTTAATCTGTCCGTACTAACATTAACTATTTCCCCCCGCTAAAATTCTTTGATTTCCTAAAGCTAGCCCTAGATTTGAAACCAAACTAATGTTTACCACCGCCAAGATAAATTTCTGGATATGTCTCTCCAATTATCCAATCCACACAATGTTGGTGCTGCAGAGAGGAGTAGAAACTTCAACAACAACAACAAAAATCGGAGCCGAGTAACTTGATGCAAAATTAGCAAGACGCGGGTGGATAGACTATCCTTTATACTATAGCAATTAAAGTAGATGATAATAGTTCTCTCGCATACACATGACAAGGGAGATAAGGCACACCCTAAACCACAAGATAGATCTACTGGTTTCATATATTTTCTCAGTCACCAACACTATATGTATAAGTAACCTCTGCCCTAAATCAGCCATTGCATCAACACAAAGAGTAGAGCTAGCAATCAACCAAAATACCACTACAGTTCACACTCTTCCATGGCCCTTACTCATTTAGCACCAAAATTTATTTCCACTGAAAATTTTTCTGTGGTAGAAACAAATCTGTAAAATGAAAGTACCGGGAAGAAGGAGGAGGTGTTGATGGAGAGGAGGGAGATCTCGTCGACTTTGGGCCTGAAGAGAGCGAGCTGAGAGTTCATGGAGGCGAGGGAGAGGCGGCGGTCGCAGGGAGAGAGCTGCTGGGTCTGGTTCAGGTTCAGGTAGAAAGAGGCTCTCGACGAGAACGCGATTCCAAATGTGAACCCGTCGGACCTCTGGATCTTCGTGTCGGAGCAAGCCTGGTACGCGTGGTTCGTGTTCACGGCCTCCGCGTCCATCATCGCCGCCGCCGCCGCTACCAGCAACAGCGCCGCCGCCGTGAGCACCGTCGTCGCCATCGTTGAGTACTCGGGTCGTGCTCAATGTAGATTGAAGAGAGATTTGAGTGAGGTTGTCGTCGTTTTGGTTTTGGTTTTTTAACGTTTTAAGCCGCGGTAAGTATGATTAGGTAAGCGGCGAAGAGAAAAAGGTAAATTGACAACTGTAAACGTGCTAATTGACCCCTCAATTTTCTTGCATTTTTACTTGGTGACTAACTATATAGAAATAAGCGGCAATTCCACTTACCGCTCAAGTGTCCGAACCGTCCGAACGGTAGAATGATGCCCCCGCTCATAATTAGCGGAATGTTCAATGTTATATTACTGGTTGCTACCCATTTTTCACGGACATAACTAGAACTTGTCTCTTCCATTTTCAACTTTTAAAACCTCGCTATTCAACTTTAAAAGCCCGCACAGATCTCTAAATCGAGCCACATTATATAGCTTCTATCTATCTCGTTGGATTTTCGGAAGTTCGTCAAAATGTACTTTTCCGTTCTGACCTATGACAAAATCAGATATTTTCTCCCAATCTTCAGGTCATCCAATGTAAACTTAAAAATGCCAGAATCGACTTTATGCATCAAACAATTATAGCGCACTGCCTCTGATACCATATATGCCATTAAGAGACAGCACTCTATTGTGCCCTCAAACGAGGGAGTGTTCTTGTGTCTCTTTGGATCAAAAGTCAGTTTTGTTAGAATAGCCTCCTTAAGCGGGATTCACTTCAAGGAATGGCCCACATTTCCTGTGTAGCTTCCGTCAAACAGGAGCTAGTGTTATTTCCATCCCAATCTCTTTTTTGAGGTGCATCTGATTGACAGATAGTTGAGGTTGGTGTTTTTATCCTCGTGATCGTATTTACTGTGTATTGTTTTCAGCCAATGTGAACCACATTTTCTCATCTCTCTTTGCGAACCCTACGATGTAAAGATCATGACCACAAAGACGGGCTTTGATGTAATCATTTTTGTCAATTATTATCGTGACGTCTATGAACTCATTTTTAGCCCCTTTGAATTAATCCGAGAAAAAGGTTCGTTACCTTACTGCATGACGGTTTACTACGTATATCATTATGTGTACCCACTACCCGAAACTTACAAGCAGTTTAATGAAACATCGAGCTTATTGTTACCTTCATGAGCATTTGATTAATATTATTCGCCACTCATGCATCAATACCAAGATTTTTGGGCCCTAATTGATCCACATGCAACTTGTTTGCACAGCCCTAACATAGGAGCATCATGTTGCAATTTATGGCCATATATAAGCCATCTTTATGCAATGCACTTGTACATAAGCACAAACCAATCTCCCCATCCCCACACATCTTCTCCGTCGGGCTGGCCTCCTTCGTCTGGACCACCCCCTGACACTGCTTGAGCTTTACCGCTGCCAACGCCGCAATTGTAAACCCCACTAGCTCTCATCGACTCGCTCTCACTGATAACGTCGGCTGCGACTTACGATTACCAATTTCTATCTCAGTTGATCTCCAAGTAATATCATTCTTTCTAACCTTAAACTCGACGTCAACACAAACTGATGCAAATATATATGCATTAATAAAATATGGCAGTTACCTTAGTTAATCTAGAGATAATTTCAGGTGGCAACGCCTAGATATTGTTGTTTTTCAGGTGGCTAATTCTAGAATTTTTTTTTCCAGCAGACTACGCCTAAGATGTGCAAAATTTTCACTTTAGTTTTTAACATTTTTGACACTTTAAAAGACTAAAATGCTCTCAACTATACATCTAATTTTCAAACATATGTCATTCACACACTCTCTCTTCCCTCTCTCACTCCTCTCCCTCTCTTCTCTCTCCTCCCGTAATTGAATTTATATGAGCAAATTAGGGCTATTAACGATAATTATGTTATTTGGTCTCTGATTGAATTTATATGAGCAAATTAGGGCCATTAAAGGTTTTCTTTTTGACCGAGGATTGAAGATTTTGGGGTTTCTGGGTTTCTCGGGGTTCATTGTGGGAAGCTCAATTTTGTTGATTTATAGTCTCTACCCATTTTTGTGTATGTCGTGTGAATTGAATTGGGATTTTTTCAATTTTGACTTTTTGGATAGTCTGAGGTCGCTTGTTCCAAATTTGTTGAAGAACCGTAGTTACTAATTTTATAGTATCCCATAATTAATGAGGTTAATATTTTCCTAATTTAGGCATATGAAAACTGTAACCCATCTCTGTTTACTCTTATTTGGTCTATATATTATATGTGATTGGATAGGTAACCTAGGCTGAGTCACTAAATTTAAATTTGTCTTAGGCCAAGGGTCTCAAATTTACCCCAAAGAAAAAAGGGGTAGTTGATATGAATTATGGTCGTAGAATCTTTGAGGTTAATTGATTAAGTTGCAAGGAAGAGTAGTTTAACTCTAAATTAAGCAATTTGAAATTAGTAGGTGGTTGGCATGTTCATTAAAAACTACGTACATATGATAAGTTACGAAAACAAAGGCTCCTTTTTGTAAAAGTGTGAATCGATTTGAGTTGAGCTGTATATTTTTGTACTCTTTTCTCGTTCTTCAGTCTTGGCACTACTAACTCGAGTTAGACAGATCTTCAAGTTTTTTACTATGTTTGTTGTTCATATTGTTTTTCCTTTCTTAACACCAAAAAATCCTCCCTCTTCTTTTCCCAGTAAAGAAGAGAGTGAGAGTTTATATATACATTAAACTATAAAGTCAAAGTTTAGTCTTTTGGGTCAAAGTTGGGCTCTAATGTGTACTTGGGTTCTCCTGGGTAAGACCCGAATCTCCCCAACAGTGGTATTAGAAGTTTGGTTCAGTTACTCTCATGGTTTAGGTGGGTCGGTACTCTTATTATGTCCACATGTGAGTTCAAAGTCTCACATCGAAAGAGTACTGAGTATAAGGTAGATTTATATACACATTGGACCATAAACCCAGTCGAGAGTGGACTCCCATTAGACCCTTGGGAGTTTCTCCTAGGTAAGGCCAAGATATCTCCAACAGATTTCAACCACCGTATCTTACATAATGATAAAACCTCAATACGAGGAACAACTTGCAATGCTTAATATAGACGAGTTCCTTAGAAAAGAATCCTAAGTATATCTCTTTATATAACACATATCAATATGACAAGTATAAAAGTTTCGAGCACAATAATCATAAGAATCATAAGTTTGGTGTTGTTCTGCTAACATGCATCATGTTTTTATGTGTAGCTTCGTCAACTCTCTAATACCTGTTTTTATGTTTGAACTTGGTTGGTTTTATGTCATTCCCCAATTCCCGAATATATTAGTGGTTCCTTGTACCAGGTTCCAACATGTACAATATACAAGAAAATACCATTGTTTTCTATTATGCTTTAGAGTTAAGGTTTCGTTGCTTTCTCATTTAGGTTGTTTGCATCAACGAGATTGTTTCATATTTTCTAACAAGTTGAATATAATTGTACTGCACACTAATTGTTTTGGTTCAGGAGCAACATGGGCTGTCGTAACCAGACAAAACTAAACATAAAATTTATAATTATTTGTGATAATAAACTAGAATGGTTTATTCAAATTCAATTCCTCGTTAGAAAAATGACAGTTTACTATATTAAGTACTAGTCATTTTCATTAACTATGCCTAACTTGATTTTTAGTTGTGCATTATCTTAATTAACTATTATTTTCTTCACTTTCGTAAACTCCATTTTTGGGTCATTTCATTACTTATTGTTAAAAAATGATAAAAATACTCTTCCTTAAAAATCAAACAAAACTCAAATATTCGTTCAATGTGAAATGAAGTGTACCATCATTATAAATGATAAGGGCATAATGGTATATTTATAAACAAAAAATAATTAATTAAAATAAAATTTTGGAAAATATGTGAGGCTATGTGGTCGTGGCCTCCTCTTCGCAGATTAGGGTTGGACCAAAGCGCCATTGGCAATGACAGAATGTTGCTGATTGTGGAGCTACATAGTCCAAATGAGCTAAGACCAGAAGAAAGGGTGTTCACGAAGAGAATTCGTGCGAAGAGGATCTGGAGACGAGCGACAAGCACGACTAGACATGGTTGAGCACAGAGATTAAGATTAGGATGTTGATTTGGGGGTAGATTGGGGTTACTATTGGGGTTAGGGTTGGGTTTAAATGTCAATATATTTTGAAATGTGTTAAAAAGATAATTTTGTATTTTTAACAAAACAAACAGAGTACGATAAGAGTGTAGTTTAGTGGAAACATGAATAGTTAAGATACTACACAAATTAAAAATAAGTTGTATATAGTCAAGTGAAAATTACTGACAAGTAAATATAGTAAACTGACACTTTTCTTAAATTACCGCACAAATTGCAAGTCTATTGGTGGTAATTTTATCGAGGGATAATTTCTCCATTTTAACTTGTTATACTTGTGTTTAAAAGTTATTATGCATGTGCTCAAATTTCCTCAGTTTATTTTCATCAAATTTCTGTTTAAAACATAACATGTGCATTGCATACTCATTATTATATTAAATAAGTGAAAATGACATTTGGTACAACTGATTATATTACTTATACACTTTGATAGTCTAATTAATTTTCTTTTTTGTAATACTCAAACTATTATTTTAAAAATATTAAAATTTTTTATTATTTTGAAACAAACCATCACTAACAGTGTAAAATACCTAAACTAACATTGAAGTTAAACTCAGCAAAAAAATCAAATATTTGATTAATATTAAATTATAATTTTATCTTCTCTTGAACAACAAATTTAACTTACACTTCAATGTTATATTTGTTTTTTTAAATAATAGATTGAAAAATTTTAAAATTTTATTAAATTATAATTATACCTTTGTTCTCACAATTATTATTCAACTATAAGTTTTTTTTTTTGAAGGTTACCATAAGTTATTGATAAGAGAAGATGCCTTTTTATTTATTTATTAATTCTTTTTTATTTATTTGTTTATTAACTAATTAGTTATTTAATAGATAACCAATCAACCATATAATTATTGGTTATTCATTTAAATATTGATAAATAATTAAGTATTCCCTAAAAAAATAATAATAATCAAATAATTAATTAATTACAATTTTAAATTATCAGAAGGGCATTTTATACCTTTCACATCATTTTTAAATCTGACTTCTCTAACCAAAGTGAATTTTTTTTACCGTAATAAACTGAAAAACTAGCATAATATATCTCAGCGAACTGAAATTACCTCTAATAATAAATAATAATAATAATTAATATTATTATTGTAGATCGAAAAAAAAGGTGTCTCCTTTTTCTTACCTGGCTATGGCTGTGGAACCATGATCAGATTTGGCACATATTTTTATATGTATTTCACAAAATTAATGGGAAAAAAATGTAGACATATATAAACTTGCCTCCTTCAATCATCTTCTTCACAGAGAAAAGCTCCATCTGTTTCTCTGCAAATCCGCCCTTGTCTTTCTCTCCCTCTATCTCAACATTTCTGGTGATCTTCATGTTTCCATTTCATTTCTAGGGCTATCACTTTATCTTTGTACTTCCCTCTGCCATGAACGGTCACTCCGAAGATTTCTCCGATCCCACTCTGCTTCCCGATTCAGACACCGACCAGCGAGTCTATTTTGTCCCCTACAGGTCCTTTCTCTCTCTCATTCACTCCTAATTCTATCTCAACACTCGGAATCTGAATCTAACTTTCTGAATCCAACTCCAATTGGGTCGCGCCCTTAAACCCATTTCATCGTTCACAATCCGCTGCAAATGATTGATTGGAATGCGAATGGGTAGCTATGGGCTGAATCGGGAGCTCTGGGATTTTGAGATTTTATTTTCCCAGCTGCCAAACAGAGCTGTTTATGCTTTTTATGTTTATTATTATTGTTAATTTTACTCCTGGCTGATTTGGGTATGCTTGCATTGGCAGTAATTTGCTGAATCCGTGAGGAAGATTTTGTTTTGGATTGATATGCGAATTGGGTTTTTTTTGTTCTTCCTCTAGGTGGTGGAAGGATGCGCAAGATTCGTTATCTGCTGAATCGGACCTCAAGAAGGGGATTTTGTACGCAGCCTCATCGGTGTCCTCGTATGGGGGTCCCATGAAGATTATCAACAACATATTCAGTTCGGATCTTGTGTTCAATCTGAGGAGAGAGGAGGGCTCTGTGCTGCAGACCACTGAAAATGGTGAAGTTGCTGTGTCTGGGAGGGACTATGCGTTGGTTTCAGGAGAAATGTGGTTGCAAGCACTCAAGTGGTGAGTGGTGTTGTAGCTTTTTGCTAAACGTTAAGGTTTGCCATCTAAATTCAATGGGACCCTGTAATTTTGAGGGTCTTCTGTCAATAATTTGAGGTTCTGATATAGCTGTCTGCCACATATACTTAATGTCTGATGCCGGCCACCTGAATTGTAGATGCCATGTATCTTGTGGCGATGCATAGTAAATTTTGTACTTGTCTTAAATACTATGCAGTTAGTCTCGTTTGTATTTACAGAACTAGCTAGATATTCGCCCAAATTGTTCAGAATGAAACAATTACAATTTGTGCTATGGTGATTGCTTTATCCCATGACTTAGGTATTGTTTAAAGCTGGTTGCTGCAACTTGTTCCACCAATTGTCTGTGAAGTCTATTTTTATTAGTTTCTAGGTTGAGTTGAAATTTAATTTAGAAAACATTAGTTGCATGGCTGTGTCTGTTGCATGCTTGTCAAAGTGTGGAATGAATTGGACATTTCATATGAGTTTTTTTCATGAAAAGTATACACTCTTAATGCCTCTTCTAGTTGTAGCTACCAATGCTCGAGTTCACTTTTCTATTAGTAGTCCCATACTTTTTCTGTAGAAGTCTGTAATTATTAAATAGTTCTAAGTGCAAACAGTGATTATGTTTACCCCATTTCTTCTTGACGAGAAATCCACTCATTCAACAGTAAGGGTGTTCAAGATTTTTAACCTTCAGGTACCCTGTTAACTATTTGAACTAATTCATGAGTAACCGGTCTTGTTCTGCTGCTGTTACAGGCATAGCGATTCTAAAGTTGCAACGAAGGATGGTAAGAGCTTTACTGCTGCAGAAGATGATATGGGAGATGTCTATCCTTTACAACTCAGGCTTTCTGTTATACAGGAAACAAATTCACTTGGAGTTAAAATAAGCAAAAAGGTCTTTTCACTATCTCTGGAAATTTTATTTGCCTATTATATGTTGCTGAGTCTGAATATTGTAAAGACTGCTATTTGCTGCTGCGTATTCAATAAAAGCTTCTGTTAGATTTTTCTCTACGCAAAAACTTTTTAATGAACGAGGAATGTTACTGGGATGACTTCACTGCACCATATTGAGTTGGCAAAAATTTCAGATTGAATCAACCTATGTAAACAGAACTTTGTAGCGAGTTAATGCTTAAGCATGAATGCATTTTAAGTGTTGGGAGTTAAACATGGTTAAATAGGCTTCTGTTCGTGCTGATTAGGTAAGTAAATACAACCCTTTGTTTAGTTAGCTTTTCAATAGTTTCCAGTTCTCCATCATTTACTTGTATGACATGCTTGCCTTGTCAATATGACTCGTGATATATTTTCTAGAACACTCTTAGGTATTTATAATTTAATCCTTATTGAGAAGGGATGCTAGTGTGAGTTTGCGGGCATGCTTTTTTCCTTTCCTCTTGTGCGTCCTAATATGCTACTTCCTTCTTTTAGGATAATACAGTTGAGTTATTTAGAAGAGCCTGCAAGATCTTCAGTGTTGAGTCTGAGCTGGTAAGTATATGTTGCATTTTGCAATAATGTTCCTTCAAGCTGAACTTGATGGATTTTTAACTTCTGTGATTGCACAGCTACGCCTCTGGGACTTCTCGGGGAAGACAACCTTATTTTTTATAAATGAAAAAAATAAGTTCCTGAAAGATTCTCCACGGCAATCAGATCAGGAGGTAAGTGATATCTAATCAATTATATTTTGTCAATTAAAATTATGTGAGATAAGTTTCTTTCATTATACTCTTCGTTGACGATTCTCATTCCTTTTACATTACCCTTTGGGCATTTCGTTGCATCATTTTTTTTGCTTTGAATATTATCTAAGATATACTCATTGTCATGGATTAGCCATACAACCAAATCTGTGGCAGGACTCACCTTTTGCCAGTCCATCCAGATTATGTTTAGTTGATGATGGCTAGTGGTTTATATCATCCCCAAGACTCAGATATTATTATGCTAGATCCATTAGTTGACATTATTCTTTTATTGAAATTGAAATAGAATAATGAGTCTTATCTAGTTACCATGTCTTACATATTAAGAATACACTTAAGCTGATTTGTTTCTTGCTTTGTTTACTTTTATGTTGGCCTAGAAGAGAAGCTTAGAATCATTTGGTCACCGCAAAAATTATTTGAGCAGTAATTATTTGCAATATGATTCAGTGCAAAAATTTGTTTGGAACACTAAAAGGATGCTAGCTGTTATGCTGATCCAATATTTTACGGGCATTTCATAATAGTTATGAGTGGAAACCTTGATTAGAATGTAATTTTTTTTTTTTTTTGTCAATTGATGCTTGAGCCCTCGAGTTTTATCAGTTACGATTATTGTATGCTTTCATGCAGATTTTCTTGGAGTTGCAAGTCTATGGCTTATCTGATTCCATTAGATGCCGTGATGCAAAGAAAGATGAGATGGCGGCACCACATTCTAAAGTGGCAAATTCCTCATGTGGCACTTCAGTTATGATGAATGGTGGCACTGGCAATATGAACTCTAATTTTATTCGTACCAACTCTTCAGCCTCTGGTGAAGCTGGTTCTTTGGGATTGACAGGATTACAAAATCTCGGAAATACTTGTTTTATGAACAGTTCTATCCAGTGCCTAGCGCACACACCTAAACTTGTTGACTATTTCCTTGGAGATTATGGCAAAGAAATAAATCATGAGAACCCATTGGGAATGGATGTAAGTTATCATTCACTTGATTTCTCAAAAAATACATTTAATAATCGTGATGATTTGCTTTCATTTATTTGTTGACTGCGTCTTGTGAGGAAGAGTATTTTATTTCTTGTTCCAAATAGCTGCCGTCCTTTTACAGTCTTACTAAATATGCACCTTTTCCAGGGTGAAATTGCTTTAGCATTTGGAGATTTGTTGAGGAAGTTATGGGCTCCTGGCGCATCTCCTGTGCCACCAAGAATGTTTAAGTCAAAGCTAGCTCGTTTTGCTCCTCAATTTAGTGGCTTTAATCAACATGATTCTCAAGTGAGTTTCAGCTTTTACACACTTAAAGTAAAGTCTTCCCCCTTCATATGCAGCATTAGCTAAATAAATGCTGCAGGAACTGCTGGCCTTTTTGTTGGATGGACTTCATGAAGACCTGAATCGAGTAAAATGCAAGCCTTACGCTGAAGCCAAGGATGAAGATGGTCGGCCAGACGAAGATGTGGCGGATGAATATTGGCAGAACCATCTAGCTCGCAATGACTCCATCATAGTTGATGTGTGCCAAGTGAGTATATTTTTTATTGAGTTTGCTCTTCCATTTTTTCCTGCTAAATTGCCGTATCTTTGCAAAGTGTATCTTTAACATTTGTCAACAATCACGAGGAAGGATCATTGACAGTCAATCCAGCTTTGGTATTGAACTTTTGCAAAGTGAGATTCAAAATTCAAATGTAGTTGAAGTGTAGCTGAGAAATAGGGTTTAAAATCTTGCATATGAAGTGCCATCTGTTTAAAGTCTTTCTTATGAAGTGTTTGCTTGAAAACCTATGATATTATAATAATTATACGTGCAAATTGATGTTGCGACCGTCTGGGATTAGGATTTTAGAGACAGGATATGATTTCCTTTTGATGTAGTTCAAAGAGGCAGCAATTATATGAGCTGAAGTGAAACTTATCATAATGGAATCTAACTGCAGATATGCATCTTAATTGAATTAGTTATATTGGTATGTGTCCATATATGCCATGGACTAAATGATCCTCCCTAGACTCCAGTGGGCATCCCTTGCTATTTATCTATGCAAGCAAGCACACAACTTTAAAATATTAGTCAAATTGATCAAATTTGAGATCTGTTGGGATTCTTAGACTATTGGGTTTGTTTGAACAGAAAATATTTTAGAGATTGGATTTCTTGGTACCTTGAACAGACTTGGTTCTAATCTCTTGTCTTGAATGACAATTCATTATTTTCCTTTGTATTGAATTGGATTTTTTTTCATATTCTTCTGCACATTAGACATAATGGTCAAATGAATCATTTTTTTTGTTCTTTTGTTTCAGGGTCAATATAAATCAACATTAGTTTGTCCAGTTTGCAGAAAGGTTTCTGTTACCTTTGATCCATTCATGTATGTATCACTACCTCTACCTTCAACAGCAATGCGGACAATGACTTTGACAGTTGTGAGTACTGATGGTAGTGGTAAGCCATCGCCATGCACTGTAACTGTACCAAAGAATGGAAAATGTGAAGATCTTATCCAAGCTCTAAGCACTGCGTGTTCTATAGGGGTCAATGAGACCCTATTGGTGGCTGAGGTATACTTTTCTATTTGACTTTTTCGGCTTGCATGGACTTGTTAGAGCTGTTCATACTTATACATGAATGCCTGTTTGTCTCTCCTTTTTCCTTTTTAATACTGGGGATCCATGCAGATATATAGCAACCGCGTTATTCGTTTTCTGGAGGAGCCAACCGATTCAATATCCTTAATTAGAGATGATGATCGACTGGTTGCTTATCGGTTGATTAAAGATGCCGAGAAATCTCCTTATGTTGTGTTCATGCACCAGCGGATGGGAGAGTAAGCTCAATTTATCCCTTAGCTTGATCACATACTCAAAACTCTTAAACTTTTTTGTAAATTTTTTTTATTGATGAAATCAAGGTAGAAAAAGTTGGTGTCTAGGGACTGTTTTGCATTACTTATGATTCTGTTGCTCTAGAATAAAAAGATGATTGTTTGGGTAGATTTTGTTTAACTGTGAAAAATACATTAAGTTGATAGTTTTGACAATGACAACAACTATTGGTGCCAGAATGAAAACTCTTATCTATATCTGCATGTTGAAGGCGAAGCTTGTATTCTTGGCTTTAATCAAATAACATAGCTGTTTAGACTTTACTATGGAACTAAATGAAATTCATTAATTCTTCCATTTGACTCATCTTCTCACAAAAGGTTTAGTGATTATTCTGCAAATTACCTGTTGATGATTAGGATCTCTATCATGCTTTATATGGTTCCTCCATTTGATTTTATATTCTCGTTAATTTTGCTTTCAGGGAAGTTACTCATGGATGGAAACCATTTGGGATTCCTCTTGTAGCTAAGCTTCGCGATGTTGTTAAGGGATCTGATATTTGTAATCTATATCTGAAATTACTTAAGCCATTCCTAATACCTTCTGAAGATGTACCAAATGCTTCTGATGACTCCAAGAGCAATGCAACTGAAGTTACAGCAATGGAGGAGGATAGTCATCATGATATAAATGGATCTGTCCACCCCTCCAATGTAAAAGGCGAAGAATCATCCTCGGATGGTGAATTACACTTTTACTTGACAGACGAGAAGGAAACAGTTAATAACTCTAAGATTGTGATGAGTGAAGCGGTTACATTAACAGGAGTTTCCAGGTTGAATGTACTTGGATGTTGGCCGGAAAAACTGATTCAACAGTACGATGCACGCCTTCTTAACTCATTGCCAGAAATTTTCAAGTCTGGCTTTTTTGCTAAGAGACCTCAGGAATCTGTTTCATTGTATAAGTGTCTTGAAGCATTCTTGACAGAGGAGCCTCTTGGACCAGAAGATATGTGGTTAGTGTTCACGTCTTGAGCCTTTGAATTTTAGCTTTACTGATAATTTTTTCATGAATAATGTTGTTTTTTCTGGATATTTCTAATTCTAATATGGGGTTCGGTTATTTGAATTTACAGGTACTGTCCAAGTTGCAAAAAACATCGTCAGGCTAGTAAAAAGTTAGATCTATGGAGACTTCCAGAGATTCTGGTTATTCATTTAAAGAGGTTCTCGTACAGCCGGTTTTTGAAAAACAAGCTAGAGACATATGTTGACTTTCCCATTGATAATCTAGATTTGTCAAATTATGTTGCATACAAGAATGGTTGTACATCTCACCGTTACATGCTCTACGCGATCAGTAATCACTATGGAAGCATGGGAGGTGGCCACTACACAGCATTTGTCCACGTAAGTGATATTAGTCTTGATTATAATTTTTGGATCTTTTTAATCTTAACCAAGCTTTTCAAGGAATGATTTAGTTCTGTTTTTTCAGCTTAGTATTGCTAATAAATAAATAAAAACCTTATCAGCTAATGAAAATTCAAGTTGATAGAAAGAAGTTCGCTCACTGCGTATAGATAGATATTTCTGTATAGTAGATAAATGCAAAGCGAAAGCCAACTGCGTTATACTGTTCACATTTAATTTTGAGAAAAAAGAAGCTTACAGTGCTTAAAGATTTGTAGAAATGTTCATAATTTTAAATTCGTAGGTGAACTATTTGTATCTGACAGGCTACTGTTCATCTTATGGCATATTGGCATCTAACATTTATGCCCCGTATTGTCATCGGGAGTGGATTTGTAGTCTGGTTTTCTTTCTTTATAATAGTTTCTTTTTTCAAAGCATTATAGTTGTGATATTAAAACCAAAAAACGTTTATTGATTTGGTAGTTATATAATATTATAATGCTGTCAAATTATTTTGGCCTCAGTTACAAATCATAACATTCTCTTTGTTTATGTTCAAACCGTTTTGCTTCATTCATTCAATTTGTTTATGCTATTTTTTTGGAAATTAAGCTTGTTGGAAATGCTACATATGCTACTCATTCCCTATTTATATCTCTTTAAAAGTGATTTGCCATTTAATGGGCTTATGTAGTTCAGTATTTGAGCGTTTTTAATTGATTGTAGCATGGGGGAGACCGGTGGTATGATTTTGACGACAGCCACGTTCACCCCATCAGCATGGACAAGATCAAGACCTCGGCTGCTTACGTTCTTTTCTACAGAAGAGTTGTAGAAGAATGACCGACCACCCAGATTAGAAATCAAATTTACTCTCATCATTGGTGATTTTACTGATACAACAATTTTGTCATGGTTAATTAGTGTTGCGAGTAAGTATCGTCTTGAAAAGTAGATCGAGCATTCTTTGGCACTGTTTAGTTTAGAGTTTTCAGCATGGATGAAAATGGGGGACAGTGTAGCTGTGCACAAGATAAGTGTAACATAGTAACAACTGAAGAAAAGCAGAGGCTGAGGAACAAACATACCAAAGAGGAGGATACACTACACCCGAGCCGCGATCATCCATGGAAGATATATCTTAACATTCATTTGTAAGTTAGAAAATTTTCATTACTACATGACTAAAAGTGTTGAATGGACACTGAATTATTCTTATAGATTGGACTAAGTTGGGATCATGATCTTGCTTTGTTATGGGTACTTGAGTTTGATATTGAGACATTTATTGATGTTTTTGGCAGAAACCCAAATGTTTGTGTAATAGCATAGCTGATGAGATGGGAAATCAAATAATAGCTACACAGCTGATTTTATGATAAATTTCTCTTTTTTCCTAATTTGCGTAAGATAGCGACGTGACCGTTGTTGGTACAATCGTACGCCAGATTCAGACCCAGAAAGGGTCCAGGATTAGGAAAGGACCACAAGTGACAGCATTGTTTCACATTCCATTATTAACCAAAGTTTAATTTGTGTTTAGGTTCGAATTAGTTGATTAAATAATCATATATATATATATATATATATATATGGGTAAACTACACATATTCATCCTCAACTATGCACAAAAGACACGTAACTATCCCTAACTTTCAAACTACCTAGCTATACTCGGAGATTGAAAAATGGACACTTAGCACCTACTGTTAGATTTTCTGTTAAAATTTTAAGTAAAAAGACGAAAATGCCCTTGGTCAGACTTCAAATTTTCAAAACCATGCCATTGTAAAAAAATTGTTCGCCAGAGACTTGGCGGAGCCATCGGAGGTCGAATCTGGTACTGACGAACGTAGTGGGAGGGTCGGAGACGAGGCCGGCGAGGAACGTGGTGGTTGTGGAGAAGCTTGATCGGAAAACACACTAAAACTCATAAATTGCATGTTTTGAAAATTTGAAGTACGACCAAGGTTATTTTCGTCTTTTTACATCAAATTTTAACAGAAAATCTAACGGTAAGTGCTAAATGTCAATTTTCAATCTCTGAGTATAATTAAGTGTTCAGTTTGAAAGTTGGGGATATGTATGTGTTTTTTGGGTATAGTTGGAGATGGCTATGTGTAGTTTATCCTGTATATATTTATGGACTGGACCATATTGTGGCGTAATTAAGTTGTTGTCCAGTATATTTATGGTTGATGTAATGGAGCTTGGTGCTGGTCTATGTATGTGAAACCAGTTGATGGACCACTGAAACGGAACGATGCAGCTACAGCTACTTGTCGAGTGAATCATCAGTACCCATATGAGCTATGGTTCGATTTCAATAATAAAAGATAAAACATTTTTTATCCCAGGTGGCTTCCAAAATAAGCTCTGAAACAAGGCCTAGCTTGTTGTTGATTGTACCTTCCATCACTATTAATTTACACCACATGAATATTTTGTGGTAAGAACTAATAATAATAAAATAAAAGGACGAGATTAAAAAGTAATAAGACGTCTATTTATTCAACTCAGTGGCCGATATAAACTTTTAAATTCGACATGAATAATATTGTACATGTCAGTTTTTAAAGATTCGAGTTATGTCTTTGTGGAAAATGGGTGGATACCTCCTCGCTCGCCTGACTAATGTGTCTTCCCATATTCTCGAATTGGCACTTGTTGTATATCATTTCTTCTTCCATCAATAATTAAATTTTGAAGATGAAATTGCAGTTGTTGAGCAATCGTCTTCACCATGCATGCCATCCCAATTTCTATTTTTATACATTGATTATTTTCAACACCAACTACCTATTTGTCTACAATTCGAATTTTCCATAAACAATGTCAGGTTCCTCTACAATCCTCTTATTTAACAAAATATAGAAATTAAATTGGTCGCATTCTACGATGGACACTGAAACATTTCAGAGACATAAAGATAAATAGATATGTAAGTGAGCTTTTTAAGCTTTATGTGATACAAAATTGGAAAAAACATTATAAAGAGGTTTGAAATTGAAAAAAACAAGATTATCTTAGCAAATCCTCCGCCCTCCCTTACAACCAAAACAACCGTCATTTGTAGATCCACCCTCATTTGCAATTGAAATTCAATTCTAATCAATATTTTTTTGATTGTGAAGAAAGGTAGCCGACTACGATTGTTACTGTTTGCTATAGTATTTGAATTTAATACTATCACGATTGCATTTCGATTCACAGTCAATATCAATATTGTTGGAACATTTAAGTTTGTGAATGGTGGTTTTATTCCACAAAGGTAGATTATAGAGGAAATGTTACGTATACATATATATGTGCTTTTATTCAACTGAAATAAAGTATGGACTATGATAGGACAACCTCTAGGCGATTCACCGGTGAATTTAGTCTAATTATTACTAATCAAGACAGGGATGATTGGTGAATCTAATTCGACTCAATACTTATTTTCTTCTTTTGGATAATTCGGATACAATTAGAAATTGCTATAGTATGAGCATGTTTGACTGTTTCTGAAACATTACAACTCTTTATGATAAAATACTTTATCATGTGATATATACTACACTTCAATCTACACATCTAAATATTCGTATCATTACAACCCATAAAAATATGACCATACATAACGAGAATAAATTCTTGGGATAATGACAGTTTGTTACACCTAACTATAGCGAAATAACACTTTCATACTCTAACTATTTTTCTCTCTTTTTTAGTACACTGACAATTTTTTTGTGACAACCTACATTTAAAAAGCCCAATATACCTAAAATACCACTGGTCGGGTCAATAAATCTGATTTGATCCGGCCCAATTTGAACCAGTTTGATTCCACTATTAGTTCAATTCTATTTTTTTCAATTAAACTATAAGTATTTTAAATATATTAAACATTTTAGAGTTAGGTTGTCACAAATTTTTTGTTAAGGTACTAAAAAGAAGAGGAAAATAGTTAGAGTAAGAAAACATCATTTCGCTATAGTTAGGTGTAACAAAATGTCATTATTCCTAAATTATTTATAAACAGTGTAATAAATGTCTTATTCCATGTTCGTTTTATTATTATTTAGTATATTATATATAATCTCACAAATATTTATTGTGTAGATCGAGTGCAAATATGTGCATACATCATAATTAAGAAATGTTTAGGAAGAAATAAAAAAGAGAGCAAAAAAGAAGCAGCAGCAGTAGGAGAGAGAGAGAGAGAGCACAGTTGTGCTCCAAATAAAAGATGCAGAAATCCACAGCAGCTGTGTATTGTGTATGTGACATGACATGACATGACAGAAACACAAGCACTAAAGCTACTGTTTCTTTTGTTTGAATAATAAAATGCATGTATGTTTTAGACAAAGAGCCCACGGACCCAAACTACCCGATGTGACATTACTGATTCTCTACTTTTTAGCTTCTTTTCTTTCTCTTCTTCCCACAAAAGTTAATACCTCCTCTCCCTCTCTCTCTTTCCCCTCTAAGGCCAAGGGCTTTACTTTCGTCTAGGTGTATTGATTAAACCGTCCGAACCAATATCAGTAGTTAGATTGCTAAAAATTTACATGCGTTACCCTATCGCACGATATGTGATAGAAAAGTTCTATATTACGGTCCCAAACAGGATCACATTATGAGTTGATATGAATATGTGGATTCGTAAGAGAGAAGACCGATCTCGGGCTCGTTTGAGAGAGCTCCTACCTGCAAAATAACTCTTTACTCAAATATTCTATATTTTATTCAATGATCTTGACAAGTATTTATAACCTGCGTAGGCTTTAATTCCTAATCAACTAGAACTCTATCTCCAAACTAGATGAATCCAAACTAATACAATAATAATATAAATAAAACTGACACTTATCTAAATTAGTGATAGAATAATATTAGAGTTATCCATGAGATGGGCTCTTAACATTACTATGAGTTCATAACATTCTACCCATTTGCACTAACATTCTACGGGTTCATGACATTGTACCCATTTGCCCTAACATTCTACTAGTTCGGATGGTTTTAACGCTTGGGCTGGTTTGTATATGATTGTGATATATATATATAGGGGTACACTCTAGTAGGGCAAATCAATCCGAACCCAAACATTCCACCCTCAACGCAAGAATTTCACATGTTCGAACATTTTAAACACTTCATCCATCCAGTTTATACATAATTGTTTCTCTCTCTACGTATAACTGGTAAAATCAAGTGTCTTCATTAATATAATACTATAATTACATGACGTCAACAATGATTATTTTAGAGCTAAAATAAGTAATATTTATCATTCAGAAAATAGAAGCAGACATAACCCAGATATCGACGACTATCATTAATTAAGAAACACGAGAAGCATGTGTTATTGGGAAGTGAAGCTTCATTAGATGCGTTTTCATGATTAATTGATCCATGGATCAGTAGAAACCATGAGATGTTTTTGAGTAGATTCTGCAGAAAATGGCTTCTCCACCATAATCTTGGCTTGCTTGTTCTTGTTATTTCCATCCATTTTTAACCCAAAGTGAATGTGTGGAAAATGAGCCCACTGCATCATCAAAACAGACCCACATAAATAATCACTATATGTACTAGTATACATAGTACTCATCCTATGCTGATCAAATAATTTGAAGCTGCAAACAAATACTCCTCAAAAGTTTTCTCCACCCGGTTATTTAACACGTATCGATGTTTTTCAGAATGCTATGCTGGTTGAAACTTAAAATAGTCAGCATCTTATGATTTTTTCGTTAAATAATGACAAGAATAAAGATTATAAGCATAATGATATATGAATAAACATTATTATAAATTAAGTGACAATTTATCTTTGCATATGTATATAAGGTTAAAAAAGACAATGAGAACACTAGACATTCACTTATTACATTGAAAATTCACTTATTCTCGTTTGACATTCATTTTCGTTGGACATTCATTTTCATCATATACCACTTACGTTTATTGGACACTCACTTATTTCCGTTGGCCAAAGATAGATTATCAGGTTTTAACAAGAGAGTTTGGTTCTCACCTGATCCAGGAGAGGAATTAAATGTGTATGGCTTATTACCTAAGAATATGAGATTGATAAATAAATAAAATATTTAGAGGGCACAGAAGCTTACATTTTTTGCAGCCGTGCTGAAAGCTTCCCTGTGACTGATTTTTGGGTTTCCAGTCTTAATTCTTTGTATTTCCTCCCTGCAATATTATTAAGCAAAAAAAAAAATCTTAATCTGGAACACTAACAAAAAATATTAATTTTTGTGTGCATTATGGAACTAGCTAGTGAATTATAATGAACTTTTTTTCATACTCACTTAATAAACCTGTTATACGCAGAAGGAACACGATGTCTCTTCTCCGGGGCTGCATCAAAATATAAGAGAAGTATAAGATTAATGCACATATGGATGTTTACAAATTAGAAGACATAAACAATATATATATATATATATATATATATAAGAGTAGCTTCTGATGATCATGAGCACAACAGCATGGAAAAAACCTCAAACCTGCATGGGACCAAATTATGAATCCAAAGAATGATGTTGTTTTTGAATAATTACATGAGACCTCTTATATATGAAGTACGTACGTATATGTGGTCCTAAATGAATCATTTTGTTGTTTAATCATTACACATTAATGGTGAATTATGATAATTATCAGAGGATGGTTAAATTCCAGAGGTGTAGAACCCGAAATGGGCAGACAAATTTTACCACATTTCAAGGCTAGTAAAGATATATAATATATATATTGTAAAACGACCACACATATTTTAGAATATATTATCTTTTAAATGGTAAATATACATATTGTTGTCTTGACCTAAATGTTGATCATCACATCAATGATTTGAACATTTGATCACTAATTAGTATTGATGATGTTGTTATTAATAAAAATGAAATTCTTGTGTAAGGTCTCCATCTCTGACATAATGAAAGATAAGGTTCTTTATGCTCAACATCCAACAATTAATTATGGGATAATGACATTTTGTTACACCTAAATATAGCGAAATGACACTTTCATACACTAACTATTTTTCTCTCTTTTTTAGTACCCTGACAATTTTTTGTGACAATCTACCTCTAAAAGGCCTAATATACCTATAATACCTCTGGTCGGGTAAATGAATCTGATTTGAACCGACCTAATTTGAACCAGTTTGATTTCACTATTAGTTCAATTCTATTTTTTTTTCCAATTGAACCACTGATATTTTAGGTATATTAGACATTTTATTATCCCAAGTTACATTTCAACTAAAGTAAAGAGAATATGAATTAATTAAAAACTCACGGCGGATAGGAGGTGGTCGAGGTCGTTCATGCTCAGGTGAATCAAACTTGGGAGAAGATGACGATGATGATGAGGATCCAGATAATAAGTGATCCTTATTAATATTGCTCACTGTTTCTTGATCACCCTCCAAATGCTGCTTCTGAAACTTCTTTTTCATAAAATTTTAAATAAATCATAAACTAGTATTTTTATAATAAAAACCACCATATATAATTATATATTTTTTAATAAAGAGGAAGTTCATATTTAGTAGCAGGCATATAGTATACCGGGAATGATGTATATTAATTTAAAATATAATTGCAGTTGGGTACATATCCCGAAATCACTTTTACACCTAAATACATTTAAAAAAATTTAACTTAATATTTCACCTAAAATTCATCTTTTGTACCCAGGTGAGTAAGATTTTTAGGTGAGCGTCAAGCTGAGTAAATATTAGGTATAATTATGCGCAAACATGGCTTATGCGGGTTTGACCCCGTTGGGAAAATGGATGGAGTTATGGGTGGATAGGTTTGATGACGTAACTTTAAGAAAAAACAATATTCAAAAACTCCAATATTGGTCTAATTATAAACACAAAGACAATTTCTATATGAAAACAAACTATAATTAGTGATGAACAATTTTGAGTGGTGAAATTAAGCTAGGTATAGGTACCTGGAGATGTTGAAGAGGAAATTGGTGGAGGGAATTAGATGGAGGCATGTTAAGAGATAGCAAATTGGCACAATGTCCACATCTCACTGTCACTGTGGCCATCAACATGCTGCTTCTTGGAACACTAACCTGCAACCACCAAACATTCTGAATCATTATTGCATAATCATACATATATATGTTGAAACCCTAAATTTTTCCCATAATAAAAACAAAAGAGAGAACAAGAAATTAAAGAAAGAGGACACAGGCTTCTCTATTTTCATTACACATACTGACACACTACCTCTCATCTCATCTCATCTGATAATATTAATATTTGTAATCATTAGTATCAAAATATTGAAATACATTTGCATATATGATTAATTATAAGAGCTTATCTGGGGAGAGAGAAATAAGGAAAACGACCTGACTTGATAAGAAACCATAAATGCAAATGAGAAGCAGAGCTACTGCAGCGGTACTGAGACTGCACCACTGGACTCATCATATTCATCAAACATAGCATGATCACTACCATGCCTACCTCTAATTCATGGGCCTTAAATCTGAAACAAATGGCATAGAAGTCCAGTCCAAATCTGACTAAACTCTGATACTATGTTGGAAACTCAACCCACCTAGAAGCTCAAACTATAAAGGCACATACTATTATTTAATATGGTTGACAGATTCACATATTTCAGATGCGATACTTAAACAACTATACATCACGGTGATGATGATGATTTACTACTCTACGGTTACTTCTAATTAGAAGATTTATACAAATAAGCACATGTGTATATATATATATACATCTCAGAATTTCTAAAAAGAAATGAAGAAGTTTGTGGAGAAAAGAGAAGGAAAATATCTCTTATTTTCTACCAATTTAAAATAGACCTATTTTAATCAAAATCAAAAGGATATATAATTCAAGAAGAAGAAATCAGCAATTAAGCTCAAGAAATATAATAAAAGAAAACTTAATGAAGTAGTTTTCTTTGATTAATAATAATCATATCTTGATGCAGGTAATTAATTATATGCCTACCCACAAATTAAGAAAAAAGAAATGGAGGTGAGGTTGATCTTGAGCAGGCATGAAACTTATGTAAGCTTCTGCAAATCTTGTACCTTTATACGTACCATGATTTGGTAACAACCCCAGTTAGGTCTATGTCTGGGTCTAGCCCTAGCTGCACATTAGCTATGAATTGCATTTCCTTCAGATATTAAATATATCCATCATTATACACATTTTCATGACCTAGATCAAGATCTCTTTATTTTTTTCTTTATAAAAACAAGAACTAATTAACCTTAAATTTCAGCCCGAATATATGACGTAATAATTGTTACGAGTATGAGAATCACAAATCAAAGGTTCCTGGGTGGGTTTCCAATAAACGAATTGGGGAAGAGACATGTGGGTGATCCATGAAATGGTAAGAAGGAGGAAATTAAAGGACTTGGGATGGTCAATTCAGACAAGACATGACACAATAACAATAACAATATAAAAATAGATATAGTAATGCAAAGGAGAGAATATATATGTATATATATAATTGGAATAAGTACCGCTAAAATGGTGTTGCAGAAGTTGCACTGAACATAACAGACTGGATCGGTTGCACTTGCCAGCTCCATTGTTATATATATATATAAATGCTCTGAGATCAACAGAATTGGTGTGGTTGCTCTCTTTTTTCTTATGTATATAAAAAAAGGAAGAAATGGGTACTGATAATTAGTAATCAAAGACAGATATGAAGTGCAGAAAACAAAATCTGGAAGAAGAGTTAGAGAGAGAGAGAGTCAAGTGATGGAAAGGAAAGGAAAGGAAAGGAGGAGAGAGAGAGAAATAGAGTATTGTTATGTGTTATGTGTTGTATGGAATGTAATGATGAAGTTTGGGATGAGTGGGTGGGAGTGACCCATCTCTTGTCCTTAATTTGTTACTCTGTGTGACCCAACCCAACCAAGCCAAGCCAACACTAGAGTAGAATTAACAGTGCCTGACTTTGCAAATGCTTGTCTCTCCTGCTCCTCCCTTTCACACACACCCTATAGCCTATGCCTATCTACCTACCAATCTTCTATCTCTATCTCTCTGTACACCCCAAACTCCTTGTATTATTACTCCTCGTTTTGCTAAATACTAGATACAATGTGAATGTGTCTAGGCTTCTACCCGTCTTTAGATTGCTCAAAACCAGCGTGTGATTTCTTTTAGCGTGCAAGACGTGACAGCAAAATTTTACCTCGATTATTTTCGTGGCTCTACTGTATCTGTCACGTTTTATTAATTTACACTCAATTTCTATTGGTTCGAACCGTTTGTATTTTTACCTCGATTTGTATTTGATTTATCCTATACTTTTACATGTGTTATTAATAGGTGAAGTGGTACATTTTTGCACAAAATCAATTTGACCCAATTAACTTTTCATTCTCTAGCACCATTACTAGTACGGTTAATATCAGAGTAAAAGTTCGTATCAATCTCAAAATTTATTGAAATGCTAAATATGCCATATGAAATGAGTAATCTCATTTAAATACACTTGGAAATAAGTGTTTTCATATAAATAACCTAAACTTTTCCTCTTCTTTTTTATTTGATAGGTCACGTAAAAATAATTTTTCACTCAGTTATTAACTTAGTTTTTTTGAGAAGATTGCATTACCCTTCATTTATTTTCAAATTTTCAAAATGATGGAGTTTAACTAGTTTGGGTGATCCAAACTGGTCATGTTCTCACTTCATCCCACAATTGGTCATTTTTTCATTTTTCAACGATGTCATCCGACCTCTCTTATTGGGTTTTCTCCGACAACTTCTTAGTTTGACTGGAATCGTTACCATAAAATGTTGATCGTCTTTTGGGGAGCTGAGCGTTGTCAGATTGGAAGGTCAAACTCAAGAGGTTCAGTAGGATTTGTTGGGCTCGGGCGAGAGAGGGGCAAGGAGATGGATTTCCGACAAGTTTAGATGTGCCTGGGGTTAATGAGCGCGTCGATCTAAGAAAACCAATCCTGGGTGGCGGCGGTGCTCACACTAGGGTAGGCAGAGATTTTTGCAGGGGGACAATCGTCGTTGGTCATTCTCATGCGTCATTGGCATCAGATGGGCAAGGAACCAACGAGGGGGTCGATAGATTCGAGAAACCAAGGTGGGGGTTCGCATTCGAAGGATTGGTCGTTGTTTTAGAGGCCAGTAGGGATCAGCGGCGAGTCTTCTTGGGCGAAAGAGAATTTCTGGTGATGGAACTCGCTATCGGTAGGAAGTCGAGCAAGTCTCGAGTGCAACATAGATCGAGGATGAATACGGTGAACAGTGACAGGGTCGCCCAAACCGTAAATTAAATTTCGAACCGGTCCAGATGCAATAATTTGAAAAATAAAAATATATTTAGGGGTCTTTTTTTCATTTCTAAAATTTTAAAGACGAAAAATCTCAAAAGGCTAACGAAGTTAATAACATAGAGAAAACAAATTCTTTTTAGGTGACCTCGTAAGTTGAAAAAAGATTAGATAACCATTATGAAAATTGCATACATTCATGTGTACCTAAACAAGATTATCCCTGAAAAAATAAAATGAAGGGTTAGGAATTACAAGTATTCTTCGACGACCTCCACGCACAGATCTGGAAAATCTGTAAGCTTGGTTTGCGATTTCAATGACAACAACGAATCAATCTCAAATTGAGTGCACCGGCTTGTAGTGAATTTGTAGTAGTGTGACAAAAAATGATTATGACAACTTGAAATGATAATTGTTTTGGATGCAGAAACAACAATTTTTATTAATAAATGATGATTTATATATAAAAAAGAGAATGAAAATTTTAAAAGAAAATATATGAAAAATATAAGCTAAAAACAAATAATGAGAGACGTTAAGAATAATGATAGTTATGATCGGTGAAATTTTATTTATTCAGATAACACATGACTAGTTGAAAATATTTATACGGTTCACATTTTAAGAGTCGTTCCCAGGATAACACGACTATATATATATATTACATGCTCATGTCTTAATGGTGACGCATTAAGCAATTAAACAATATAAAATTAGATGATTACAGTGTTCTTTTCTCTTCTCACTTGAAAACAACATTTCAACTTACTAATTATCAGGAAGCTGATGCCCATGCTTCCTCTAATTATAACTTTAAACGTCATCCAAAGAAACAGCCTTTGCCTTTTCCTTTCTTCCACACACACAAAGCTCTAATCAGAATTTTAGTCGGTCAGTGCCGTAAAAAATGTTAGACACTAGTTGATCGGGAAAAAATAATAAGGTAATTATAAATGATTAATTAGACGAGTGGAAGATTTTTACATGGTGATGTATGTATAATATGTTGATTTTAAATGGGCTCAGTCACGAGGACAAGATCCAGTCAGGGCCCAATAATTTAAGGCCCAGTTGATTTGGAAGATGAAGGTTGTGTTGTGTCGTGTGATTTGGTGGCCACCTACACACTTCCACGTGGACGCACCTACCTCTCCGGCGGGGACTACAAGAATAAAAAGTGCTAGAAATTACGATTCACGCACATGCCAAAACCAATCATTTCACTTCGCCGGAGAAGTTAGTTGCCGGCGATGTCGACCGGCGGGATATTCGCCGGAGTGTTCATCGTCCTGGCCGTGTACTGCGCGACCGACCCGTTCAACCACAGCGCCATCTCCGGGTTCCCGGACTTCGAGGCCCTTGAGGTGGAAATGCCCGATTGGTCCCAAGTTCCGAAGCACCGAGACGGCGACAACTTGCTGCAGAAATCGGAAATCAAGTTCCTGAACCAGATTCAGGGACCGGAGAGCTTGGTCTTCGACCCTCAGGGCCGAGGGCCCTACGCTGGGGTCGCCGACGGCCGTGTCCTGTTCTGGGACGGCGAGTCTCTGACCCATTTTGCTCATACTTCGTCCAACAGGTGATTAACAAAAAGGGTCGTCTTTTTTTCCTTGGATTTTGATTTTGATTGTTTTGATTTTGGGTTTGGGTTTGGATCAATTATGCTTAGCCAAAAACCTTTGTTTATGAGGAATTTACTTGGTCAGGAAGTAAATTTGAGAACTGTGTGCCAGTTAACTAGGCTTAGTTGTGGCAGTTGTCTTAAGAATTTGACCTAAAAGGGTATATTTTGTGGATGCTGATTTGCTTAGTAAAGACTTATGTTTGTGAGGAAATATGTTTCGTACGCTTTTTTATGATACCTTTAGAATTAGAAGTAGTTGTAGGTCTGGCCGGCTCAACGTTCATGAGGCCTAAAGCAAAAATTGTTAATGAGAATTTTTTTGTCCAAATTAAATATTGATTTTGGTATTTATTTTCAAATGGGGCCTAAATTTTGAAGTCTTTTAAGTCATATTTGAGACCCTTTTCAATTATATTTGAATCATATTTATGGACGCTGTTGTGCGAGTTCAATGAGATCACAAAGCTGAAACATAAAGGGCTGTTTAGATATGATTTGTGTAGGCCATTCATGGGATGCAAATTGCAGATTGCAGTTTCTTTCATCATGTCCTGACTTGGCTGTCTTGTGATAATTGCTCTTTTGGCATTAGTTGTGTGTGTTATATTTATGAGGTGATATGTTAGATGACAATTTATTTCCATCCGTGATGTGGGTTTTAGGTCTGAGTTATGTGACACTAAGCCGTCGCCTTTGAGCTACTTAAAGAATGAGCACATCTGTGGTCGTCCTTTGGGGCTTCGATTTGACAAGAAGACTGGTGATTTGTACATAGCGGATGCATATCTTGGGCTTATGAAGGTGGGGCCAGAAGGCGGATTGGCAACATCACTTTCAACCGAGGCAGAAGGGGTGCCACTGAGATTTACCAATGATCTAGACATTGACGATGAAGGGAATGTTTATTTCACGGATAGCAGCACCACTTACCAGAGGAGGTAGGTTTTGTCTATATTTCTTTGCCGGCTGCTAATGATGCATCTATAATTGCAGCTGAAACATGCAACATGACTGGCCAATTATGTGCATCTCTTTGTTTGTTACCATGTTATAAATGCTAATGAAGAGCTTTAAATGCAACTTTCATTGTACTACGTATTACATGATGCTGAGAACAAATGTATTCTTCTGTTATAAGGTTTCCGTCCTTAGATAATTGACCCGAGAACTTTGCATGTGTTTAGTGTTAATTTGACAAAACAATTGGCTTTGTAACTAGTTCGACATATACAATAGGAATCTGGTATTGGTTTGACAGTTTTCAACAGCATAACTACAAATGGATTAAGAGGGTTCATTGTGAGATGTGGGGTTATATACTCACTCCATCATTTTCTAGCCGTCAATAATTTAGCCCTAACTTATGACCACATAATTTTGTTCAGGAACTTCATGCAGTTGGTGTTCTCGGGAGATGATACTGGGAGGCTTCTAAAGTATAACCCGGCTACAAAGGAAACCACAGTCCTTTTGAGAAATCTCCAATTTCCAAATGGCGTGTCGCTAAGCAAGGATGGTTCCTTCTTGGTGTTTTGCGAAGGAGACATTGGCCGGTGAGTTAGCTTCCTGTTTGAATTTCAAGATAGTCAACATATCTTGGAGATCCTTTTCATGCTGGATCCACCCTCCTATTTATATATGGCTTACTTTATTGTTGAAGTGTGGACTGAATATGGCTGCCATGATCTACACAATTTTAGAAGGCTCGCTTTCCTTGTTTTCAAGTTTATGCATACTCCCAATTCCCAAATTGTGTGAACCATTTTTTGAAGTTAGGTTCAAGTTCTGAAGAATAAAGTTTGTTGTTTACATCAAAGCTTACTTGGTCAAGTGATTGAATTTTTGGCAGTCATGGCATTTATCTTCAGAGGGATGCATTTCTCAATACCCTTACAAATCTTTAAGAATTTATCTGCCATCTTAAACATGAATGTCTGCTGCACTTTATCTTGAACTTTTCATTCAAGAATTAATCTCGGAATTGTTGTCGTAGGTTACGCAAGTTCTGGTTGAAAGGTGAGAAGGTGAGGACTTCAGAAGTATTTGCCGTCCTACCAGGGTACCCTGACAACGTCAGGACTAATGAGAAGGGTGAATTTTGGGTGGCATTGCACTGCCGGCGCAGCTTGTATAGTTACCTGAGTTCCCTGTACCCAAGAGTAAGAAAGTTCCTGCTGAAGCTCCCAATTCCAGTAAAGATTCAGTACTTGCTTCAAATAGGAGGGTGGCCACACGCGTTGGCGGTCAAGTACAGCCTGGAGGGTGAAGTTGTGCAGATATTAGAGGACAGTCAGGGGAAAGTTGTGAAAGCAATCAGTGAAGTGGAAGAAAGAGATGGGAAATTGTGGATAGGGAGTGTTTTGATGCCTTTTGTTGCAGTTTATCATTTGAACTGATCTGTTATGGGTTTAATTATCTGGTAATTGTTGTTATTTCTTGCTATGATAAGCTACTTTTGCTTACATTGTACTATAGCTTCTCTTAAGGTAAGATATACATCTTTGGTTTTCGTTTCTGGGTTTGATTCTCAGTAAAATGCTGTTAACTGGTCATTGCTGGGATTATTGAGTTGGGCTCTTTCGTCAGTTTGGGTTTCATTCCCGGGCCTGGCAGTAATTGGGCTTTTGTCAGGTCCAGTATCTCTGAGGAGGAACCAAAATCAGGAAAACAAAAATAAACGCCGTTGCCGGGGATCGAACCCGGGTCACCCGCGTGACAGGCGGGAATACTTACCACTATACTACAACGACTGTTGATTAATGGGTAATTTTTTTATTATAAAACCACTTAACTACTTGAAATTGTCTTTTAAGCGTGCCTCTATTCTTGCTTAATGAGCCTATTAGGTTCTTTACTCGTGACTCTCCTTCTGTTTTTAGCTTTGTTTTAAAACCCTTTTAATAGCAGTAAAAAAAACTTGTAGCTTGCGATAATCCTCAATTATTATTCTACAATATTTGCAGACACATATCTTAGCAAATACATTCAGCTTCCCAGTTTTGCAGTCACAACCAATATGAAAATTTTAATTTTTTTTCCAGAAATTCATAATCAACATTTGAGGTATATTTGAATATATGGTGACAGTTTCGTTTTACCTGACTCCACATAGTTAATCAGTAATGATGTTCTTGTAAATTCCCAATTAATCACTTCCATTGCAGTTCACCAGAGAACAATAAATGAAAAAAGAGACATGAAAGAGAGCTAAAATCAGATATAGAACTGAAAAGAATAGAGAGTTCAAGTCTCATCAGCATCAGATAGCTCCTTTTTGTACAAAATTGAATGAATACTGAAACTACCCTCCTGCTGTGCTGCTCCACATTCACCTTCTTCAACTGGAAAGCCTAAAAGCTCCTATAATATGATCTCACCATGTCATACATTTATCATTCAATCCCAAAATTTTCCAATGAGAGTTTCAACCCACAAAATGCCATATCACTCTACAAGAAAAGTGCACTCCAGATAAAAACTCCAATTGCAACCCAAAGACTCGTAACAGAACTGCTCTTATGGTAGTTGCCGCCTGGAGAATCTGAAGTTGTGGAATTCATGGATGGAGCTGTGAAATTTCCAAATGTCCCGTTCTTGCCAAGACTGCATATACACAATCACACATAAAACAATGTCAGTATCTTTCACAGCTTATTTACATAAAACAACTGAGTTTCTAAAATATTTGGTTCCAAGAATTTACCTTCCAGGAAAGACACAAGAACCATGACCTGTTGTCCCATAACAGACAAGAAAAGTATTAAAACCCAAGAATATGAATGATGAAGTCAAGTGACCAGCTATACGACAATGAAACAGACATATAAAGGACAATAGGTTATGGGGAAAGAATTACTTGGATCTGTGGTTGAGACGGTAGCGACCCCTTTGAAGTCACATGCATCCGAAACCTTCCCCATCTGATGATAATAAGTGTCAAAAGCATATGTTGCATGTGCTATGACATTGTCTGGTTCATAACAAGGTTGTCCCTGCCTCATGGGCGAGCAATCCACCTTGCCTGGTCCACAGGCCCAATCCAAAGCCGCCTGAAGCATCTTAGGATCAGCACCGTCCTTTGCAGTGCAGAATGTTTGGTTTGTCGTGTCATTCGCCAGCACCTGCCCCGAATTTGTCAGGCTCAGAATGTATGTAGGGTTTCCATTCGCATCAAACAAACCCCAGTTCTTTTCCGAGACCGGCCCTGATTTTGTATCCTCGTTGTATAGCTCATAGATGTAAGTACTGACAGCGATCCCAGGGTGTTTTGGAGTTCCTGTCTTGTTGATCACGTGCCTTATCAAATTGCTGTTGTACGAGTTGGCGTTGTCTGTAGTCGCGTCTGGCTCGTTGGAGTCGCCTTTCGATGGCCAGCCTGTCTCGGTAACTATAACGGGGATGTTGGTGAAGTTGAGGAAAGCCATGGCGAAGTAGGAGGCGTCAACCATTGCATCAAAGACATTGGTGTAATGGAGAAGCGTGTTGGCGTCAACAGCTTCCTTGTTTGGGGGGAGGGGCTTGAAGAGTGCGTAATCTAACGGGATCACACCATTTGATTGCATGTAGTCGTAGTAAGGGTACACATTGAGCATCAGAAACGAGTCTGTGGACTGTAGGAAACTGAGCATAGGGACCAGAACAGACTTCAGCGAGCTGTTAAAGAAAGCTTGGGAAGGTGGGAACGAGTCTATGATGATGGAGGAGGAAAGGGGAGTCGAGACCTTGATTTGGCGATCAAGGTTGGCCGCTACGAGAGCTAAGTGAATGTATTTTAGAGCGTTTACGAGGACAGGCGCTACATTGGGAACGGCTGTTAGGACCTCGGAACCAACTGAAATGGCGGTTATGTTGGTTGCAGGGTAATGGGCAACAACATTGTGGGTTACCCAGTTAGCCGCGGTGGAATTTGACTGGCCAACTCCGAGGAGCTGTTCATTGGGCACAGAGACAATGACTTCAATGCCTGTGTTGGCAAGCGCAGCAAGCATGCCACGATCTGCATCATAAAGACGCACATGCCTTATGTGCTGAGCTTTGAGAAGGGCAACGACTTGAGTTGGGTGCGGCATGTCTGAGAGGTCTGTTCCGATGTTGACACCAATATAAGCCTCATCTGAAAGAAATTAACACACTTATCAAAAATGATCTCCAATATTGGAAACTTAAATTTCAACAAGCCAAAGATAAAAATGATTGAGGAAGCTAACCACAACCTACAAAATCGTTAAACCTATTAATAAATTACAAATTCCACAGAAAGGAATTTTCTGAGTCACATTGTCAAGTGACATGCTATTTGAAATTTTGAATGCAATAAAATCTACTAAAGCATTGCATACATTGCATTCCTGATCCATTTTGAAATAGTATTATAGTCTTACAAGGATTAAATTAAGTGGTAAGCACACTTAAGCTATGAATAGAAAAGAGAATAATGTTGGCTTAGTATTATAATGAACTTCAGTAGTTGGTGCATGGTGAGAGGCAAGGAGTGATGGCAGATGCAAATATTAAAAGGTGGAGCAATGCAACATGTAATGCACATTGAAACCCATTTTCCCATACCTCCACCAACTTCTAGTGAGCTAAAGTGCCTCAATACACTACACTTTGACCATTTGCTCTACCAAGAAAGGTGTACAAAAAAAACTGCAGGCAGCATTTATCAGGTGATTTTGCATCTTCAACACTTAATTTTTTCAACCAACATTTGAAGAGGTGCAATAAAGGGAACTGGTCTCCACAATACAAATTCAGACAACATGGCTGTAAATGCCATAAAAGGGGGTATTATTACTTGCATTTAATACCAAAACCAGTCACTGTAATAATGAATTGGTGATATTCAAGTCCCCAACTCCCCCTCTGGCCTCATTTAATTGCCAAGTTAATGCCCCAACCTACTGAATCTCAGAGACCAATGAAACAAGTCAAAGGAGAGTGCAAAACAAAGACTTGCTGCTGAAAGGTTTCAACTTTGAGCTGCCCATTAAACATTGGAACTTAGGGTACTGAAATTTTGCATAAAAATGTCATTTTTCAAAGGGGTTAGAGCAAGTGATGCATGCAGCTTCCACACATTGAAAATAAGAGGTGTGAAATCAGTAAAGGGTCTGTAAACCCACAAAATTGGAAGAAAAATCCACAACATTACTTACAAGATAGACAAAAGAAAACAAAGCAAAGATGTAGAAGAGAAGTGCAGTGCAGAGAAAGAGAGAGAGAGAGAGAGAGAGAGAGAGAGGTCACCATATTCAGCTGTGACAGCAGAAACAGCAAAGATGAGAGGCAGGAAGAGGAAAGCAGCCATGGAAGCAGGAAGAGAACCCACCATTGAAGAAGGAGAAAGATGGAGGATCTGGATGTGGAAATGGAAATGGAGATAGTGCAGGAAAGGTGAGTGAGAGAGGTAAAGGTATGTTATTTATTCAACAGTGAAGAAATAGAGAGGTGGGCCCGACAGATCACGTGGTGAAGATGATCGGACGGCTGTGGAAGCATCTGCAGATTACAGAGCAAAACAAGAAACCAATCAAGATGACTCATGCACTGTTCATAGTAGATGTGTTAAGTAGTTAATTAATTGGGTTGATAAAGGAGGAGCAAAGGAGAGAGGAGGTGAAAAATAATAGCCGTTAATGTGATTCTTATTGGCTTTGGTACACTACACATAGCCATAATTAATAGGCATATAGGTGAGTGAGAGAATCAAGAGATCTGTCACTGACAGTCACAGAGGTTAATGTAGAAAGAGACAAACACATCCTCGACCTCCAACGGTCATCTCTTTACCTCCTTTTTATATTACAAATACAAATTATAATATCATCATCATCCCATTTCCATCCCTCTTTTTGTTGTTGTTCTTGGTGAATATAAAATTGTTCTATATTCTGTAATTTATAATGTTAAGGGGTAGAAAATTATCACAAAAGGGTAAATTAATAGGGTAGATAGCAAAAGGTGGTTTGAATTATTTCAGTTTTGCAAGAAAATGTATTCATTCATCCAAATATGATAGGATGAAAATCCTTTTGAAATTAATTTCTTTTAAAAAAACAACCCAATGTTTGTTGATTTTTCTATTCTCTTGTGTGTCATTGTTGTCTTTAGGAAAACATTATATTTTTATTTTATTTTTGAAAAATAAATTATTTTAAGAGAATTTGTGCCATTTTTGGACAAATGTACACATTTAAAAAAAATATAATAAGTTCACTTTTACTTTTTACAAAATTGAAATAATTCACTGCCACTTTTTACTGTTGAGCCTAAGAAGTATTTCTGTAATTTTTGGTTAATTATATCAAGAGAGAAATTTATATGGACTCTAAAATAATTTATTATTATTATTTTGTAAAGTCACGGCAAACTTAAACTTATTGCATTAACCCATGGTTACCTGATTTTATTGTATAAACAATGGTTAACTTTATTTTCATTTCACACCCTTAAATCTCTATTAGTTTTATTTTTTTATTAATTATGAAATGACTAAAATGGCTCTCTAAGTCATTTAGTCTATTAACCAACTTCTGGCTCAAGACGAATAACACTATTTCCTCAGCTCCAGTGGAAGGGTGTGAATGTTCTTCGTCCTCAAAAGTTGTGGCTCTTGTATGGCTGAGAAATATAGTAAGAGAGAGACATAGACTGATAAAAAGAATAAGGGGGGACATATAGGATTGGAGGCTTAAAAATGGCCTTAGTTGGCCAAAATCTGTGGCCATGGATTCCGGTTAAAATGGCATCAATAGCCTTTACTTAGAAACTAGGAAAAGTTATGAAAGAGGAATGTGAATGACAATTATTAAATACGGTTTAGTGTAATGAATTAAGAATCGAACCAATATTCACCGGTTCTCACAATTCAAAATCGAAATTGGATCGATTTTTTCGGTTGTGGTTCTGCCCAGTTACCGGTTATCTTTTAGCAGCCTTAGCCTGCACAACAAAAAATCCGCAGGTGTGGCATATGGATGTGTGTGGGATGTACAAACCATCATGTCCGACCGGTATTACACCATTTGTCGGAATGACTTTCCCAGATTTGATCACTGGTATACCGTTCTACATGGCGTATGCTTATGCGTGTGGTTTCGTATATTGGTTGGGAACCCAAAAAAAATCTAGAACGGGTATTTCATTAAAATATGTACTATGTGCGAAACAAGGAGAAAGGTTCGTGAAACAGACTGGCGGTGAGGTCGTCAATAAAACTAGCAACAAACGTCGATGCGTGATCACAAGAACCGGTTGTGAGGTAATGATTTCATTGAAACAAATTCAGGGCGGTGTGTACGTTGTAGCAAAGTTTGTTGAAATCCATAACCATCCCTTTTTCAACATCGCCGACTACCAGAATCTGAGGTCAAACAGGAACCTCAGTAAGGTGCACAAGGAGTTTGTAATAAATTGCCAAAAAGTATGTCTCGGCCCGATAATGGCACACAAAGTAAGCAGCAGCTTCATGGGGGGTGCAGAGAACGTGGGCGCAACAATCATCGACTTCAGGAACTTTCAACATGATATGAAAGTTTTCATCGGTGGTAGCGACGTCTAGATGGTGTTGGACGAATCGAACGTGAAAAGGCTTGCGACGATGGATTCTACTACGAGTACGATGACTGCGATCGGCTCACACGTCTGTTCTGGGCTAACAGTGTGGCGATAAGAAATTATGGGCGGCACAAGGATTGTGTCTCTTTTGACACCACATACAGCACTAACAAGTAATGAAATTGATTTATATTCCTCTTGCATTACCTATACATTATAACTGCAACTTTTTGTGACATGTACTCAATGATGTTCTGTCCATTCACAGGATATAGACAATCATGAGCGTTGCGTGACGTTTGGTGCTGCCCTGATATCGAAAGAGGACATCGAGTCATTCATATGGTTATTCAACTGCTTCTTGCGTGCTATGAGCATAAGGCAGCCATTGTGCATCATAACCGACCAAGATATTGCTATGAAAAATGCTATATCACATGTATTACCAGATACGAAACACAGGCTATGTATATTGCATATCATGAAGAAATTGAGCGACAAAGTAAGTAAACAATAGCGTGCAAAAAATATTACTCGTTGTTTCATGAATATTATTTGATTTGTTTTATGAGCCAAATTTTTCCAGGTCGGTACCAGCTCCCTATTGAGATCGAACCAAACTATTTTAACATGAAATTGAATCATGTTTCATGGCAATGTAGCATATTCACCAAACCATTTGATGAATCATGTGTCATGAATATGTGCAGTGAAACAATAGATGTGAAATACGAAATTGAAATCATGTGTTATCGGACCCCTTACTACACATACAATATATAATTGAAAATAAAACAATAATAACTCTATGAAAAGTGATCACGTGTAATGATTAAAAATGTACAATAATTATATCTGGCGCCAAATATGTCTATTGAAAATTCTTTTTTACCATGTTCAGTTCTAAGTAAAATGTAGCTTCAACAAAAATAACATAATTGACAAAACAAAAAGGCCTATGTTAACAAGGGCATAATATATTTAAATATGATCACTATTCACTAACACATGAAGACAACATGAAAACAGCTCAATAGATTGTTCTGTGAAAGTGTTTCAGTGTTCAAAACTTGGATGAACTCATGAAAACATTGCAATATGATAACAACATTCATACTAACACATCAAGAACAACCACAAGTCATAACTGTTTGAACCTACCATATATGCCAATCAGTTTATTAAATGTCAAAAATAGTAATGTCTTAATTATCTCAATGAACTAAAAGAATTATGAAAGTCAATTAAAAATTCAGTTCTAAACCCAACTCGAACATAACAAATTCAGTGATCCAAATACTAATACAGGTACAACTTAATCCAATAACTAAGATCAAACCACTTGTTCTCTTGTGAGTATTGGTCATCACCTTCTGTGACTTGCCTTTCTCACCGGAGCTTTGTCTTCCACCGGATGACATTTTGAACAAGAAAGAAATCAATGTTTGAGAGCTCACAAATTAGCGTGATTGACCAATACCACGAGCCGGTAATTATAAAAGCAATAAGGGTTTGGGAAGGACTCATTCGGATTGATTCTTTAGAAAAAAACCTTTCAGTTAATGAGATAATAATGGCAGAAATTTGATTTCATTCAGCTCCGGATTTTTTGGGCTCAACTCGATCTGGGTCTCTCATGCATTCAACCAAAATTACTTGACTGTCCTTGTACTGAAGTAAAATGACTAATTAAAATACGTGAGATTGGTAAATTACATTAAATGCCACCATGTTTCTGAGTCTGATCCTGGCCGTTGGATAACTGATCGGATGGTAAAGAGCCATTCTTACTTTCTCGTCCAGAATGTGTGTTTTTACCTGAACATAAACCTGAAAAGTTATCAAGAAAGATAGAAGATATAAAAAGACACACATTAAAACTTTGAAATTTTGGACAACGTTTTAATCATTTCATAATTAATAGAGATTTAACTATGTGCTTTGGGAAAAAAATTTCACTGTAATTTTATACGAATTTTACGCAGAAAGCGTAAAATTCACCATAACTTTATTTAATTTTCTCATATTACAATATGTTTTTCTTGTGCACCCAAGTTTATTGTGTAACCTATATTCAACGTGCAATGCTAATTAAAAATGTATCGAACAAAATATGTCGTACTGCATAAACTGTCCCACGACAGTGTTGTTGCAAATCCAAAAGAATAATAATATATTTCTGTCTGTCTTTGTCCTCTTCTCTGTATTTGTTTGTCAAACGGGCCTTAATTCGGGCCACCTGACTAAGTTTCAGTAAGTTAGGATTTGGGCTTTATACAAGAGCCCAGATTGTGGCAGGTTTTGGATTACGTACAACTTGGGTTAGGTTTGAGGCCATGTCTGGCTCGAAATGGGCCCAACAATAGCCACTGAGCCCATAACTTGTTAAATAAGGCAATACAAGGAGAAACGAAATAAGCCATGGTTTCTGAAAGGGAATCAGATTTTATGAAATCAATTGAAACAATTTACATATTTGAGATGTTAAATTGAAGCAAAAATTCATATAGACTAAATCGGAAATCATCATCACCTGCATTTTTGATGCGGCGTACATGATTAGGAAGAATTTTTTATCAAAATTTGTTGATTCGCAAAAATAACAAAGATGATAGATTTTGAAAGAAATCTCGATTTTTATTAAATTTTAATAATCAAACTAGCAAAACGTACAAAAGTACTTAAATACCCAAAACCTAAATTGCATAAAAGGAAACATAAATTTATTAGAAAAGAAAACAACTTGTTAAAATTGTAAAAAGTGTCCAAAACTTATAAAAGTGTGATTTTGGTCCTCCAGATGATCTCGAATGGCCGAAATCTATCGTACATCATGGCGAGGCGATGAGTTTGGCTCAAAATACCGTTTCCGCGTGAAAAACACTAGTCTTTTGTCGAAATCTAACATTTTTTCAATTTGCACCACATCAATTTTATCATCAAATCAAAGCCCATAATTTGTAAAACGTCTTTTAATGTAATGGGAAAACCCATAAATTGCCGTTGACCTTTTAGAGTCATTACCAAACAACAAATATTTTTTTTAAAAGCTCAAAAAACGAAAACGAAATGTTCAATATATGCGTGTGTGACCACCTATTATAATAATGGGACTTCAAATTAATTTTAAGGATTCTGTAGATACAATGAATGGTTGAGATTAAAGAGTATAATTAAATTCAAGTACACTAAAATTAAATTTCATTAATTGAAACTGAATATCAATTATATATTTTTTTAATATATGTACACAACAACATTATTAGTTGATACTAAAAAATACTGTTGTAAATAACGTTAGACAATAATCAATCAAAAAGAGATTTCTATAAATTAAATCGAAATGAGTCGAAATGAGTCAAAAGTTAATTGAAAAATAATCAAATTAAGATATTAATAATTTTTTTTCATAATTTATTGAATGATTAATTGGAGGGGTGTAGAAATTTTGCAATTGCCAAAAAGTGATACGCACTTAACCCATATTTATACACATACTTTATATGACGAGGCATATTTAGTTCTCACGCCGACAAAATCATTGGATGATACAAGAGAACAAATTAAGGTAAGGAATGGACATGTGTCCGAATGCGAGTGACCCATAGACCTAAAAAGAAAGAAGGTTGGAGCTAAATGATAAAAATGGGATCCTCCAAAACAAAATGTCTCCTTAAATTTCTCCAATGAAATCATAAAATATTCCACGACCCATATATACATATATTATGTCCTCACATCAAACCAAAAATGTCACCGCATTTTAGGAAGAATGTAGAAGGTATTTAATAATAACCAAGATATAATATAGATCTCACATCTATTTTCTTATATAATGTGAGGGTATGATTAATTATCAACTTATTTTACCAGGAGATGGTAATTTATCTGCTATTTAACAAATATATAGTATCTATTTGATTGATAAAATTTGCCTTTATTTTCAAAAAGAAAATAAATATATAGTTTCGCGTAAACTTACACATACTTAAAATAATGCATTTTCTGGAAAAAACCCTAATCGGCGGCAGGTTATTTTCTGCGGTTTCTACCCTTCGCCTGTGACGATTTGGGTTGTTCGTTGAAAACCGACGATGTCTCACGGCGGCACGGCTCCGTCTGTGAGGGCTTCTAGTACGGCTACAGTTCCGGGTCTTGCGGTGGTAGATGCGACAACAGTTGGCGGTGAAGGAAACAGATCTAGTGGGATGGCAGGAACAGAGTCGAGTGCGGTGGGGTTGAGGACGGAATTGCAGGTGGGGCGAGCTTGGGTCGCGACGGTAGATCGGTACTGGGAGGGAACTGGTGTTATCTGGCGTCGGTGGGCAGACTCATGTAAGCATACCGAATTAGGGGGTCTCGACTTGCTAAAACTTCAATACGTGGGAACCAGCGGTTTTGATTGGTTGGTAGATCAGTATTGGGAGGGATATGGAATTGTCTGGCATCGGTGGGCAGACTCATGCAAGCACACTGAACTAGGGGTACTTGGCTTGCTTAAGATTCAATACGTCACTTTTGTGTCCTATTGTGATCGGTACTGTAAGAAAAAGAGGGGTCCCAGGTGTCGATGGGTTGATCGGGTTACACCTAATGTGCTGAGAGAATTTGAATTTCGCGATGCTCATATTGATCGCAGGGTTGATCGAGGAAGCTGGTTTAAAGCGGTCTGCAGCAAGATCACGGGGTTTCTCCATCCGTATGAGTTGGAGGCCGTGGCTCTGCATGAAGCTAACTGGTTCGAGTCGATTGGTCTCCGGAGTTATCATGGATGCCTGTGTAAAGCATTTTGCAGCAAGATCACGGGATTTCTCCATCCGTATGAGCTGGAGGCCGTGGCTCTACGTGATGCTAAACAGGTCGAGCTGCACAACTTTGGAGGAATCATTAGCGAACGGTGTTGCGTACTACCCACTATCGGAACATGTGTTCTTTGTTTTACTTGTAATCAAATGGCTCACGAATTGGTCATGTTTGCTTTAACTAACAGTAGCTGTGATTATGGTGAGGGGTCTGTCTCACCAACTGTAACTTCAGCTGTCCGGCTTAATGTCGGGTTAGTTGCTCTTTAATTAATAAAATTCACTTTTACTTTCAAAAAAAAAATGCATTTTCTAGTTTCGTGACTTTATTCAACTCAAAAATTAATAAATTTTGATATATATACATATAAAAGCTATACAAATATAAAATCTCGTTATTAATACGACTAGATTGTAGCTCTGCACGATACACAGTGTTGCTTGTAAAATATTATTGAATAATTAAAATTATTTAATATTGTCAAATTTACTTTTAAAAAAGCGAACTATTGTAAATTAAATAAAAAAATGCAAAATAAATATCAATAATATTCCAATAACAACATAAAGAACAACTCAAATAAATTATTGAATAAGGCTCCTGGATTCCAAGATGTCGAGGAATATAAAATTAGTAGATGATAAACATATATTTGTATAAAAGTAATTAATATACATGTCAATATCATATCGAATATATGATAGTTTTTTAGTTTCTTCAACTCAATTGATTGTCTCTTAACTGCTATTTCTTTCCTTCAAAAACAAATCACGTCGGGATTCAAACAATTTACTATCTTATATTGAACATATCAAATCATTTACTTTCTTGTCATCACTGCCGATCTCTGTTTTGTTGCTCAATATGTTTGAAGTAGTCAACTCCAATAATATTTCTTCTTCGATCCAACATTTGTCCCCTGAAAATAAACACACTGGATCAGAATATTGCATAACTAAACATATCAAAAATATCGTCGAAATTTAATGAATGACACAGAGATCGTTTGATTTGGTTAATGAATCGTATCTTAAATAAAGACACGTGATTAACATGTATTCAAATTAGTTTAGAAATTTTTTTAAAAACAAAATCCTAATTAATATTTAATTTATTTGTTATTATCATTTAGTTTATTAAATTTTGTAATTGTAATTCAATCAAATCTTAATTAATACTAACTTTATTTACTATTATCATTTGATAACTAGATTAAAAAATTGGAAAATAGAACACTCAATTAAAAAATTATAATTTTTTAATTGAGTTTTAACGGTATTCATTTTTATATTTTTTAATTAAGTTTGAAATGTATTAGTACACTACAATATATTAGTGTTTCGATTTTTAATTAACTTTGAAATGTACTAGTATATTATGATAAATCATTGAATTAAAAAAAGGGAAAATGACACTTTTTTACACATGAATATACACTTTCGTCACTTTCATACCCTATCTTTTTTTTTCGATATCATGAATTACATTTTGAGACAATTTACTCCTAGAATACTAAAAATACCTAAACTACCCCTGAATTGAACCAAAATAAAATCTAGTCTAATCTGGTCCAATTTCAATGATGTAAAAAGACAAAATTACCCTCAACTATTCATTAAATTTTCAAGTGAAGGCTACTCTCTTCACTACGATAAATTATTAAATTAAAAATCAAAATTTTAATTCATTTTTAATTATATTAGTATATTGTAATAAACTATTTAGATGAAGATAAAATCAGCATTTTTACATATTGCCTTTAATCTATTATTTAATATTATTGGCTCTATGGATGGGGCTGTAGTTTTTATGAAGAATATATGTTAATAATAAGTTCCTTTTGTTTTAAAAATGTGGTGGCAAGAGGAGAGTGGCTCACACATCCGCAAATGTACTAGAGTTCCAATACCACTGATTGGTCCCATGAGCAACTATGGAATTGAAGTAGCTACCTAACTCATACATATTCAATTATTCGTGGACTTTATCTAAAGTAGCATGAGAGAGCACAAATTTATTATACACATCCTTTATCGGAATGAAAAGGAGAGGCTAAATAATTTTAATGATTTTCAACCACCTACGTCGAAAGTTTTGTGGTCCCATAATTGGAAGAGGATTGGAGTATATGTGAATGAATCCATGATGCAAGCCAATTGTCACTCTCTAATTCCTTAAGCTTCATACATTATAAAATGATTTGATTTTTTTATGGCAATAATTCGAGAATTCCCACGTTGATAAAATTATAAATTAAAATATTTATTGTAAAACTAGATGTCAAGCTTCACGACTAAAATCTCAAATTTATTAATTTATATTATTTTTATATGGGATTAACTAATTCATCCCTCTCATGCCCGTGCGTGTGGTTTATTTTCCTTTCATGCTCATGTACGCATGAGTTTTATTTCAACACTCATTCGCACGGGTAGCTTGTCTATGCGTGGGTTAGGGTTGTTCATTGAGTCGAGTTGGGTATACCCTTACCGAGTCGTACCCGACTCGGTTGGAGTTGGGTACCAAAACCCAGACCCGATACTCGACTCAGTTGAGGAGTCAGGTAGTCGGGTTCGGGTAGACTCGGGTGTCGGGTAGAGTCGGGTATACCCAACAGACCCGATACACCAAGCCTCTGCCCCAATTTCAATTCACCAGATCAATCACAATTCGAACCCTAACCCCTAATATTAAAAATCAATTCGAAACCCTAAACCACAATTAGGAACCTGATACACAAATTGAAAAATCGATTCAAAACTGTAACCGTAAATCCCCAAATTCATAATTCAAACCAAAGCCCTAAAATGAACCCCAATTCTAAACAGAAACCTAAATCCCCAAATTGAAAATCTTAATAATCCTCAAATTTATTAGGGTTTCCCCAATTCATAACAGAAAACCCACAATTGATAACTTACAATTAAATTAAAATCAAAATTTTGGATTGTAAACCCTAATAATTCTCAAATTGAAACTCTAATCCCCAAATTGATTCGGTTTCCCAATTGAGAACACATATTCAAATAAAAATTGAAAGAAATTTGAAGTCTATAACCCTAAACCCAAAAAATTGAAACGTTGAAGAAAATTTCAAACCTTTGAAGCCGGCGTTGTCTGACAGTGAAGCTTCAATCTCCAACTCCACTGGCGAATCGAACCGTTGATGAGTCTCCTCTCCACCATTACTTGATTTATAATAGTGGAGATGTGAATCACTAGCGGATCGATTCACAAAAATAACTCTGTGAAGAGACGAGACGAATTGGACGAGAAAGAGATGAGAGGGACGAGAGGGAAACAGATGGTCGAGGTCGAGTCTGGGACAAGAGGGACGGAGGGTCGAGTGACTGAGTGAAGAGAGATGAGAGTTTGTTTTTTGATTTTTATTAATTCAGCAAAAAACGTGTGTGGAGGAGGAATCGGCCACGTCAACGCCATTCAACGGCTAAGATGAGTTCGTGGATGATGATCAATGGTGAAGAATCAGCCACGTCTCCAACTCGTGACACTGAAGGAGAAAAGAGTTATAAACTCTCATTGAGTCCCACATCGGAAGCGTATGAGACTCAATGAGAGTTTATAAGCTTCTCTTCTCCTTCAGTTGGCATCACAAGTGGGTTGGGCTTGAGTCTTGATGTTGGGTTGGCTGACTCAATTATTGGGTTGGGCTTGAGGCTGAAGGGATGGGCTAGGTGCAGCCAATCAATTTTAAATTTTTATATATATTGTCGGGTACCCGGCGGTTTACACAATTGGACCCAATACTCGACTCGATTGGTTTGTCGGGTGGTCGGGTATCGGGTCAGTCGGGTATCGAGTTAGTCGAGTCGGGTGTCGAGTGAGTCGAGTCGGGTATCGGGTTACCGGGTAAAATGGACAGCCCTAGTGTGGGTCATAGACTGTACTACTATATATGGATTGGAGTCCATAGGGGGTGTAGGCATGGGGAACCTAGTAACATGGGCCCATGCAACCAACTCTGACACCATAAGGAGTGTTGGGGAGAACCAGACCTTACCAAGGAGAAGCACACTACAAGGAAAGCTCACATACACATTAGAGACCGCTTTTGACCCAAAAGACTAACCTAATGGGTCTTGAGTCTAATGTGTATATAAACTCTCCTCATACTCCGTACACTTCCGATGTGAGACTTGGGATCACATGTGGACTCCTAACAATCTCCCCCTCCAAATTGAGCCTCATCACATTGGGTTGCTCCCCCTAAGCCCAAATCTTCTTGCACTCTCACCCGCTGGCCCATCTAGCAATTCTGGCCTGATTGATCATGGTTCTCTAGATCCTTCTGTCCTACCCGGCTCGATCCACCATGAGATCCACTAGCTTGCCGGCCCGATGAGATCTGTGCAAACCAAGCTCTGATACCACTTGTTGGGGAGAACCGGACCTTACCAAGGAGAAGCACACCACAAGGAAAGTCCACGTACACATTAGAGCCTACCTTTAACCCAAAAGACTAGCCTAGTGAGTCTTGGGTCTAATGTGTATACAAACTCTCCTTATACCCCGTACACTTCCGATGTGGGACTTGCTCACATGTAGACTCCTAACAGTAAGCATTGGGAACCTACTAACATGGGCCCATGCAACCAACTTTGATATCATGTAAAATTGGGATGTACATATCGGGTCAGACCCACAACTAAAAGTTTAAGCATATTAGTTGGGTTTGATTGTTCTCTTTATATATACCCATTCAAATTTAAATTATTTATATATGAGATTAACTTAACTTATCTATATCATGCTCGTGTATGCGTGAAGCTTGTTTTTGTTTCATGCTCATGTACACATTAGTTTTTACTTTCAACATTCACTAATTTTATTGATGTGAATGTTGATGTGGGTCCATCGAATTTCAAAATATCGATGGGTTTGAAATACCAAATTTTTAAATACCCTTATCTGTTCAAAATACCCAATTTTTATTTGAGTTTTAAGTATGGGGTGTTGATGTGGATCCATCAGATTTCATATTAACACCGATTTATCCACATTTAGTGCCAATTTTTTCCTCGTTATCCGTCTTTTAGAGGCTCATTTGCACTACTTTACGCATTCGGGTATGTTTGGTACACTTGCGCAGGTTTGGAAGTGAAAAAGGGTATTTTCGTATTTTCATGAAATATAGTGGAGTTACATACCAGATCGAAGAGAATTCAAAAATCTACAACTTTGCATAATGAAGTTTTAGCAAATTCCAACGTTTGGATTATTTAATGACTCCGTGATTATATTCTAATCAAAATAGGAATATTCAGCAAGAAAGTCGGTAGAATTAATTATGAAGTACAATTGAATATTCTAGAAGACAGATTTTGCATAGAATCTCCGATTTGGGTCCATAATATATCAAAACGAACGTTTTGGAAAGATCTACAACTTGGAGGAGAAGCCAGCTGCCAGTTCTGGAACATGCATCAAAAAAGGTGTCTCCAGCCAAAATACGAATTTTCTATTCTTTTATATAATAGGAAATACGAATTTTCTCTGCTTTGTGCTTATTATATGAATGTTGAATTGTTCGTTTAATGTTCATAACTTGAGTTTGAGACCATCGCAGAGAGGTGTGGTGGAGTACGAATCTAAATAGGGTTGAGAGATTGGTCTCCTAGAGTCGATGTCTCGGTCCAAAAATTAAATAAGCGACACTTAGTTTAACGTTTGTTAAACCAGTCTGATTGGTTCAATTGATATGATTATGAAATTATTATTTTACCCCTAATTGAATACCCAATTTAACTAATGAATTGAGGGCAAATCTGACTTTTCACTTACACAAATAATAATTATAATTCTTTAATATATATATATAATAATATTATTATTATTAATTATTCATTAATAACAAATTGTGGCGTAAAATGTGTGTATTTTTAGAAAAATAACAAAATTACTCCAAAAATAAGAATTAAGAATCTTGTAACATAATATTTTTATAAAAATATTAATTGTCTTACTCCAAAAATTAAGGATTGTGTAACATATTAAGAATTTTACTCCAAAAATTACTCATATATTTTTGCCAATTTTTGTATACAAAATTAGGAGGAAAAAAAGGCTCACTTTGTTGTGAAAAGTGATATAGGGGTAGGGACCCAAAACCCACTAAGGAAGGGCACAGCGTGGGGGACAGACCGCCCTACGGATTCGGCAACCGCCCCAGTTTCTATATGTCTATTTAGCCTCTCATCTCATCATATTTTCATGCTACTTTAATTTCTTGTATCTGCCATATCCATAATCCATCATCTTCTGTTCTTTACATATATAAAACCAAAATTAAAAGGTTCAAAAGTGGAAGCGAAATGATCTTTTTGTGACCAAAAAACAATTTGCCAACCCTCCCACGAATCATAGTGAAAGAAAGCATAAAGGCACATATATATATAATCATGTCTATGCGCGCCAATAAAATTAATTTATAATAATTCTATTTGTTCAATAATTAATATATCTTTTTCATATTTAATCCACCAACTTTTGCCAATATATATATATACATTATCCAGAAACAATTTTATTAGTCCCTACGAGCATGGCAATGAATAATACAAATAATTTATCTGCGGGACTATTGTTAATGGTCTAATTGGGATTATGATATATAATTAGCGAGCAAGCTATGATTAATGTATTTACTTATGATGTTTTTTTAGGTGATTTTTCCTTTTTTTTTTGTTTTTTTATGGATAGATGATGATCTTCATACGTTATGCTGACATGCAATTTCATGGTAATTGATAATTATTATCACTATCCATTTGTGAAGTTAAAACTTGGCTTGATGATGATGATGATGATTCATGGTGCATGAGACTTCAAGAGAACCAACTTAGATTTTGCTAATTATTTCATAAGTGGGTCGTGATCTACAACCCACCAAAATGTACTTTGTGAGCAATTTAATGGTCTCAACCATAAACATTTAAAAAAAGGCAAAAGCAGTTGATCTATGCTGTAACATTTTCAAAAAAGAGTGTTGTGTAATTTCATTATTACAAAAAAGTAACGTAAAATTTATTTTTAGTACAGAATGCATATATTTTCACAAAAATAAGAAAATTTCCAATAAAATGAAGAATTTTAAAACACATTTTAGAAATAAATTTAACTTCAAAATTATGTAACCAAAAAATTAAATTATGTAAATATGGCTCACGAATTTACGTGTTTGCTTAAACTAATAGTTGCTGGGATTATGATGAGGGGTTTGTTCCACCAACTGTAGGTTCAGCTGTCTGACTTGATGTCGGGTTTGTTATTATTTTATTAATAAATTTGCTTTTACCTTCAAAAAAATTATATAAACAATTCAATTGTTTAAAATTAAAATTTGATATTTAAGTTTCATATACCAAGACAAGAATACTTTCAACAAAAGAAATTGAGCATATATCCATATAAACTAAATTTAATACGATGGTGAAGCGTCAATACACTTGTATCATGTACCCTTCGCTCATGGCTATTTGGGTTGTTCGTCGAAAATCGACGACGTCTCATAGTGTATTGGCTCTGTCTGTAAGGGCTTCTAGTACAACGATTGTTCCAGATCTTTGGTAATAGTTGCGACGACAACAACTGGTGGAGAAGGAGGCAGATCTGAGGGGATGGCAGTTACGGAATCGAATGGAGTGGGGTCGAGGCCAAAATTGCAGGCGGGTCGTGCCTGGGTTGTGACGGCTGAGGGTGACGGGAGATCAGAGGAGGACGGGAGGTCACAAGTAGGGTCGGAGTTTGTATTTGGGGCTGGACAGGGAAGGGACGACGGGAAGAGTTGGCCGGAGGTAGGGTTGGGTTTCGAGCCGGGATGGACCGAGATCTGGGAATAGAAAACCGGCGGTTTTGGTTGGTTGGTAGGTCGGTACTAGGAGGGAACCAGAGTTATCTGGCGTCAGTGGGCAGACTCATGCAAGCATACCGAACTAGGGGGCCTCGACTTGCTCAAGATTCAATATGTCACTTGGGTGTGCTATTGGGATCAGTACTGGAAAGAAACGGGGGGTCACTGGTGTCGAAGGGTTGATCCGGTTAAACCCAATGAGTTGGGGGGATTTGAATTTCGCGATGCCTATATTGATCGCATGGTTGATCGAGGAAGCTGGTTTAAGGAGGTCTGCAGCAAGATCATAGGGTTTTTCCATCCATATGAGTTGGAGGCTGTGGCTCTGCATGATGCTAACTGGTTCGAGTCGATTGGTCTCCGGGGTTATCATGAATGCTTGTGTAAAGTATTATGCAGCAAGATCACGAGATTTCTCCATTCGTATGAGTTGGAGGCTGTGGCTCTACATGATGCTAAACGGGTTGAGTTGAACAATTTTGGAGTAATTTTTAGCGAACGGTGTTGCGTACTATCCACTATTGCTCGTAATCAAATGACTCGCGAATTGACCATGTCTGCTTTAACTAATAGTAGTTGAAATTATGGCGAATGATTTATCTCATCATCTGTAACTTCAATTGTCCAACTTGATGCCGGGTTAGTTGCTATTTAATTAATAAAATTCGTTTTTGCCTTAAAAAAAAATACAATTGTATCTACAAGATTTGCACAAGTTATTTCTCAATAAATTATATATTTACTACTTGATCATCATTGTCATCTTACGAATGTCTTGTTTTGCTCGCATGAAATGGAAAAAATAATATTTCCATTTTAATTGTATTTTCCTTTTATCATCTCTCGTTATTATTTTCTTCCATTAATGTTTTTATGTCTTTCCTTGGCAATTAACTAAGTATAACATGTCTCAAGAAAAAACTTAGTCAAATCTATAAAAATAAAGGGAAGAGGGGATTAGGGTAGACAAATATGTCAGATTTGTGACGAGCAATTGTTAATATATGGGCCAAAGCCCATATTGTGTTATCTTTCTATTTATATTGTGTCATCTTTCTTATTTCTTGTAACCCTAGTAGTATAAATATAGGATCTTGTATATTGACTTAAGCATCGAATATAATCAATCTATTCTCAAATCTAATATGGTATCAGAGTATTATTCGATCCTACTCTAAATCAATTCGCTTCCGCCCAATTGATTTCATCAAATTCTCGAAATCAATTCTTTTTCCACTATCACAAATTTTGTTTTTCAATATGATCGATCTCACCAGGAACCCATATGATATGGGAAGTACTTGCAACTACTGCAAGAAATCGGGTCATTGGATTGCACATTGTCCATTGCGTCGAAAAATATACGGGCCTTATCCGCTTCATCGTTCCAAATATGGTTCTTCGAATAAATGAGCGAAAATTAGTTCCAATGTTGTTGCTGCTACCTCAAGTATTAGTGCACCTCAAAATTCGTGTGCCCGTCTCATTCAAGAGATTTCCGCACTTCTCGACAATTTTACACAACACACAGTCAGTCAATCTCTCATGTCAATTAACCCCAGTAAATCCCATATATCAAATCATTCAGGTATTTCTCGCTCCTCGACTCTCTCAGGTAAGTCTGGTAAATCCGATCCCTGGTATTATGACTCTGCATGCTTCAATCACATGAGCCCGAATTCTTCCTTATTTTCGAATACTAAACTTATCTCAAATTCTTCTACTATTCGTACTGCTGATAACTCACCCATATTTGCTACTCATTCTGGTATTGTATCAACACCACATGTGTCGTTACCTGATACTTTGCTAGTCCCGAAATTGTCCCTTAATCTTGTCTCTGTGAGTCAACTTTGTGATATGGGTCTTGATGTTAAGTTCTCTGGCTCTTCCTTGTCTGTCATTGTGCAGGATCCAAAGACGGGACAAATCTATGGAAAGGGGCGTAAGACAGGTCGTTTGTTTGAGCTTACATATCTGCAACTACCACCATCCACATCACATCAATGTGGTGTTGTTCTATCTGCTGATCGTTGGCACTCTCGTCTCGGGCATCCCTCTTCTCAACGGTTAAGTCATCTATTTACTCGTGGCCTTCTTGGGTCAGTCTCACCCATAAAAACCGGTGATTGTGTTTCGTGTCAACTCGGAAAACATCATAAACTTCCCTTTTCTACAAACGAGTCACGTTCATCTGTACCTTTTGATTTAATTCACTCTGATTTATGGGGCCCATCACCTACTCGTTCAATGGGTGGTTCACGTTACTTTGTCATATTTATTGACGATTATACTCGCTTTACCTGGATTTACTTGATGCATAATAAATCTGACCTAAATGTCGTTTATTCAAAATTCTGTAATATGATTCACACACAGTTTTCCAAAATGATCAAAATCTTTCGTACTGATAATGAGACAGAATTTAAAGAAACATATTTTCTTGATCTACTTGCCTCTCATGGAACTATTATGCAAAGGTCTTGTCCAGGTACATCTGAACAAAATGGTCGTGCTGAACGCAAACACCGTCACATTCTTGACTCTGTTCGCACGTTGGTCATCTCTGCAGCTTGCCCTGAACAATTTTGGGGTGAAGCTGCCCTCACGTCTGTCTACACCATCAACAGAGTTCCCTCTCCTGTCATCGGAAATAAAACTCCTTATGAATGTCTCTATGGTCGTCCTCCTAACTATGACCTTCTTCGCACTTTTGGGTGTGTCTGTTTTGTTCAGCTGCAGCCTCACGAACGAACTAAAATTGAGCCGCGTGGGCGTCTCTGTTGTTTCATTGGATACGGGATCGAACATAAGGGGTGGAGATGTTGGGATCCTATTTCAAAACGTCTCCGCATATCTAGACACGTCACTTTTTGGGAACACAAAATGTTTTCGTCCATGTCTTCGTTTCACGTGTCTCAATCAATCTCTTTCTTCTCAAATCCTGATATTGATCTCTTTCCTGATGATTTTGAGGGATCATCTTCTGAGCTAACCCCTGCAGGTACTCCAACGCCTCTTGTCCAGGCTCCTCCCATAGATACGGTCCCGCCTGAAGATCCTGTGCTTCATTCCCGTCCTCAACGACAAACACGACCACCGTCTCATCTTCAAGACTACCAGGTAACACTACCCAATCTCTCTCGAGTCATGTCCACTGCTATATCCATCTACGAACCTCGTACATATCGCGAGGCATGCACTAATCCTTTGTGGCAGCAAGCCATGACTGAAGAACTTCGGGCGCTTGAGAAAACTCGTACTTGGGAACTCGTTCAATTACCCAGCAATAAATCTGTAGTCAGTTGCAAATGGGTATTTAAGGTGAAAACCAAGGCCGATGGGGCTATTGAGCGCTACAAAGCTCGTCTCGTTGCAAGAGGATTCTCTCAAGAATATGGGATCGATTATGAGGAGACATTTGCACCAGTTGCCCGTCTCACGTCAGTTCGCAGTCTAATTGCAGTCGCAGCCGGGCGAAAGTGGAACCTTTTTTAGATGGACGTCAAAAATGCTTTTCTCAACGGAGATCTTACAGAAGAAGTCTATATGCAACCTCCTCCTGGGTATGAGCATCCGCCAAACACAGTCTGTCGCTTGAAGAAGGCTTTATATGGACTCAAGCAAGCTCCGAGGGCGTGGTTCTCAAAATTCAGTGGGAAGATGTCTGATCTTGGCTTCACCTCAAGTCCGTATGACACCGCATTGTTTGTCAAGAAGACTTCCCGTGGTCACATCCTGCTTCTACTCTATGTGGATGACATGATTATCACTGGAGATGATGAATCTGGTATATCTGACCTGAAGATCCAGCTCAACAAATATTTTGTGATGAAGGATCTCGGCAAGCTCACATACTTCCTTGGTCTGGAAATCTCATCGGTCTCTTCAGGCTATCACTTATCTCAAACTAAGTATGCAGCTGACCTCATTTCTCGAGCAGGCTTATCAGACAGCAAGATTGCTTCCACTCCCATCGAGGTAAACGAGAAGCTTACACCCTCTGATGGGAAACCTCTCCAGGATGCTACATTGTATCGACAGCTCGTAGGCAGCCTTGTCTATCTCACCGTCACACGTCCAGACATTGCCTACGCAGTCCACATTATCAGCCAGTTCATGAGTGCACCGCGAACCACGCATTATGAGGTCGTCCTCCGAGTACTCCGCTATGTAAGAGGCACTCTATCTAACGGTCTCCATTTCTCGTGTGATACACCTATGGTGTTGCAGACATTTTCAGATGCAGATTGGGCTGGTGATCCTACTGATCGACGTTCTACAACAGGATATTGCTTCTTTCTCGGTAAATATCTCATCTCTTGGAGGAGTAAGAAGCAGAAGACAGTTGCCCGTTCCAGCACAGAGGCCGAATATCGTGCTCTTGCCGACACTACCTCTGAGCTCCTTTGGCTTCGGTGGCTACTTCATGACATGGGCATTACTCACAACTCGGCCACTTCTATCCATTGTGACAACCAGAGCGCCATTCAGATTGCTCACAATGATGTATTTCATGAACGAACTAAGCATATCGAGAATGATTGTCACTTCGTGAGACATCACCTCAAACATGGTACTATCACTTTACACGCCGTCTCCTCAGACAACCACACTGCTGACATCTTCACGAAGCCTCTACATTCAGGACGGTTCAGTGCATTAGTTTCCAAACTCAATTTGAATCATCCACCTTGAGTTTGAGTGGGCGTGTTAAAATATGGGCCAAAGCCCATATTGTGTTATCTTTCCTATTATATTGTGTCATCTTTCCTATTCTTTGTAACCCTAGTAGTATAAATATAGGATCTTGTATATTGACTTAAGTATCGAATACAATCAATCTATTCTCAAACCTAATAACAATAACAGTGTCGTGTTTACAAACGTAACCAATTTAAGACTATTCAAATACATGTTAGTTTTTTTTGGATACCTCGATATTCAAATCGAAATATTTTGAGTCGTCGCGTATAAATCGGGACCAAACTCACAAAACTATTTGAGTGCGGTCCAGATTTTCAGATTAGATCCGGTTAAGAAAATGCTCATTCCTAACCAACAAAACTAGACCATTATGGGTCACTCACAGCTTCAATTCAAGTGCAAGGCCAGATGGAGCAACTCAACTCCAATGCTTCCAAAAAGTTAAACCTCTCCTAATCATACCATAATCTCTTAAACTAATGCATCACATCACCTTTCCAGCATTGACTTGGTGGGCTCCACACGTCCTGATGTTGACACGTGGTCTCGGTCAAGTAAACCAGTACATCACGATCCCGCGTTTTTGGTTCACGCGTTTTGGAGTGCGAGTGGGTAATATTCTCCACCAACCCAGACCCAGCCAGGTAACAGTCACATCACGAGCGAGCGAGTCCTTGTTGTGGTCCGTACTTGCTACCACCAACGCGCCAGCTGTGCTTGTGGGCCGCGAATTGGCCCATGGGCCAGGATATGGTCTCTTTAAGGATGTATTTTTGTTTTTGGTCAGTTTCGCCAGTTACGGTTTTGAGTGGCTCGATTTGACTTTGTGGATATGAGCTCCGATCTGTCCGAACATTACAAAATATGAGTGATGCACATGATACGTCGTGCTTACGTCATGCTCCGGGACCAAAACCTCGACCCATTACTTAAAGGCACTCACAATTAGATGCTCTCTTCTTTTATCAGTGTAAGAATGAACTACTTAAAAACTACATTCTAACGTATTAAAATAAAGAATCATTTTACTGAGAACAAAAATAGAGTGAGAACTATGAGAATTGACATGAGGGCGTCATGTGGCAAAAAAACGAATTTCATACTATAATTCAAGTAGAAATTGTTAACCTATCAGGAGAGTGGTGTAACGAAGGATTGGAAAATTTATTTTTCCACTCGTGTCTGTCTAGCGCGCGCACACCATGTGACGCGCCTCCAGTGGTTCTCACGGCGTAAAACGATTCTCACTGAATTGCTCCTCTATTATAATATATTACTAAAATTAATTTGACACTGGTAACTTATTTACTTAACTTTGTATCATTATAACAACTTGGTATCTTATGTCATGAGTTCAAATATTACTGTTGCTATTCTGTTACTATTATGAGAGACAAATATAACATTTCGGACTTACAGTTGCTGTTCAGTTAAAGTTGATTATTGATAATTTTATTTGAAAGACAAATATATCATTAAGTTGAAGAGGTATGAAAAGACATTGATTCAAAAAAACTTAAAGTCCAAGTCTAAACTCGTGTAAAACGTATAATTTTTAGATGCAAGATTTTAAAGGCATTTATAGTCAAATGATTGGTTTATTATTATAAATTTGTTCACCATATTTATCAAATTCACAAAACTTTTTTTTGTTTTTAATCCATGTACAACCAATAATATAATACCATATATGGCTACATAAATGATATTAAAATATGAATGTGAGTCAAATAGTTGTAGAAATTTTGCAAGAAAATTTAGAAAACAAGGCATGAAACATTTGCTGAAAAGAGTGTGAATGCGAATAGTTGTTCGAAAGATTCAGTGAAACATGAGTGGTCCAATAATGGCGGCAAGTAACGTTCACATTATCATGTCTTCCATGAACTGTATGATACAGAGAGAGTGTTGAATTCAATTTTATTTTTAATTTATAAAAATCGTATATATAATTGGAGTTCCACAAATAAAAGAGCATAAACCACTATCTTTGAATGCTTGCAAAATCAAATATTTAAATATACATATTTTAGTCGCAAGATACGGTTGGACCCATGTCATTTTTGCTCGTACCATACGGTATTAGCTTTCAAGACAAAGCAATCTCTTATATCTTTACCAAGCAAAAGCGAAAGCAAATTCATAATCACTTAAATGCTAATTATATATACCAAATTACAAAATAGATCATAATTAACAATATCTATCATATATTGATACAATACATAACTTTTTTTTTTTAAGAAAAAAAATATTTAAATTTAATTGTATATGAAAAAGGTTACATGAAAACAGTTAAAGTAATCTCACCTGAGTTTACTTCTTTTGTATTGTTGGACCGTTGTTAATAAATATATTTTTCTAAAAAAAACAGTTAAAGTAAAAATAATTATAATAAAGTTTAGTTAATTAAAATAAATATTATATAAAATGAAACGTTACGAAATATATAAGGGGTCATTTCCAAAGCAAAGATTAACGGATATATGGGCCAATTAATTAATTTATATGTATGTTCCTTTTTTTGTTTTTACTATTTACCAAATGATATATAATTAGTATTCTCATCATATGTACTTATTCAAGAAAGAAAAAGAAAATGTCAATCATTTGAATGGGTATCTTTTGTCTAAACCAAGAAGGTTACATTATTTTTTTTATTAGTATCTTTTCTGGTTTCTTAACAATATTATCTTGAACATGTTGGTGCATAGTCAAGAAGAGAACACGTTATAACTTAATTAAGCAATAGTTAATTTATAACTAATTTTTATTTATGGACTGCTTCTCAATTCGTACTCTCAAAAAACATTTTAAAAATAACCATGCGAAACATCAGTATTATTAGATTAATAACACTACCAGCTGATTTTGGCGCTTAATAGTAGCTTTGCTCGAGACCAAAAATCGAGTCTCGAGTTAAAAGTAATTAAAAAATTATAATGTAATATTCTGAATAAAAAAAATAATACCGAAAATGGCCACACAACAATAATGGTGAGGCAATCATCAAATCTGAAAAGCATCGATGAACTTTTGTGTTATATAAAAAAGTAACAGAAAAGGTTAATTTGCGCATGCAGTTGAAATCGAGATGATTTTTTTTAAATGTAATATTGTTAATTACTCACTTTTATTCTTAAGTAATTGTTAATTTTCTTATGATAAAATGATTTTTTTTTCGAAGCCAAAATAACAAAACCACTGCAGTTCCAACTCCATTCATAATTTACATAAGATTTTCATTTGTTTTCTGTTCAACAAATGAAAATAAGGAAATTACAAAATAAAACCAGAAATTGGATTTTCCCTGATTCTTGATTTTTTTTCCCTCTTATTTTTTTTCTCTTTTATATCTCCAGATAACTAGAATTACAAAGAAAGATTCACAAGAGACCAAAAGCCCACGAAGATTCTTGATCAAACACCATTTTCTGGTACTGATTAAGTGATTGACAATCTTGTTGCTGTTCTTGATTGTTGATCAAGACATCCCAGCTTCCAAGAAAATCATCGCTCCACAAACTGTTGTCGGAAATGTACTGATCATTATTACTCTGATAATCCCAATCAAGATCCGGGAAGTTCAGGTACTCTTCAAGAAGCGTGCTCATTGATGACCCCCCAGAGACAGAACACGATGACGAGGAAGAGGTCGACGATGTCGGAGCCGCCGGGACCAAGATCTCATGTGGCTCGATCATAGGGACCTCGTCCGTGCAGAACCCATTCATCAACTGCATTGATTCTTGCATTGTTTCTTGATCATCATCTTCTTCATTCTCCAATGTAGTTGAAACATTTTCCGCATTAGCCATGATCTCAGGTTCTTGTTTGGGCGATTCGGTGCTAGTGATGGTTGATTGTGGAGGCGTGTTAATGTCTTGATCTTGATTTTGGGTTTGATTAACATTATTATGATCAGGTGATGGTAATGGTGATGGTGATGGTGGGAGTGGTTTGTGGGTGAGAGGGTCAATGCCCATTTTCCTGAGCTTCTTCTTGATATGGGTGTTCCAGTGGTTCTTGATCTCATTGTCGGTTCGACCGGGGAGGTGGGAGGCAATCTTGGACCATCTGCAAAAAAAAAAAAAACTCAACATCATCAGTGGAAATGAAATTGGACAAGACAGACCAGTAGATTAGGATTAGTGTAGAATTCCACGAATCATTGCTGGTAACAAAAAAATAATGAAAAGCTGAAATTCACGAGAGCTAATTGGTTGCAAGAAAGTTTTACTATTGGAGGACCCACCCACCAATCCTTTTCTTTAAACTGATTATTTAAGGGTAACATAAGTATTGGAACCAGCGACCACATATTTATTACACGTTCAAAGAACATATATGTGATGAAGAATTGAAAAAAGAGGAATTAAGGACCTGTTGCCAAGCTGAGCATGAAGATCAATGACCAATTTCTCTTCATGATCGGCTAAGAGGCCTCTCTTCAGGTCCGGCCTCAGATAATTCGTCCATCTCAGTCTGCAACTCTTCCCGCACCTCAACAATCCTGCAATCAAATAAGTATATTAGTTTCTTGATTCTTCATCGCCAATAAAGAATCAACCCGTTAATTTTGCAGAGAAATTGAAGGAGATGGATCACCTGAAAGCTTAGGGACAGCTCTCCAGCAGCATTGGCCATTGGAGAGGATGAAGTTGATGAGCTTCTTGTCTTCCTCGGCAGTCCAAGGACCTTTCTTCAACCCCACTTTGTCACAACATGGTTGTCGACCCATAATTTTTCCTCTTTCTCTTCACTGCTAATAACTATCTGATTCTAAGAAGAATGTAACAAAAACCACTGCCCACACCCTCATATATATATGCTAAACTTATTATTATTTTAATATTATTTATTTTTTTCCCATGTCAATCACATTATTATATACATATATATTTTTTTATATTATGGTTTTGAGTATGCTTTTGTAGTGATTTTTCTTGGTACACGTGTCATGGGGCAATAGACGCGTACCGCTCGTGCGAGTCCTCTTCGGACAGCGCCACCTCATCTGCCTCCGTCCTTAATTTGCTTGCTTGTGTCTGAAGCGTGACAGTTTCATCATTTTCATCACATATGCTACAAAGTCACAATAAAATTAAACCAGGGGAAAAACGTACGGACCCGGTTCTTGTGACTTGTTCATGTACTTTGATTACAAAATAAAACTGGTGGGTTAGGGTTAGACTGAAGTATAAAATGAATAAGGATAAACTTGGGTTGAAAGCAAAATGGTGTGGTTGTTAAGTGTTAGACAGACAATCTTGTTAATTCATACACATAGTACAGTGTTACTACTACTTGAAAGATCAATTACAGTTTTATAATCTAATACGAGCCCCTCTCATGGACAAATCCGACTTTCTAGTTTTGAACGTAAATTATTTTAGAAGAGCAGAGTAAGGAGTCCATTAGAAGTTATGGAGGCCCAATTAAAATGAGGGTAGAACCATTTTGCACGTTATGAGATTCGAACTTGTGTTCTCGAAATGCTATTACTGATACCATATTAAAAGACCAATTATAATTTCATACACTAACAATGACAACTAAAATTATAGTGATAAACTAACAATACTTAAAATGTTGCAGTGCGGGTAGGGTGTAACAGGAAGTACACATGTCTAAAATTTCTGATTTTTGTAATGTTGGATTTTTCATTTCATTTCTGCAAATTTGTAGTTTTGATTGATACTAACTGATTTAGACCGGATAAATTACGATTGGAGTGGAACAGATTGTCGATAGAGCAAAATTTTGGACACCATTGATATTTGTATGATTGTTTTTTACTGATTCTGAAATTCGAGGACTATCTTCTTAAAATTATATACGTCTTATTTTATATGTCCGTACATATATCATAATGTAATGATAGCATTAAGAAATTTAAAAACGTAAATTAAATTATCAAAAAGACAAGAAAGTTTGAAACTTGTTAGCAAAGAAAATAGATTTATTTGTTTTTTTTTTTCTACCTGTTGAAACAGAAAAGAAGATCAAATTAACAAGAGAAAACTGAAGCAACCAAAAAAAAACTGACACAACAAAGGAACGTTACATTATTTACTTTTTCTTTATTTAATATCATTTATTAAACCATTTTCTCCACCAGTTTCTTCTAATTACTGTGTGCACTCCCAAATTTATTAAGATGGTCCAATTTCTACACTCCACTCATTAACTACACATAAATATAATTAGCAGTTTGAAAAGAATAAAGTGATTCATTAATTACTTCATGTGAACTAGTTGAAAATCTACAGATTCTCCCATATATACATGATGGGACTAAATTAAAATGCATGGAAGCATTATGGTAGAAGATTGTCCCATAGCCTCATGTTTAGGGCAAAAGATGGTTCCTCCTCCAAATGGGGAAGAAAGAGTAAATATTAAATAATAGAAATATTAGAGAAGTGATGGAAATGACAATTAATTTGCACCTCTTAACATCTTATATGAGGGTGGACATGACAATCTACACGTTCTGTATCGCCCTGACATGTCGCATCCAAAAACTAATTACGAGATTTTCTTAGCATTATCTTCATTCTTTAGTTTGGGAGAGGTTGAAGTTAAAGGCTCCACGCGTCAAATGGACATAAGCTCAACGCGTACATGAGCATGAGAGGAGAGTTAATTGAATATCACATTGAAAAAATATGAAAGGATTTTTAGTTGCGGATTCTGACCTGATATGTACAACCTAGTTTTATAGACATAACAGGGCAAGACTAAACATCTACCAAAAATGTTGCTCAAAAAATTTCTCAAAAATGATTCACGCATCAAACATAAATATATCCGATTATTGTCCTCAAGGAAATAAAATATCCAAACCCAATATTTTAATTTGCAGAATTGAATATTAATGTTAATTAAAAACTCAATCCAGTTGTAAGAAATCGAACTGAAAGAATGATATCAAAACTAATTAACGAGATTTAAATATATACATAAATATATCTAATCATTGTTCTCAAGGGAGTATAATAACCAAACCCAATATTCTAATGCGCAAAATTAAATATTAATGTTAATTAAAAAATCCAATCCAGTTATAAGAAATCGAACTGAAAGAATGATATCAAAACTGAATAACGAAATTTTAAATATATGCATACACATATCTAATCATTGTTCTCAATGGAATTTAATAACCAAACCCAATATTCTAATATGAGAAATTGAATATTAATGTTAATTAAAAAATTCAATTCAGCTATAAGAAACCGAACTGAAAGAATAGTGTCAAAACTAATTAACGAAATTTAAACATATACAGAAATATATCTATTCATTGTTCTCAAGGGAATATAATAATCAAACTTATAATTTTAATATGTGAAATTGAATATTAATGTTAATTAAAAAATCCAATCCAGCTATAAGAAACCGAACTGAAAAAATGATATAAAAACTAATTATCAAAATTTAAATATATTCGTAAACATATCTAATCATTGTTCTCAAGGGAATATAAAAAACAAACCAATATTCTAATATGCAGAATTGAATATTAATATTAATTAAAGAATCAAATCCAGCCATAAGAAACCGAACTGAAAGAATGATGTCAAAACTAATTAACGAAATTTAAATACATACATAAGTATATCCAATCTTTGTTCTCAAAGAGTACAATAACCACACCCTATATTATAATTTGCAGAATTGAATATTAATGTTAATTAAAAAAATTCAAACCATTTACAAGAAACCGAACTGAAAGAATGATGTCAAAACTAATTAACGAAATTTAAACATATTCACATATCTTTCTGTCGTGGGACAATAATGTTGGGGAGATCCAGGTCTTACCTAGGAGGAGCACACAAGAAAGTTTCATTAGAGCTCACATTTGACCCCGAAAGATTAACTTATTGAGTTTAAAGTCCAATGTGTATATAAATCTTTCTTATACCCAATACTCTCATCGCATCATGCTGATTCCCCCTATACCCACAACTTTACTTGGTTCACTCAAAACCTCACTACGAGAGAAGCCGATCATGATCATGGACTTACTAATCATAAGAGTAACCAGCTCATTTTACCAGAAGAGTCTACCAAATCAGTATTTTTCGATGTAGAACTTGAAACTCCCTCAGACCTAACAAATAATTAATAAAATGCAACTAGCTATGGTGCACAAAACAACTATAGTTGATCAAACATGTAGTACTAGACTTATAAGTTCGAAGTTGACATACAAGAAATGCACCGACCCCACAAAATTAGGAATCACATCAACAAATTATTTTTCTAATCAAGTACTGGTTCATTCATTGCTGGATATGGATTTAATGTAGGAGAGAGTCAATTGTTCCCATCAGAGTGCCATATTCACTTTTTTTTTTTACTAAACCAACCGAGAACGATAATTAAATTAGTGAAATCCTGATTACTTAATTAATTACATAGGTTAGTGAAGCTTATCTTAAAAAAACTGAGTCAATTGGTAGGCAAGCCAGTCAGCTCCTGATCTAATCAAATTGACCGTTACAATATCTATAAACATATATTTATTTTTTTACAAATCAAGTTTCAATTTTATAATTACCGTTGACTTGAATTATTTTCTCAGGAAAAAAAATCAACATCCAGAGACAGCCATGCAAGTTTAAATCATACGACGATTCAATGGGTTTGATTTCTTCAAACAATATATGGTCAAATATATATCAATCACATAAATATGATATCTATATTATCTATCACTAACTTTCAATTGTTTATATGCTCCAAATTGAGTTTTGAACATTCTTTTCGTTGTGATTTTTTTTTCAGTGTTAACTTCACACCCTCGTGTGCCTGTGGAAAATAATAAATAATCTGATATTTATATAACAATTGAATCAATGGAATTGCAAGCAACGAAAAAGGGTTTGACTGCAATTACGCGTTTTTTTTTCTTTGTATTTTGGATATATGGAATCAATAGTCTTCGGTACGGACGTTCGCCTGATTTTCACTCTCTGTCTTGTTCATAAAATAATGAAAACAAGTTTTGAAGTCGTCGAAAGAGAAGTTGACCACATTTTATTTTTCAGAATTAACGGCAGTGGGTGGGGGTTATGGGGAGTGACAATGAAAATAAAATGGGGTTGTACGTGTTCTTGATGCTACAATTTAATTTTTGTTTTGGTTAGGGAGAGTTATATGTAAATGCAGTGTAATTTGGATTTGATTGATCATGTTAGGACTCTGTTATTGAGAAAGCATTACGTTATTATTCTCAACTTTAATGTAGTATTCGCGTAAAATTTTAAAAACATCCATCACTGTATTAAAAAGTTTCATAAGTATTAAAAAAATATAATGTAGAAGACATGTCATGCTAACATCATCGTCTCTCCAGTCTTCTAATAACAATAACGACTGGGTTGTGATCAGTTTTTTGTGAGCAAAAGTTACGTTGAGATCGGACGATGTTTATCTCGTGTTTTTATGCTTTTCCTTTTATCAATTGGATCTGAAGAGACAACTTTCTATAAAACGAATGATCTTGTCTGGATCCAATTTGGATGGATTGAGCTAGTGGTCAATTTTGAAACACCTTTCCTAGCTTCGTAAGAGTTAAATCGTGTTTGCCTCGCCGGGTGATATTTTTAACAATTACGTGAGTCTTTAGTTGACTGAGTCTTCCTTTTATCTTTCTACCTAAATTATCACTACACTATTTTGGCATAAGGGCAGCGTACATGAATATTGTACCCTGCATTTAAATGTCTTATGTCAACGTACATGCATGTTCACTACTCTTGAGCCTTCTTTTGCGGGACCAAATGTTGTGATTCCCTTTCTCATCAAATCATTGATGCTTAAACCAATTTTGAAGATCAAATTCAAGAAGCCTCTAAAGGTAGTAATCTCTCAATCAAAAAGTCATGGCCAAATTTTTGGACCAGAACAGAGTTATCTTTCATCGTTAGTTCTCCTTTTAGTGATATCAGTTTAGATTTGTAATTTTTGTAATTCAATTTTTAAATAGTTCAATTTTCTTCTCGAACTCTGTGCCTTACACATCTTCATTTATAAACAACAATTTTCGTGTATTCGTAGATGATATTATTGTGGCACGAAACGAGTCTCGCGCACTTGAGAAAATGATCGAGGTGTTATCTTGCAAATTCTCCCTCAAAGAACTTGGTGACCTCAGTTACTCTCTTGGTGTCGAGGTCCACAAAACTACTAGTGTTTTCTCATTCTAACGCAGGTACTGGAGTACACAAATGATCTTCTTCTTAAGGCTAGCTTTATACTAGTAGTGATCAACTTGTATCTATATGAAGCATCATTAATAAAGAATTACAAACCAATGGTAATGCTATTTTTATTTAATATTTTAGTTTAAAAGAGCAATTTCATCATTTTACAAAACAAAATTGAGAATATTATTAATTAAAACAATCTAACAACATAAGTCGGGACAACTGACGGGAATAATTAGAGGTCCACTTAACATATGTGAAGTCTGAGTTCAAATCTCAATATGTGTCATTAGATTATAGTTTTTTGAATTATTCCTAATCGAAACAAACTCAAGCACAATATCTCTTAACGTTTTAATTGACTTATGAATTAACGTAGTTATAGATAGTAACGTAGCACATTTTAAACTGTAAGGCACGCAGTAACATAATTCAGCTTAAGAAGTATATAATCAAAAGTTCATAATATGAAAATTTCATTTTCTTTTAATTGTCTGGGCTGTTTGATGTACCCTATGAAGCCCTAAAATCCACTTCTCATAGTAATTTAGGCCCGTTAGTACAATGCCCAATTAAGACCCAGGGCCCAATTGACAAGTCTAGACCTTTTGTTACTTCATCAACTTGCTCAAGTTTGTTTAGTAGCTGAGTTATGACGAGTAAGCTTGATATCATGTGAATCTGAATTTCACATTTGGTAAATAAAAGATTAAGAAAGACCATTTAGACTAATCTTATGAGTCAATAGTGACTTTTAATATGTATAGCAACAGTTTCTTACATTAAACCAAATGGAACAAATATCAGGATCTACATGTGAATCAGAATCACAACTACAAGAATTCATAGTTGATACTCAAAGCAACCTTGACACTGTTTTGGTAAAACAGATACACCAACTCAGATTCTACCAACACAAGTTCATACTCATAAACTAAAGAAAAATGGATTTTAAACAAAATGAATCAAATTCATCTAATTCCACAAAATCCTTACTATCTGTGTAGTGATCATGGTCAATTAAGTATCAAACCAGCAATTGTCAATCTGGGTTTGGAGCTGAATTATTATGTAAAGATATATCAGTATCTACAAGAGTGTGGTACACTGAATACAGTACCCACAATCATGTCTCTCAACAAGCAATCAACCATATGTAACTATGATTTCACCAAATACAACTTGCTTTTAAGCCAAAGGACAGGTTTATGGTTCACTCAAACAAGAAACATGTAATAATGGTATCAAAAAACTGAACAAGTAACAGAATTAACAGCAAAATCACAGGACTATAATAGAAAAGGGAGTAGTGTAAGAACAGACAATTAAGAACAATAGTATAAAAAGGAATAGACAAGGAAAATGAAATGAAATGAAATAAAATAAAATACACAGGTGATCATCAGAAAATAAATGAAAAATATAATGAATCCAAGAATAAATTAACATTGGTGCAGCAGTGAAAGACTGCTCTGAAGTTTCCTCAAATCCATACCTGAAGATGGCAATGCTACTGAATCAAACAAGTCCTATGGGGTTGGAACATCTTCCATATATTGCCCTCTTTGCTTACTAGAACGACATATCTCCTCAATTTGCTTTGCTACATCGGTCATTGAAGGGCGGTTTTCGGGGTACTGAGCAGTGCAGTCAACTGCAAGTTGCAAGAGCTGTACCATCTCTTCTTCAACGTCTTGGTACCTCAGGAGCTCAAGGTCAAACACTTCAGACGTCCACTCCTCTCTTACTACAGATTGAACCCATCTCGGGAGGTCCACGCCATCTTCGATCGAAACAGCATGGGTTGGAGCCTTCCCTGTGAGTAGTTCCAAGAGCAATACGCCAAAACTATAGACATCTGCCTTTTGGGATACTCTGCGAGCATCTGTCACCTCTGGTGCGCAGTAGCCAGAAACACGGTTGGGAGTGGCTGTGGGAGTAGCAAGATGGGCGAGACCAAAGTCAGAGACACGGGCTTTGTATGATGTAGTGAGGAGAATATTTGAGGACTTGATGTTTCCGTGGGAGTTAGCGGGGCCCTGTGAGTGGATGTATGCGATGCCACGGGCAGCACCAAGGGCAATTTCTGACCTCGTCTCCCAATTTATTGGAGTCCTACCAGTTCCAGTGTTTCCTGCATTGAGAACGTGGAAAGTATCAAAAATCCGAACACAAACTTACTTTTCACTTACTACTAGATTCAAATTCAGCTTAATTAGGTCTATAGTCATTGATGGATTCTTATATAATAACTCATCAATCCATTCTGCTTATCAGTAAATGGACTTGGTGGAAAACCTTGACAGGCTTACAAGAAATATACTAATAAACTAAACAATGTATATTCAAAAAGAATTCAGGTAAACTCAAACCAAAACCAGCCTGAACCAGTCAATTGCACAGATCAACAAAGCCAGTTCCCTCTCTGCGAAATATCAATTTTCAATATTGTCTGCATATGCATCGGCATGGAACAGGATGCTTAACCCAAGTTCCAAAAGGGTTTCTATGTGTTTCCTGGCTAATTCATCATTAGAGGGATTCTATATCCTGAAACAAGGATTCACGTGTTTTCACATACTTTATTTGCCTAAAAGCATGAGTCATGATAATCTAAATGTCCAACAGCAAAGATCATAATGACTCCCACAAATAGCATTAAGAAGACAATGCAACTGAACAATTGTACATAGCTTGGTAGAATATTAAACCATAATTAGGCCCTCAATTAAAGGCTTAACCCTATATGGTTAAAGGCTCTAATCACAACAATCCTTGGTTTCTCCAAAAACACATTCACAAATCACAATGTGACAAAAAAAATATAGAATCATAACAATAAACATTAAACTAATAACCAACAGCAGAATCTGAACAAAGGTAAACAGGGATAGAAATCGTTACCATGTAAAAGTGCAGATAAGCTTCCCATGAGCATGTAATCATAAACAAGAAGCTTCTCGTCTCTGCTAAAATAGTAAGCCCTGAGCGCCACCAAATTCTCATGCCCCATATTGCCCACAACCTCAATCTTCTCCCTGAAAACCTTCTCCGTCACCACCACATCCTTCAACCTCTTCACCGCCACAGTCGTCCCATTCTCTAAAGTCGCCTTGTAAGCCGTCCCAAACGTTCCCTTCCCCAACACCTCGGCCGATGCCCTCAACAAGTCCTCCAAGTTGAACCCTTTCGCCCCCTTCCCGAAGAACACCAATTCCTTGCCGCCAATGGCCTTAATGTCTGCTCCGGCCACAGCACCACTGCTCTCAGCGGGCCTCTTTCCGCTTGGAATCTCCACCTCAACGTCCCTTGAACTGGTTTTGTCGTTGTCACTCTTCTTTGCACGGCATAGACATACCAAGAGCACGAGGAGGATCAAGAAACCGATCATGGAACCAATCACAATCCCAGCAATTGCTAAACCAGATAGCTTCTTCTTCTTCCCAGCAGTGGCATTGCAGGACACGAGAGGCTCGCCACAGAGCGAGTTCCCCACAAAGGAGCTCGAAGGAAACCCAGAAAATTTCAACGGGATCGACCCATCAAGCCGATTATTCGAGACATTGAACTGATCCAGACTCAAACCCAAATCAGGAATCGACCCACTGAGCCGATTCTCCTCCAGATACAAAGTTCGCAGCCTCGTCAAGCTCCCAAAACCCACCGAGATCTCGCCGGAGAACCCGTTCGCCGCCAGATTCAACCGAACCAGACCCTTCATAGCGAACAAAAACCCAGGAATCGCACCCGAGAACCTGTTGTTCTGCAAGTACAAGTTCCGGAGCTTGGAGAGGCTCGCCAGGTCCGACGGGACCGACCCAGAAAGCGTGTTGTAGCGGAGAGACAGCGTGTGGAGCTCCGTGATGTTCCCAATCACCCCAACCGGAAGCTCGCCGGAGAGGGCCATTCCGGGGAGGCGCAGCTCCACCACACGGCCCTGAGAGCAGTTCACTCCCTGCCACGAACACGGGCTCGCCGCCGCGGCGTCCCATAGGAGCGCTCGGCCGCCGACGGCGGCCCGTAGCGCCACCAGCGCCGCCGTGTCGGCGGCGAGATCCGATTCTCCGGCGGAGAAACAGAGACCCAAACAGAGCACGAACAAGACCACAATGCACATCGCCGCCGAGAAAATCAATTCAGCAAAAAACTGGAAACCAGGAAATTGAAAGCGAGCTCTTCAATATTACAGAGACGGGAGAGAGGTAAACATATGGTACGCGCGGGTGTATGGGAAGAGCAATGGGGTCGATGGTGCTGCTACAATTGGAAGCTTCGAACAAGAGCCGACAAATCAGGCTCTGAGTGATTAAGTCTCTAATTAGGGATTAAGGAAGGTTTAGGGGACATGTTGCCTTGTCCGAGGGAGATTAATATTAAAATAGAGTAATTGAGCTGGACATTACCGAGAGCGTGTCTCTATTGAATTGAAAGATCTAATTTTTTTTGGTATCACTGAATTAAATTAAATGCTACCACGCGGATTTCGATTTAATAATGTTTAGTTGTGATTCTTGACATAAACAGCATTTATTTTCGGCGTTTCCAACTTTATTTCTTTAAATTAAACAAGTGCGATTTTGTTATGATTTTCTTAAATTAAATGCTTGGTTTGGTCAAAGGTACATACATTACAATAACAGGTCCGATTAGTATAAGTTTAAATTAAATAGATGATTGACAAAATAGATCCACATAGAAGATATGAAACGTGAGATTGTAGATATGATATGCACATTCTTGTTGAAATTTAAATTCATCAAAATGATTCGTTTATGACATAAAATTTTATTGTTCTAAGTAGTATAAAAGTGTTTGAATTAGATTTCAAAGATGAAAGTTATTTGTTTTATATTCTTCGTCTCATGATAAGGTTTTGTATATTGAATAGAATCATATGTTCTATCGTCTATGTTAAACAAAACAATATTTATTAAAAAAAATAATCGTTAATTCTTATAATCAAAGAAGAAACAATTATTTTGACGAGGAAACAATACAAAAGAAAAAATAGCAAAAATATGTTTTCACTTTTGAAGGTAATGGAAAAATTGTGATGTGATTTTTCCTGCAAAATATATTTATTTTAAAAGAAATTGGTGAAAATGGGCTTAGACTTAAAAGAATTGGTTGTTTGTAAAAATAGAAATAAATTATGTCCACAATGGAGCATGGATTACATAATAGAGGCAGGAAAACATCACATATTCACAAATAAGAAATAACCCAAACAGTAAAAACTATCATAAAAAGTTACAAAAATATGTCAAATATTATCACTTTTGTAAGAACACATCACGACTTTGGTAATGACAAAAAAATGTTAAATGACGAAAGTATCATTAACATTCAAAATTATATTTTAAATATAAAAAAATATTTTTTAAAAAATATTTTAATTAAGTCGGATAGCTGAAACTACAAATGGTGGTATAAATCATCACCATAATCTCAGCTACTGTTAGTTAAAGCAAGATTGACCGATTAGTGAACCAATTGATTACGAGCTAAATATATAAAAGCACATGCTCCGATAGTGGATAGTGCGCAACACCCATCGCTGATAACTTCTCCAAAACTTTTCATCTCATCTCGTTTAACATCATGCAGAGCAACGACCTCCACTTCATACTAATGGAGAAATCTCGTGATCCCGCTGCATAATGTTTTACACAGGCATTCATGATAACTCGGAAGTCCAATCGACTCGAACCATTTAGCATCATACAGAGTCACGCCCTCCACTATCATGCAGATGGAGAAAGTCTGTGATCTCGCTGCAGACCGCCTTAAACCAGCTTCCTCGATCAACCCTGACTAATTTATGAGTCACATAATTACCCGAAAGGCTATCGCTAATGGTGCCTCCAAAGATGTTCACATCAGCCCGTTTAGCATCATGCAGAGCCACGACCTCCACCTCAAACAGATGGAGAAATCTCGTGATCTTGCTGCATAATGCTTTAAGCATACCTCCATGATATCCCTGGATACCAGTCAACTCGAACCTTCGTCGATCACGAATCCTTAGTAATCCAAGTCCTCCGAGTTCATCGTGCTTTCCATGGTCAACCCATCGACGCAAGAGAAATCCCGATCCCTCCCAGTATCGAGTCATCCTACACCGGTTGGGCACCGGGAAAACATACTCAACTAGATCAGGTTCCAAGCGTCAGAACTTCCCTACCCAACCATTAGTACTCCCCTCCCTGACTCGTCTTCCCTCACATATGATATCGAAATAATTACTCATATTCTTCCCATTTCGTCCCTCCCTGTTCCACGGCTTCCCCTCTAGCAACCTTGCAACCCCAACCCTCCCACATACACCCCTAGGGCTGCTCATTCCCGGTTAACCGGAACCGGTGCCGGAAACCGAGAACCGGACCGGGTATGGTCGGTTTCCATTTTCGGAAACCGAGACCGGCCGGAAGTTGCCCGGTAACCGAGAGGTCGGTTTACCGGAAAAATACACCGATTTTTCGGTTAACCTGAAACCGCACATTAAGTTTAAGTAGAAATTAAAATACTGTGAAAACCTTTGTTGGTTCAGTTGTCATGAGCTAATTTATTTATTTGAGGTTGTAAGTTCAACTCCCCATGCAACCTCTTTATTTTTACACCATTTGTTCAAATCTTGCTCCTGTAGATGAGAGAATGAGATGAATATGGCGAGGAAGAAGAAATAGAGAGGGAAGGAGATGAGTATGGAAGAAGAGGAGAGAGAAGGATATGGCGAGGAAGAAGAAAGAGAGGGAAATAAGAGGAGAGAGAAGGAGGAAGAAGAAAGAGAGAGGTAGATGAGCCGGTAAGGAAGAAGAGGGAGAGGAGAGAGAGGACGGTGACTGAAGAAGAAGAAGAAAGAGAGAGGACGGTGACAGAAGAAGAAGAAAGAAAGAAAGAGGGAGAGTGAAATGGTGAGAGGACGGTGACTAAAGGAGAAGAAGAAGGGTTTACCTCGATTAACCGCAAATTCACACATTTGGAACCGAGAACCGACCGGCTCCTCGCCGGTTACCTCAAATTGGAACCGAATTTTGTCCGGTTTGTCCCGATTTCGATTTTATCCGGTCCGGTTCTGCCCAGTTCCGATCGATTTCTCAGTTTACGGTTACATTTTAGCAGCCCTATACACCCCCCCCCCCCCCACAAACCCACCCACGATGCCCCTCTCCCCAGCCTCGCCGGAGCAACCTGCAGCCCAAATGACGACACCGACCGCTGCCTCGACCTCCTCCCTGACACCCGATCACAGAACAATCGGTTCGACATCCCCCAAAACCATATCTGCTTCGTCCTTCAACACCGGTGTCGCGTCTACACCTACTGCCGCACCACCTAACCTCTCCCCGGACGTTGATAATTTGCAAACGTCGTCGTCGCAAGACTTCACCAGTTTGGCGAAAACCCTAATCGCCCGAAGGGACGTAGGGTATAGACCGCTAGAGTGAAGGATTCTAAAATAACCTTTACTAAAACTTGTATAATCAAAACTTGTAGTTTTATTATTTTTAAAAATATATAATTCTTAACATAATTGACAATTTCATGTTTTTATATAAATATATTTATTTTGTACAAAAATTAAGATTCACAATATTTTTTATGATGAATAAAGTACATGTTTTTGTAAAAATATAATAGTATACGACATGTTCTTCCGTTTTTTCTAAAACGGAATGAAGCATGGCTTACATGGATATTGCATCACAGGTCCACAGTGTATGTATGGTGTTGTCTTAATTACTTGAATAATTGCCACTTACTTTTCAGAAATTGAAAACTTATTACATTAGACCTTTCTTAATTAATTTGGGAGTTGCGAGCTTTGACCTCTATGTACTATTAGAAATGTCAAGTCTCAATCTCCAAACAACCCTCATAATTGACTACTCCTATAACCTATTTCATGGTTACATCAAATTTTAAGTTTCATGCTTTTGAAAGTCAAATTTCAGATGTCTCCTTCATTAACAAATAATACATACAATTTTTATGTAGTCAAATCAAACTTTAAACATATTGAGTCATCGTTAAATTTAATATATTCTGTCTTTATAAATATAACAATAAAAACGGATTCATGATAAACAAAACAACATTAAATCATTTGAACAATCAAAACTCGCATGCGTTGAGCTGTGTAACGCCGAGAACAAAAAAAACAAAACAAGAAAGTTTTATATTATAATAGACAAACTTGATCTGATTGTGTTGAATTGATCACAATAAAATCATATTATATCCTTTACTCTTGTCCTGTCAATTACACTAACTAACCATCATAAACAGCTGCAAATGGCTAGCAAGCACATAAACGAACTGTACTGATGTTAACAGTATAAGTTTTGCACCACTCAATCCTCAATCTTGTTTCGACCTTTGAAATTTTTGTTCTCAAGCCCTATTTTGATTGGACGAATAAAGTTTGCAAGTAAATAAATACACTCTAATTAATATATAATTTTCATAATTAAATTTTGTATCTGCAATTTGTGTATTAGACATTTAGACTCGACTATATTAAGATAAAAAGCAAGAAAACACATAATTTATTTTGTATATTGAAAATGATAAATATGTGTTAAATGTAGTAATATTTTTACAAGAGGGTGTTGTTATTTCATAAATGAAAAAAAACAATGTTATAAAGTTTGTTTCTTCAAAGAAAATGTATGTATTTTCTATCGCGTCATCGGAGATTGAAATTCCGTCCCGGTTGTGGAGCTCTTTCCCGTATGCAAATTGGAGTAAGTACCGGGTCCGGCGTCTGTTTTTGTATAAATATTTATGGGTTCAATCTTGTTCATGAGAAAATGAATTTTAGTGGTTCTGAATTTGATGACCCGTGTTTGTATTTAGTCATTAATCACGGGTCTACGTTCATTGGGTTGATAAATTAGTGATTATGACATAGATTTGAGTGTTTATGAATTTGATGAACGCGAGGACTCATGTCTGTTTTTGTATAAAAAATAGTACTCTAATATGAGTTTTTGTGCGTAAGTATTGTGAATTGAGGTTGAATTTGGTGAATGCTCAGTGTGTGAAGGCATTGATGGAGGTCATGCGACGAGAAAAAATAGAGATTTTAACTTTGGGGAAGGACTCAGCTACACAACGTCATTTCTCTACAAATATTAAAACAGTTTGCAGCCATAAGATGATATAAAGCAACGTCATGAATAATAATGAAACATAAGCAATATACAAGTGAATGTAGGCAACAGGGAATTCACATCTTTTTGTATTCATTAAATTTAAAATGAGCCTATAATTAAGAAAAGATATGGTCAACCATTCTATATAATTATTATTTCAAAAATGTTTATTTTCATTGTAAACAAACAAAAATGGTGGATACAACAGATATTGTAGACGAAGCGATTACCAGCGGTGAAACAAATAGTGAAGGTGAGTCGCTTCAACATGCTTGTTTCCTTTTATATATATATGATCGATTCATATCTAGTTGATCTGGCACCAATACCCATTAATCAATGATATATATTTGTCTCATTCAGGTAAAATTGTTCACTTATACCTAAATATATTATCATATATATATAAACACCCACTTCTATTCAATTGTTATTGGTGTGCAAAATTAATAATTCTCCGTAAAATGTTTTGGTTCAACATCTTCTTCATATATATATATAGCAGATGTCAAATACAAACCAGTGGAAAATGTTCAAACGTCCAAACTGTATAACATGCAGTGCAATGTTGTATAACCATGTAGAAGATGTAGTGCAATGTTGTATAACATGTTGGACCTATGCAAAATTGAAGTAATGTATAACATGTAGTGCAATGTTGTATAACTGACACGTGTCGCAATCTAAAATAAGCACGTCTTAGATCCGACGGTTATATATTAGTTTGGACGTTTGAACATTTTTAGTGAGTTTGTATTGGAGTGCATCCCTATATATATACATATATAATAAATCAACTGATATTATAACTGCTCTTGATATGCAAAATTGATAAATATGTGAAATGTTTTGATGAACTAATCATGATTTTCAGTGCAATTATATTAGTTATTTGACATGAAATAATTACTTTAATTTGCTGATCCATCTTCATATTAGATATGAATGGTGTTTGCATTTTACTCTGTCTACAGCACATGAAGCGTCATTTGGGTATGAGTTTCCCATATCTACATGTCGATGTATCATTTTATAAGCAATACAGGCACTTCTGCGATTTCACGACCCGCTGCGGCACTAAAAAAAGAAACATGTTAGGTGTCACCTTGAAATATGTCACATGCTCACGTGAATGCGACCGTTTCCCTATATCCGGTGACGATAACGATGAATTTCGTTTGTATGGAAAGAGACAGTACCTGACAGCACGAACCAGATGTCGGGCAACAGTGTCCTTTCAATCAGCTTTTTTCGGACGGTACATGATTGTGAAGTTCATATAAGAGCATAATCACCCATTTTACGGTGCCGGACACTTCCGAGAACTGCGTGTGAACCGAAACCTGACATCCGGACAAAGCGAATGAAACAAAAAAATCTTCTAATCGTAAAACAAATTAAAAAGTGTTAGTCATGAAATTAATTAAAAAGTTCTTGACATGACACAATTTCTATTTGTTAATGAAACAAAATAAAATTATGTTCATAACACAATTTCTTGTTGTTCATGAAAGTAAATGAAAGTTTGGTCGGATTGTGACAAGAAAAGATAATTATGGTTAGAGATAATCACGAAAATAATTACAGTCTTTGAAGATAATTATGGTTAGAAGAAATTAAGTTGTGATTTAATTTGATAAATAAATGATCAGAAAAATACATAAATAACCTTCTTATCGCCAAATTGTCCAAATTATGAGGTGATTTTAACTAAATTACTTTAACTTGCCTTTAATTTACTATGTGAATCGTGACCGTATTTAAATTGATCGGATAGATAAGATGCGTTATAATATTTGTATAGAAGCAGTGAATTTTTACCCGATTACGACCCCTAACTCGGTTTCTTTTGTTTGTTCTATATCTTTGGGACGTGAAATGAAAGCCCATGACAGTAGCAAGTAGCGGGTCTCTCTCGCTGCGAATAGCCCAACAATTTGAGTCCAACAACAAAAACAAAGCACATGTCTGATTTGACATCACTTTGTCTGGGCCTTTTGAGTTATGAACATTAACATCCTGAAAAGGACTAGGCTAAAAACCCGTCATTCGCTACAAATCCTAAAACATTTTTCGATCATTCAAGATGATGATGAATGAACCATTAATCCTCCTTTACTCTTTATGTCAACAAAGGGTACTAATATTATTTTGTAAGTCATTAATATGGTAGGCTCCTTAAATCAAGGGATTCGGACAATGTTGAAAAATCAAATTTTATTAATTAAATAACAATTAACCTAGTATTAAACTGGACAACTGAAACTGCAGATCGTGGAACAGACTACTCACCCTAATCTCAGTTACTGTTAGTTAAAACAAACATGATCAATTCGTGAGCCATTTGATTACGAGCAAGACAAAGAACAAAAGTTTCGATTATTGATAGTACGCAACACCGTTCGCTAATGATTCATCCAAAGTTGCTCATATAATGTTTAAACCTCTATAAATAACTTATTAACACCACGATTTTGATCATTTAGAAAAATAAGATTGGTGGCCGGCTGAGCTTGAAGAAGATTCAATTATTGGAACATATTGGTTTTGGTAAATAAAATCTATTAGTGATATTATTGTTTATGGCAATTTTTTTTTGTTACTGCAGATCATCAAACTAGTATACAGTATCTATACATTGGAAACTCAAACTCAAACTCAAAAAGGAGCACGTGCCCCACACAACATTAACAAAGCAAAAGTAACTGTTACATATTTTTTGAAACAAAAGTAACTGTTTCATGATTCAACATATATTGCTGTTTGGTTCGTAATAATGTTATAAAGATGTGGGATTTTAATTTTATTAACACATTTCTTTTCATGTTTGTCGCGTTATAGGCATGCCAGGAACGATTGCTTTTCCTCTCCGGCCTTTGAATCTCTGTAAAAGAAAAAAAGACGATGTGTTTTTGGTGTTTTGCTGCAGCATGATATAGTATATACATATGCAATAATGTGTATCTTTATATCTCATGCTTCCTTAGCCTTTAAGGTTTCAGCTAATCAGAGGATGTGTTTGAAGGTACATGTAACTTAGGATTGAAATAAAAATGTGAAATATTATATTCTCGGGATTTGAAATCAAGATCTTTCTACTAGTAGTGTGAGGCTCAAACCGTTACAGTGTCTTTTTGGGGACTCAATCCGCGTCTCTTTAATTAATTTTCTTAAAATCTGATTCACATAAAAACCGTCTTACATATAGTTGGATGCCACGAGAAAATGAGATCCACGTGATACAAGGTTGTTGACCCACATTTATGAAAATTTAGATATCGTATATAAAATCTCAAATTTTCAAATATGTATAGACTGACGATATGATCCACATTTTCTTTAATTTGTAACCGACGAGCAATAAAACTAGTTCTTACGACCATCGATTATTTTAACGTTATTTTCCATGTATATATATTTTTAATAATATGCCTGAGAATTACATGGTTAACAACCTCTATTAATTAATAGAGGTAACAAAGATAACAAATTAATTAATTAATTTATGAAAAGATAAGAAAGTGTAAGAGATTGAGATTAGCATTGGTAATAGTAATGGTAATGGTGGGTGCAAAAGTAGAGAGAAAAATAAAAAGATCCAACAAAAATGTGAAGAAAGGGTCGGAGTTAAGGAATGCTTTAGCTTGTGGATTCAATAGCTTAAAGCCACCACAAATAAACCAAGAAAAGCTGAAAAGAGAAAAAGAATTATTTCTTCATATAATAATAATAATAATAATAATAGACAATACAACATCGTTAAGCAATAAGTGGAATAATAAACTAGTAAAGACCAAATAGCCTTTTGAAACAATATCTTCTGAAAAGCAAACTTTTCGAGGATATATGGGTTGAGAGAGAGAGAGAGCCACTTCACGAATCATGTCTTGTTTCATTAATTATTTACCTGTATCAAAAAAAGTATATTCAATGAATCCATATAGTAGAATATACTTTTTTTCATTTCAAAACATATATGTGATCCACATTATTTTACTCACTTACCATTTCCTCCAAATATTTTTCTTATGAAAACAAGAAAAATGATCAACAAAGCCACCCCAGCTAACAATCCGATGATAATCGCGAATGTTTTTTCCCCGTGATTATTAGATTTTCCTGTAATAAACAATTATAATTAGTCACAATCAATGTAACTCGCAACCAGAATTAGTGAGGTTTGTCGCGGTTAGAGGTGCTAAAAAATAATTGACTAAATCAAACCGAACTGTATAGATTAAATAATCAAATTGTAAAAAAATCGATTTGATTTGGTTCAAAATCAAATCAAACTGAACCAAATCAATATTTACTGATTTAGTTTAAATTTATAAAATGAAAACTAATAAAAATTCAAATTGAATCGAAATCAATCGATTTGAACATCTCAGCAAAAAAAATTGTATTATAAACCAAACCAATTATTCAGGAAAATGGAAAAAGAAGTTAATCAATTACATAATACAAAACATTGAAAAAATTGAAGATAAAAATAATTGATGGCTAATCTTAAATAATGGCATGACTAAGAGTAAATTTGGTCATGTACTTTACAGTGAAAACCTCAACAAAGACCCAAAAGAAAAGCCATGTCAGATGCCATGTCTCATTGGGAGAAGTGCAATAGCCTCAAACCACTGGACTCTTTCTATGTAATAGATTGTTATTAATTGAGTCTAAAAATACTAGTCAAGGAAAAACAAGTCAACTAGTAAGTAAAAATAAGTACGAAACATGAGAATCTCATGAAAATCTGTTCAAAGTGAATCCAATCAAAAAAAAAAAAAAAAAGTTAAAACAGTCTAAAATATAAGTTGAATTAGATTCATAACAAATCAAACTCAATAGAAATAAATTTAAATTCAGATCGAATTATATCAGTTCGATAACCGACTCAAAACCGAACGTTTAGCATCTTCTGAGTAATGGTGTACTTAGTACTTACCGTTGCTATGGGATTTAGCATCGTAACCCTGGGCCCCACCGGTGGTGTATCTCGCATAGCACTTGGCCAAGAACATATCACCGTAGATCGCCGTCCCACAATCAGTCTTCAACCGTCCGATGGCCTCGGAAACACAGTCCTGGCACTGGGCCACGCTGAGGTCCCCCACGCACTGGGCCAGGCCCTGCACGTCCCCGGACCCGCCGACCCTGAAGGGCCCACTGGTGGCCGCCAGGGCCGCCATGACCGCGTCCCGGCGGCCCATGGCCTCGGCCTGGTACCCATCCGAGGTGCCGCACTTCTTGGCGACGATGGTCTTGTCCTCGACGCCGAGGAACGTGGCGTTGTCGTACTTGACGTAGCACTCCTGGAGCTGCACGGCGGCGCCGCACGCGGCGGGGCAGAGGCCGGAGAGCCGCGAGACGGAGCGGGCCACGCAGGAGGCGCAGTCCGGCATGGACAGGTCGGCGCGGCACTGGTAGAGCCCGTAGACGACGTCGTTGCGGGTGGAGCCGGTGACGGTGAAGTTGTTGTAGGCCGAGTACGTGGCCGAGTTCACCAGGGACGTCAGGAGCGAGTTCAGGTTCGACTCGTAGGCCGAGGCCGGTGCGTATTTTTGCTGCGCGCACCCCCCGAACACGAAATCCTCGTCTTTCTTGCAAGAAATGGTTTTAATTATCGATATAGCGAAGAGAAATGTGAATAAAAATCGCAATACGATACGAGAAGCCATTGAAATATCAATATACCAATATCAATTCATTAACGAGTTGAGAGAAGAGTGTGTGTGTGGGCTATTTAAAGAGCTGGCGGTGTTGGTGGGACGTGGGAGAATCTTTGAAATTACGAATACTGGGCCTGCTTGTTGAAGCCCATAGTTTCTGGTTCTCGGCCCAGGCTCAACCAATTTATTTGAAAAGGGGGAGAAGAGTCCGTCAGACGACCGCGCGACCATCCCAGGCAAAGCGAGTCTTGCTGGGAACGATCGTATGCGGGCGAGCACACCCGATGGATATGGGAGGCAGGCCACTCAAGTTCATGTTTTATTTGTAATCAACGATATAGACTCGTTCTTATTCTGGCTATTCAGGGGGTCGGCTAGTCTTTGGTGCTCGATTATCCAAGATTGTCGTCATCTCTTATCGGTAAGTTTTTATTTCGTTTATGTATTTGTAAGGTGTAATGCCAATGGAGCGGCTTATGTTTGGCCAAATGCTTTCTTGTTCGAGCTGATTGGATTATGGGTGAGGAATCTGTCCCACCCAATTTTTTGAAGGCCGTTTTGGCGGACCGTTCATAATATGTCCTCGGTTTGACTTTCAAAAAAACAATATAGACTCGTAACTATAGAACAAATTATGTTCAAGTACGGTTGTGACCTTTAAACCTTGCTAGAGGACTTATAAACTATGTTTTTGTTCACTATTTTGTCGATGTGGTAAGTTTGGGAGAACCTGAGTTTTACTGAGGAGGAGCAACCCATGAGGAGATCTATATACACACTACAACTCACTATTGACCCGAACGACTAGTCCAGTGGATCTTGAATCCAATTTATATATAAACTCGCTTTCTCACCTGTTACTGAGCCTTTGTCTCAAAACTCTCTTTTCACCTTGTAATGAGACTTTATTTCAACATGGTATGTGAGATACACAGATAAAGAAACTTTTTGGATCACTGATCAAGGAATAAGGATACATATGCACTCAATACACACAGTTGTATCCTGAAGAGTTGTCTTGTTCATGGAACCTTAACACAATTACACAAACCCTATTCTACTTGATACAATCCCCAACTCACACAAACTAACATTACACAACCAGTTCTTAACTTGTTCAAATCTGAAACCAACAACTCTTCCATTTTCAGCTGACAATTGGTTGTTTCCGATCAATGGAAAAAAAAGTGAACCAAGAATCATGTTCCTCGTCACTCTTCAAAAAAGCTGTTACTTCGTCTTGTCCGTGCAAGAAAATCTTACTGGACTACTACACGTCTTCTAATCCAAATCTGGGCAATCTCGTCCCACTCCTTTGTTTGCCCAACAATTTTCTATTTACATATTATTACACCCCCTTCATCGCCATATATATCATTGTTGAGCCTTGATGCGTTGTACTAACACATCCAAGGCTTCCTTCATCCACCAATACTGACACGCTTCTCTAGCTTCTTCAACGCCCATCTATACCATGACAACAACTAAAAGTTAGATACTTGATGGAGTTAAGATTGACTGATCACATCGAAATTCAGGTTGTGTTTGTGTGTACATACCCATAATCTCCTGCGGACATTCTTCTCCGGCCAGTTATCTAGTTGCTCCTTGACCAGTAAAGGAAACATGTATCCGTCATAATAAGAATCGTGGCTCTTGCTCTTGAACCTCCACTCGCCTAATTTTCTCTGCAAGAAACACGCACCACATGTCAATTTATTTGCAAATGGCGAAAGACAGAGACAACATGGAATTTAATCAAATCAAATCGACTAACCTGGACAATACCCCGAACCCCAGCTTCCTCTAGGGTCTCTCGCGAAGCTGCCTGTGTCATGGATTCATCAGTCTCCCAACCTCCCTGCAAATGATTATATTGGTGAGTTGATTTGAGAAAAGATTACACAATTAGCAAATTAACACAAGAGAGTGCCTTGAAAGTGTGTGAGTATTTGTATAGAATTGGGTAGTGGCACTACCTTGGGAAACAATAGGCCCTTGCCTTTCTGTGAGCTGATGACAAGAACTTCAATTTCCTTCTCAGCCCCAAATGCAGACTCTGTGCTTCTGTATCTGTAAGGTATGCATCTGAAAACCAATAGGCAAAATCAGTAATTGGATTCTACACAACATTAATTGGATTCTCAGATGATCCTTCAAATAACCAATCAAAAGGCCTCAACTTGAAAAGCCCCAAATCAAGTGATTCAACCCCATTTCAAAAACTGCACTTTTCAGCAACTGGGTATGCATAGAAAAGGGTTTTTTTCCCAGAATTCATGAATTTGCAGAGAGATTGGGAGAGAGAAATATACCCAACAACTTGTCTACGGCCTTTAGTGTAACGCTGCATATGGCGGCCAGTGCGAGAGACCAAAGAGACCATGTTTTCTTGAGACACCAAAGCCACCATTTTTATCTTCTTAAATCGAATTTGTGTCGATAAAACCAGAATCCCTGGAATCAGGATCGGGTCCGAAAGCTACTACTTATAGAGAGGCGAAGGGCAATAAGAGAAATTGTAAATTCAGCAGTGAAAGAGAGTGAAGTAGAAAGATCTGAAATTAAGAAGATGAGGAGGAGGTTAAAGTGTATGGGTTTGTTCCTCTATAAATAAAAAAGGTTGTGGATATGATAAGAGCTATAGCGACACCCCAACTACTTCCTTAAATAATGTCTACTCGCGACGCTCTCCATTGGCCGTTAACAACGTTTCTGTGGGCTCCACACTTCTTTTTTTTTCTTCTCTCTTCTGTGATGTAATGTTATTTGAAAGGGAGTGTTTGGAGCATGAGGCACAACAGTTTGGATAAAAACAGTTTTTTTTCAAATTATTGACATTGAATATAATTGCATGTTACTGTAATTTGACTGATTAATGGTTTGAGTACCATCGACCAGCTTGAATAATAATTTGGATTGACATCTTGTTTATTGTTTTCGCGCGTCTTTTAACTTGACTTGTACGTGAGGGGAGGTGTTAGAGTACCATCGACCACCTTAAATAATAGTCTGGTCATACACCTATAATGAGTTGTGTTTCTAACATGGTATTAGAATGCCTGGTTGACCTCCATGTCATTTGTTGTGGGCTTAAGACTCATTAATTATAGGTCGCCACAACACCTCATATGATGTTTCCACATGCATTTCAACCCGACTTATACGTGAGAAGGTGTGTTAAAGCACTATCGTCAAGTTTAAATAATAGTTTAAGCCTCCACTTATCAAATTAAATTTTAAGTAAAATCCCAAATTATTATATAAATTGATACTCAAATTCACGTTTTTTAAATATAATATTCTAACCTTAATAATTTAGCGGTTATTTCATGAACATCAATTACTTCAACGAAGAGCCTCACCTTTTTGTTTCTTGTTGTTTGTTTTGGAGCATGCTAGGTTCTTCACCTAAGACTCATTCTATTATTGTGTACCTGGATGCAGGTTAGCTTTTCTCATTGTGCCGGTTACTTAACGGCGTGATAACTAGCTGACGTGGAGTCTGCGATTGCTGATTGGACGCCACGTCATTGTTACTGTACAATTGAGACCCAATATAGTAATAGGAGAGACAGAGCAATTAAGGGCACACGTGGGACGAATGGATCAACCAAGCCGCTTTGTCGCTTTGTTACCTTAAAAAATGACTTTTTAAATCAAAGACCAAAACCTTGTCCCTAATCGCAACCAACCATGCATGTTACCTATAAGTAGGGATTAATTAGGATAATTAATAACAGTCTTTTAAATAATAATAATTATTTAGTTTTATTTTAAAGAAAAGTTTGAGGACAATCAAGCCTGCTAATTATGACTTAATCATATACGGGTAGATAATTTAGTATGGAAGATTCGAGTTTAAAATACGACTCAAAATAATGCTGTTTAATTATGGACTTGTTTTGGCGATTAATTAAGAAGACAACACTAATCATAATAATTTGGAGTTACTATTATTAGTGAATAGACCCAACACCAACAGGCAGCAACCCAAATAATTAAAAGAAGAAAAACATAATAGTAACAAATTAAGAGTATTTTAAGGACATTGATTAAGGTGAGTATAGGGTAGAAGTGGGACATTATTTGACACCAATTCGGCAAAAGCACATGCTCATGGAAATTAACGGATATTCTTAGTTAAGCTCCGGATTTTGTGTTGTTTGGTGGAAAAACAATTACTCATTTTTTAATTATTTCTTTTTGCCCCATAAATTTGGGTGATTTTAGAGTTTTCATTTATTTTTTAATTCGGTTGAGCAAAACAATATTTTTTTAAAGATGATGTTTCTCATATCGATCATATTTTTACTGATTTAATATTTTCTTGCAGAGAATTTCAAAGTTCATTATTAATGTAAATATGTATTTCTCTGAAAACCAGTGATTAATTAATGAAACATATTAGGAAAGTATAATTTGAGACGCAAGAGTGTTATTGTCCGGCCGAAATTGGCCTAAAACAACGGTGGAAATTAGATATGGAGAAGGTTGAAAATTAGGGCACATTTAATTTTAAAGTCAACTGCTTATTGAATGCACATGTCTTGGCACATGGTTTTGGTTTGTTTGGTTTGGTTTGTTACTATTCTCGCCTTAATTTAAGCTCCTTATAATGTAAGGTCGAAATAAGAGAGATGGTGTTGCGCTGATCTTATATCTTTATCACTTTATTACACTTGATTAAAATTTACTCTAACATATGTGCCATCACAAATTCAGTTCAATCACAAGTTTTGCTTGTATATTTGTAAATATGTATGCAAACACTTATGTTTTTATAAAAAATTTGACATTCTCTAAAATTTGATGCAATTCAGACAATTCATTTCACGAAACACCATCAATTTGGTTCAAAAACAAATACACAAATATTTCGTCTTTCCCATTTCACCTCCGCCTCTTTCCCATTTCATCTCTCTGCTGCTTCTTGGAATGGCAAAAAGAAAAAACGAACCCTACGAACACTGATCAGAAAGAGGTACCCAAAAATTTCCAGGTTCGTGGGCAATGAGCCAATGACAAGTATTTTAAGTGAATATATATTTATTATTATTATTATTATTATACATTGGGTTATTAAATTAATTTACTATATATTTTTAGGATGAGACCGAGTATCAAGGAATATCCATCTCTGTTGATGATTTGAGTAAGACATGTTAGATGTTTTTGAAACCACAATGTTGTCATCCCCACTTATAATATAAAATAAGAATAAATATTTTCTAGAAAGTGCATCAAAGCTAGAATATTTATTCAATAATTTTTTGCCAACATTTCTTCTCGTGAAAACTCTTTCTAGATGGTTGGCTAGATAAGAAGAAAACCGGCAAAATAAATGTGTAAATTTAACTTTTAATTTTAATGACAATTTCGTCAACTAAATTGACTACTATTTGTCATAATAAAAAATTCACTCATAGGAATTATAATAAAATTAAATCCATCACCGTCCTACGTCCTATTCAACTCATAAACATTTATAAAAGTAAAACGCATGCAAATCCCCTTCACCAAGAAGATTGATTAGTTAAATATTACTCAAATCTTTCAACTTCATTTACGTTAATTATTATATTTTAATATATGGCCTGATAGTCTACATTGTGCAAATTTATATTAGAGAAAATGAAAGAAATGAGTAAATAGTTAGCAATTCAAGATGGTCGGTGTCATTCATATTTTTATAATAATTTTATTTCTTATAGTAATTCTGTTTTTGAACAAAACAACAATGGTTTCAAAGTGTAGGGTGGATTCATGGTACGTGATCGCAATTCAATTGATGTATGTTAATTTTGAATTATCTTCTCAAGTCACTGTTGAATCAGTTTTTTATTATTTAATCTATCCACATAAATAGCAAATAAATAAAATTCAACCAATCCATGGAAATGGAAAATAAAAAATAATAATTAAAATCCAACCAACTACCACGTCACATTGGATTTTATTGGAGCTTGGATAGTTAAGTTCCCACCTCCACTACATATGCCTCTGCACTCAAACTAATCTCTATTTTAATATTTTTGTTGGTAAAGTTTGATTTATTTTTCTTAGCTCAATAATTGTAAGTCTGATTATCGAAGACTCATGACACATGATAACTCAAATGATAAAACTGGTTGGTTCTTGATTCGGTTCTTGAGTGCTTCTACCTTTATATATCTGGACCGAAACGATTCAAATTCGGTTGTCTCTCACCAAATTGAAACCGATTTTATTCGCTTCGTCTTTTTAATTTCTTTGGTTCGGATCAGTTCAGTTTGATCGGCTCAAGCATTTTACGTAGAAGCCCATTTACATTGCTTATGTACTCACCGCAGAAATAGGCAAATTAAAACATGAGCTTACAAATTATATGTGTAACAAACTCAAATCCACAACTTCCTAAGAGAAATGCTTGTGCACCAATCCAAAACTGGCCTTTTGTCTTGTTCATTGCATGGTACAAGATTCGACAGCATAAATCCAGGAATAGACTTACACAGACACAGCAACATGTGTACGTTTACAAAGACAGTAACAGTAATGATACAAGCTCACTTACCAAGTTCAGTACACAAGTAACTGTAATTAGCATATACGAGCACTATGGCAATACAGCTACGACTTTTACTCTCGCTAATTCTAACGGGCTGTCATTCAGAATGTAACAAAAGAATGCTGGCACGCTTGGAAGTTTTTTAGATCTATACATAATCTGCAGCCTAATTAACCAGATAGTTGCACAACAACAAGTACAAGTACTGAGTAAAATATGACAATTGTGGCAGAGAGAATCTACCATGTCAATGCCTTCATTCTGATAACTGATCAGATTCATCAGAATCTTGGGATGTCACGTCTGAACCTTCTTCCTCGTCATCCTCAATGATTCTCATGGTCCTGTTTGCGGTCATCTTGCTAAGTGCTGCTGTCTTGCTTGCTCTTTGTGACCTGGTGCTCGTTGCAGCAATGGTAGGAACAGCAGTGGCAGGCGAGGTCTCTTCATCAGAAGAGTCGTCCTGTCTCACTCGTCTCCTACCACGGGTTGATCTGGTTGAGCGTGGAGCCGGTGTTGGTGGCATTGCTGTTGGAATGTTGAGATCAAGGTCGCATTCTAGCTCTAACCTCTCTATAATAATGACATTGGGAAAAAATAATTTAAATGTCAGTTCAAAGATAAAATCCACAGTACTGTCAGTGAAGAAATACACTAAAATTAAGGTTTAGAATGAAAATAAACTATTTAATCTAAGATCAAATGTGACACTTTTGGATACATGCATAAATTATATATAACCATTCTCCATTCTAAAATTAGCGTGAAATATAACTTTTAGGTGCTTGATTTACATATGATCACCCACATTCTGTAACTCTATTTCAAGGAACTTAAAGATAAAACTACAGTGGAGAAATCCTTTTAATAAAATTAGAGAGTGAAGGATTTTACCCAAAATCAGATTAGCTTGGTCTTGCAACAGATCCTGATCTGGATGCCTATCAACTGATTTAAGATATTCAGCCATACGTTTTACTTCCCTTGCAATATCTTTGTCAGCAGATACAGATTCAGCAACACGGCTTAAAAGACTTCTCATCAACTTTATCACCTCTTGTTCTGTGGCACGGAAATGAAGTAAAACCAGTATTCTACATAGTGCTGATACATATGCCTTCTCAGCAGCTGTCTTCTTTGCACGGAAACTCACAACCTTAACAAAGTATAAGAATAACAAATTAATAGTTTGATAATAAAATGCACAACATCATTCCATCCAAGTGTGCTTTCAAATTAATTACTTCCAATACAGATGACAGAAAGTACAAGGTCAACCCTAACAACTTTCTTATTAGTTATAATGGATAAGAGAAAAGCAATCAGACACCTCTCTTTCTGCCAAGGAATATATTGCTCTTTGGTCTGTTATGGCGAAGGATAATAATGATTTTTAGACACGGTATTGTAGGATTATGATCCCATTGCTTGTTCTCTTTCATTTTTATACCATTATTTGTTTTTGCTCGCTGAAATTCTTGGACTTTTTCATTAGCCACTCAAGTACAGCAACTAATTTCGGAACATAAGTTTGAGAGGCAAGTTCTAGGAACTCTTGACTACCTTTTACAGTAGTCCATTTGCTTTCCATATCAAATGATGAATCTGAGGGTTTCCAATTGCCACTTAAGTACAGTTATCCAATTGCTTTCAGTAACAAATTTCAACATATTGGATATACAGCGAGGGACATCATTTGTAGGGTTTATTTCTATATTTTATAGGTTTTGGTTTTATTTGAGACAGCCCTTTGAATTAAATAGATATAATGAAGATTAAGCACACAGCTCCCAACAAAAAATAATATGATTAAAACATTTTCTTAAGGCGGTAAATGGTATGCAAGTATAAGAATTAGAACCAATGACCTGATACTTTTTATACTAAATCACTGTTATTTCTCATGTAAGGATTTTTTTGGGTAACTAATTGATTCTGAAAGTTTTTTTTGAACAATAATTGATTCTGAAAGTTACCTCTGTAGCTATACGTATAGCAAGTCCCTCTTCCCCGCACTCAAGCGACGATTGATCAGAAACATCTTTTTCAGCAGGCACTTCTCTAGTGCCATTTTCATCCTCCTTTTCAGTCTCCTTTGCAAATAAAGGAGCCTGCATCATCTGCAACATAAAGCGTGATGCCCGAACTGCATGCTTGCGCATGTTAGATACCATAACTGTAGAACCTCCAGCGTTGCCATTTATGCTTGGCCACATTGAGCGCATGACCTGAATGAACGCTTTTGACAAACATTTCTGCACTTACAATGTTACAGAATTATGACATCTCTGGAGAAATATGCTAATAGAAAAATCAAATAAGCATTCTAAGCATATATAGATATGAAAGTGGAATTTCGCAACTTGCCTTGTGATTTGTGGAGATTGAAGGATAATGCTCGAAGAACACAGATAAGCACTGTTTCAACCTGACAAAAAAATCATATAGAGATAAATTCAAGTGATGATACTAGTAGAGAAGGTAAGAAGATCCTATAGAGTGCACATCATTCTACCTGTGCAAATCTTTTGTTTCATCGCTGAAATAAAGGCCAACGAGCTTGACTAAGAGCAAGGGATGCAAAGAAGCTGGTACGCTTGGATATTTCTCGCTTAGAAGAAGAATTTTTGCAAAACCTTCTCCAAGAACAGCTTGTATTGACTCATCCTCGTCATTCTCGAAGGATCTTCCCCAGTTATCATCAAATCCAGAATACAAGAGATCTAGCAATGTGGCATTGCAATTCTCGTCTACATCAATGATATTGACAGGACTGAAGGTCATCTTATCATTGCCATTTTCGTCTGAAATATCCAATCCCACTGCCCTGTCAATTTCCTGAGGACCATGCCACATTCCAAGATCAATTAGTGCCTTACAGGCAACTACGCTAATTGGAGGAGGGGCCTTGACAAACGAAAGCTTCAACTGTTTCACCAGTTCCTCACTTGGCTTCCTCTCCAGCAGGCCAAAGAGCCCAAGACATCTGATAGCAACCCTCTGCACGTCCAAGTGAACATGCTTTGCCTGGTTTTATACCCATACCAGTAGTTAATGCCTTTTAAAATTAAACTATAAAGTGCATTTCCCTCCATGAAACTGAAGGATAGAAAAGATCTGAGTACAATATACTACTAATTTGTGAAACAATAGGAAGTGCTTATGATCATCATACACGGTCCTAGGGAAATCATGCAAGCATACACTGTTTTAATCACATCGAATGTGCCCTGTAGTTGCAACCTTTGAGGTGGATACAGATATGATAGCTAGTTCACTGGAATCAACAGTTGACAGAAAAAAAAATAGTGTGACGCAATGAGCTTATGAGTTCCCTTATTGGTTCTCTCTAGGTTTTGGCTTCGGCTTCTGGCTCTTTTATGGCTTTGGTTTTGTTGGGTTAGCTTTGTTTAGTTTGGGTTTTTTTCTATCTTTTTCTGTCTTCTCTGGGTTTTGTTTCATTTATCACTTTATTTTAATAAAACTTTCCCTTTTTAATGATAAAAAAATAGCTTATAAGTAAATTCATACCCCTGGAAGTAATAAGGATTGCAGTAGTTCAGTTGGTTCAATAGCTTTTCCTTGAACCCAATAAAATGATTTGACATTTTCCAGGAGTAGGCCAGTCACAGCAAGGCAGTGCATCCACTGCATAAAATCAGCTGTTCTCTCTCTGCAAGGCCGGGCAAGCTCTTCTATCACACCAAGTACAACTTCTTCAAATTCCCCAGCAACAGCATGGACTTTTCTTGCCAGTTCAGACACTGCAGTAGACCACTCTCGGTCTCCACCAAGATTTATACCATCTCCTATTATAACCTTGTTCCCATCATCATCCATTTCATGATCAAGAGGTTTGTGTAGTAAATCCTTCACAAATAAAGCAGCATCCTTCCTGTTTGTGGCATCTGAATAATCAAGCATTCCACCAAGCAAAAGTAACTGCCGAGATGAAAAGCGAGAATTTGATCCTGAAACGATCATGTTATATTAAATGATGACATGATGTGAGGTTCTGTATCCAAGCAACCATTATATTACTCACCAGCATCAATGTGAGCTTTGACCAAGTTTATGTAATCAGATACTGTTGCAGGAAGAATTCTGTCTAGAAGATCATTATTATCTGAAGCTTCAGAAGCATATACAGCAGCTTCAGTACCCATTGTAGCTGCAGCATCAGAGCCCTTTTCCTGTGTAACATGACATAATTGAGATTTACTGAAATTAATTTCATACTCAATAATTTTATAAGACAGGGAAAATCAAGAAGCATCCAATAATTACTTCAGTTACACTTAAAAAGAAGTTTGAACTGTTGTTTTCCCTCCAATAAAATGCTTAGTTGCATTTAGGCCATACAAATAGTTTCATGAACCCATAGTCTCTTCCAAGCGAAAATAGAGAACTCTACCAAATTATCTTCTACATTGAGTGCAGGATTCTCGCAAGTTACTCGCTCTAATAGTTGATGTTTCTATATCTTTGAGTATATGAATTGCATTGTACAAAATAAATGAGTAGAAAGAAAATGAAGTAATAAATAAACCTACTTGTGCTTCGATTTGCAAGTGCCTGCATACGGTCCTCCAATAAAGAGCCACCTCTGCTTCCATTAGAAGAATATTCATTGGGGAATGTGCTGATCCTTATAAAAAATATAGCAAACCATTATCAGACTACAAAAGGGCAAGATAAAGCTCAATTTTTCTGAATGATAAACCAACGAAGCAGCGGTATCAATGGTGTACATTTTTATATTTAGGGAGCAATAATTAACCTGCCAAACTAAATCAAGTAAAACACTTATGTTATGGTAATTGAATCATTTATTTTGTAAGGCTCCATATTCCAGAGCATAAGGGGCCATCCCAATGGCTATTCACACTTCCATAACGGAGATCATGGATTTGAATCTCATTGGGAGGGGTGGGGAGGGGTTAGGGAAATGTAAATATTTGCTGACAAAAAAAAGTTTGTCAATGTGCCAACCTTCAGTTTCATCACAGGCTGATACAATGTAACGGCGGATACTGTCTTCACTATGCACTGTTACTAACCCAGCTTTAAGTAAAGCCTCCATCACCGACTCTCCAACAACTTCACAGGTTTCAACATCAAGATACTTAAGAAGTTCTACGGGATCTCCATTGCAGCCCTTAGCAAGCCATTCATCTTTCATTAACTTCAGGCACTCCTTAGAAACAGCTAAAGAGCGATCAGAAAGTCCTCTTTGAAGAATCAATCTCCTAAGCTTGATGCTGCCAAATGAAGTATGTGGAAGAAACACACAATGAAATTATTGAAAATATGATGTGCAATACATCTAATAAATTTTAAGGTGGCAGATTACTGATCAGAGCCCTTTTGACCAGCAATTACTGTATATAAATTCAAATAATGACTTCATGATAATAATATTAAATTTGGTTAGACATAAAGGAAAATGTGATTCTTCAAAAAAATGTGGAAAGTACACAAAAGATTGTAACAAATGGCCCGTTGTTCAAGAATGCAGAATCATCTAAAAGTTAAGCATAAAAAGAAAGGAGTGATTACATAACTGTGACATGCAATTACCTTAGGCTTGGAAGAGGGAATTTGTTTGCTAGAACAAAGTATGCCGCTTTTCGCACCGACTCGCTTACGTCCATTGTGCAATCAATGATTGCTTGTGTGGTGGCATTTAAAGCAGGCAAAGATAAGGCAATAGTCTTACGAACATCCTGGAAACAAGCCACAATAGCACTCAAATTGCATTTTGAAATAAATTTAGATGTTAACTCAAGTTGTTAGCCATGAGGTTTATAGGCATAAAAAAATATTGCCCTTTTGTGAATACTTATAACACAGTTGTCATTCAACAATAAATAGAGTACAAAACTTAGAGATATATTTAGCACATGTTTGCAGTGATGAGATTTTATAAGCACTTCCGAATAGAAAGCAAACTTCAGCTTGAGAGTTATCTACAAATTATTAAATCTTAAGTTCATCCAGGCAAGAAAAAACCTATATCTGGTATACTTACTGCGTTCTGTTCTAATGGAAGCACTTCTAGAAACAAGTCGAGGATGTCGGTGTTCTCAGAATCATGTGCAAAGCGAGAAAGTGCCCTAACAGCCAATGTCCGGATTAAAGGGACCTTGTCCCCAACCCGAAGCTTCATGCACTCTATTACCTCATCCCACAGTTCATTGCTCACTTCAGCATCGTCTGGCAACCGGATAATGATCTACAAAACATGAATTATAACAGACCATGTATGGTTGGTTAGGACTGCAAATACTCATCACGGTAAAATATACTCCTGTGATAAATAGCAAACAACATTTTTAAGTAGCTGAATCAAAATTTATTGCAGAAAGCTAAAAGAGACTAGATATAACCAAATCCCTGCATGGAAAAAACATAAGTGAAAAAGAATATGAAAATAATTGTACAAAATATACATGTGTGCTTGCCTAAGAGCAAGATTTCCACTAACTGAGACTGCTAATCAGTCAATTTAGCAATGACTTAGGGACACAGTTTATGAGTTTCTAGGATAATAACAAAGTAAATAGCACAACATCAATACAAGTCATTCTCAAAATCATCACCTCCAACATAATTCCGTATTGCTGCAGCTAGACACCAAAAGGACAATAAATAGAATAATTTATACATATCTAGCTTGTGCTAAGCGATTTTCCCCAATTCAATACAAAATCCCAACTTGGACAACAATTCAATCTCCATACATGCTGTAAGATACAAAATTCATGAACTCAATGCTAAGGCTCAGAAACAGAACCCGTGAAAACAATTCCCTCACCTCAGAAATGATCTGGCAAGCACGAAACCTCGGGGTTTTGTTGGCAGCACCAGTAGCAACCAGAAGGAACCTGAGAAACTCCTCCAAGAACCCATCGCAATCGGGGGAGCTGTTGGGGTCTCTGGCGCTGGCAAAGACGGAGACGAACCGAACCACGCGCTCGGTGGAGGCGGCGCGTTTCTGGAAATTGAAAAGAGGAATTAGGGTTTTGGAGAACGCAGAGAAGAACTGAGCTGGAGACGTGGATTGGGAACGAATAGCCGAGAGCTCCTTCAATTTCCGAAGGTGCGTTGCGTAGGAGGTCCGAGACTCGTCCAAGATTTTGGCGATTTTCTGCATCAATCGCTTCTCTTCTCCACTGTCACTCATTTTCACTCTCCTTCTACGGACTCCGAAACACGAACAAGATCTGGCTACGTAGGTCACGAAATGCAGAGCCCAGAACGATCTGAAGCGAATCTGTGGAGCGGAGGGACAGAGGCGCGATAGAATTGCAGAGTCTTGTTGAAGACGATGTTGGATCTAACTCCGATCGTCTCTTCTTTGACGTTTTTGGAATTATTTTCGTTTTTGAATTCGAGCGGGAGGTGAACGTTGGAAAGGTTTAGTGGGCCAGACTGGGCCTTTCCAGAAAGAACAAGCTCCTACTATCCCTATTCCCTACCCAAATTTCTGGCCCATTACGTTTCAATAGAAAATTAAATAAATGGCCCAACTAATCCATAGACATGATTTATCTATTTAGTTTTAAAATTTTCATCATCTGTCTATATAGGGTTGTAAACGAGTCGAGCTTTTAACGAGCCGCTCGAGCTCGGCTAGTTAAATATTCGATTCGGGCTCGTTATAATCGAGCTCAAGCCGAATTCGAGCTCGAGCCGAATTTATTATTTAATGAATTATTTATCATTTATTTAATTTTTAATTAGTATTTGTATTTAAATTTAAGCGAATCAAATCGAGCTGAGCCAAGTTCGAGCTCGTCTATTTTATTTTGAGCCGAACTCGAGCTTAGTTGTATAAGCTCGTTCTTGCCCGAGCCGAACTCGAGTTGAACACTTTTTTCACGAGCCGAGCCCTGTCAAAACAAGGCTCGGCTCGACTCATTTACACCCCTATCTGTCCATTCATAAAACTATGGGATCTCTCCCAAAATTCAAAATCACGAGCTCTCAACCAGAAATATAAAGCTCAATTGTTAAGGTGTTTTATTAAAAACTTATGAATAATGACCTAACCAGACACATTTCACATGTAAGTACATGTAAACTCTTCTTTTATCGTCAAGTCACCTCAAACTTATATTTTTTTATTGTTCTTGAATAAGTTAGTAGTTTCGTCTCCGGCCATCTTATATGACGGGGATTGGCGGGGAGAACGAATTTTCAATAGTTGACAATATAATAATTATTTAAGTATTTAGTTGCAAAACCAACCAAAACGTATTTGGTTGATATAATTGATTACAACTTTTATACACGTAAAAAAATGTACATTAGAGAGAGGTAAAGAAATACAAGAAACAAAAATAGAAAGAACTCATTAACAACACAAACAAATAACTTGTATTTGTTTTTCACATTGCAACAAAATATATAAAATTAGTGGATTCATTTACTTTTGAAAGTAAAAGTGAATTTTATTAATTAAATAAAAACTAACTTGGCATCAAGCCGGACAGCTGAAGTTACAGTTGGTGGGACAGACCCCTCACCATAATCACAGCTACTGTTAGTTAAAGCAAACATGGTCAATTCGTGAGCCATTTGATTATAAGTAAAACAAAGAACACATGTTCCGATAGTGGGTAGTATGCAACACCGTTCGCTAATGATTCCTCCAAAGTTGTGCAGCTCGACCTGTTTAACATCACGTAGAACCACGGCCTCCAACTCATACGGATGGAGAAATCCCGTGATCTTGCTGCAAAGTGATTTGCACAGGCATCCATGATAACTCCGGAGACCAATCGACTCGAACCAGTTAGCTTCATGCAGAGCCACGGCCTCCAACTCATACGGATGGAGAAACCTCGTGATCTTGCTGCATACCGCTTTAAACCAGCTTCCTCGATCAACCCTGCGATCAATATGGGCATCGCGAAATTCAAATTCTCCCAGCACATTAGGTTTAACCCAATCAACCCATCGACACCAGGGACCCCTCTTTTCCTTACAGTACCGATCACAATAGGACACACAAGTGACGTATTGAATCTTAAGCAAGCCGAGTACCCCTAGTTCAGTGTGCTTGCATGAGTCTGCCCACCGACGCCAGATAATTCCACCTCCCTCCCAATATTGATCTACCAAACAATCAAAACCGTTGGTTACCACGTATTGAAGCTTAAGCAAGCCGAGACCCCCTAATTCGGTATGCTTGCATGAGTCTGCCCACCGACGCCAGATAACCCCAGTTCCCTCCCAGTACCGGTCTACCGGCGCGACCCAAGCTCGCACCACCTGCAATTCCGTCCTCAACCCCACTGCACTCGACTCCGTTCCTGCCATCCCACTAGATCTGTTTTCTTCACCGCCAGCTGTCGTCGCATCTACCACCGCAAGACCCGGAACTGTAGCCGTACTAGAAGCCCTCACAGACGGGGTCGTACCGCCGTGAGACATCGTCGATTTTCAACGAACAGCCCAAATCACCACAGGCGAAGGGTACAAACCGCAAAAATTGCCGACTAGTGGATTCATTTATTAGTAACTCTTTATCATAATAAAGAGGGTTATGGACCTTATTAGGAAACTCGTCGAGCTTTCATTCACACCCCAAAAATGATTTATTGACATTAATTGGGCGGTCCAAAAGAAAAATGTTCGTGGATGGTGAGGTGGCAACGTCTTCTCTTCCATGACTATGAAGTTTGGCTTGTAAATGACCATGAAAATGCTTTGCTTGCACTTGCAGTCCATTCATGAAGCCTAAAATGGCATGACTTTGCTCTATACCTATACGAATATCATGTTTCTTTCTGAAACTGGTTAATATAACTAAAATGTCAGTTTTAATAGCTAACTTTGACAATGTCCGCATACATATATCTAAAAAAATTACTTTTATTCCGCATAAATTCTATATGTTTCAATTCGTACATGCGATTGAATTTGCACATCCATTTTGATACGGAACTTTGCACCAAAATCGCCAGATTTGTTCGCATTTGACAAGTGTTAGGGCACGACGATCCCAACGGGTCAATCCAACTAAATCCCAAATTGAGTTTTGCTTGAAACAGAAACCTCTCAGTGGTCCCATCGACATCGATCCATCAGAACCGTCCAAATCCGATGCAATGAACATGATCCACCAATAAAATAAATGGTGACTTTAGGCACCAGATGCCACAAACCATAGGGCTAAGAGATGCTCATGAACACAGACACTGTGACACTACAAAACACTAAAGCCTATACTGACCCTTATCGGATTAATTATATTATACCATTTTTATCTCACATCAAACAAGTGGCTTTTTTTTTTCTTCCATATTTGCACTTTCCGGAAACCCTCTTCTACTAGCTTGTTCAATTTATGTGCATATTTATTTTTCTACATTATGTTTTGTCATTTTCAACTTTTATCCTCGTGCCAATTATCATTTATTTTCGCCTCGGTCCAACAACTCATTTATTATCCCTCATTTATGTTCTAGTATGTTCAAGAAGAACCATTAATTTAGCTTACTTTTTTAATTAGTATGTATTGTAACCTTTTATTTTATTTATGTAGGAAATATGTGTTTAAAGGAATGAATAGTGGATTTATCATCGTCAATACTCTTCTCACGTGGGAGCGTGTGGATTTGCAATGCCCAACTTGCGAATAAGGTTATGACAACTGTAATACGTATGTGTTTTTTGAATTCAGCTCCATGGTGTCGTATATACACTATACGACTTTGGGTCAATGGCGTATTGCGTTCTACGGCTTCGGCTCCTTAGTGTTTTGTGCTCTACAGCTTCGAATGTATATCGTCTTGCGCACTATAACTTTGTCTTCATAGCGTCTGAAGTGTGGTTTTTTTTCTTTTTGTTGGTTGTTGAAGGGCTATAACTTGGATTTGATACAAGGCTTGACACTTTAATAACAAACACAAGAAAAAAAAAACTTTTTTTCCTCACAAACCATGAAGAAAAAATAGATAACGAAACACATAAAAAGGGAATAAATTTGTATCGTAGGTAATAAGTAAGAGATTGAATCACATTCATATATTAATTAATTAATAAAAAGCAAATTGCGAAGATTTCTTTCCTATTCACAACCGTTTTTTTTAGAAAAAACGAATTTATTAATTAAATATCAACTAACACAACATAAACTCGGACATCTATAGTTTTTTTAGTTTAAAAATACAATTATTATTATTATTATTTGATTAACATTTCAAAATATTCATTTATCCCAAAATAAACAATTAATGAAAATATTACACACTAGTTAGGCATGTTGATAAATATTGAAAATAACATTTAAGTGAACATATAGGAGACCAAGCTGAAGGGCTTAGCTAATTAGTTTTGTAATATTTTTCACCTTCAACGACGACCAACAAATATTGGACGATGAAACTATACAATTTTGCATGTAATTAACTACTAATATGTGTGTGGTTAGCATCTAAACATGTCGCCATGATAATTATATAATCTATAAAAGTACATTTCAGCAATAAGTTATAATATAAATATATTGGGCGAGGAAGGAGCGTGCTTGATATCGTCATCACCCATCACCATAGCACTAACACTAACATTAATTAATATTAATGGAAATTAAAATAAGATAATTAATTTATATGGTAGTTAACTATGTACAGCTGAATTAGTACATAGTTTAAAATTAATAATAATGTTTGAATTACATATTTGGGCCTGCAATTGGTTTCCCATAGAGCAACAGAATATAATATAAAATGTGACGCCAAGACCAGACATGGCAAATTGGTACACTTCATGTGGTTTGAATTAAATCCTAATTATAAAATGAGATTAGACTCAAAATTATTGGGTAAGGTCCATATTTAATGATTGCATTAACTGTCATTGACAAATTATACCTCTATTATATTCATAAATGAAGGCTATTTTCAACTTCGGCCTTTCAAGACTGCAAAAAATTGTAGCCGTTCGTGAGATCTGACCGTTTGCGGTCCTCAACAATTAATTAACCATGAATCATAGACATTGACATTATCAAAGCTTCAGTGTGTAATAATTGATTGACAATTGACTTTTAACCTAATACGAGCATTCATGATATTTAATATTATATTCAAAAAACATAAAATAAAGCAAAATAACTCTAATGGATCAAACTTGAACATCTCACCAAATTTATCAAATGATGACAAAATTTATAGATTATGGACAATTACATTAACATGAGACGTATTAAATATTTCATTACTCATGAATAATTTGCATGCTAAATGATCTCAAAAATTAAGTTTTGTTGCGGTGAAATAACAAAAACACACAGAATTAAACACAATTCATGAAATTTAAAACTCTAAAATTTGACCAGATCCAAATAATATTAAATCGTGATAATTTAATTTGTGAAAAGAGAATCTAAATTTAAAACTACGAGTCTCATTTAACTACAATATAATGAGCCTGCATTTGGATCGTTGTATTGTATAGAATATGAAACATGTCATTGATCACTTTCAACCATTTGCAATACATATATAGTATTGTTGAGTGTGAGTAATGACTGTGGTGCACATAGGTACCAGCAACCACAAGGAATCAAATTGCAGGTTTATAAAGCAAGAGAATCTGGAAAATATTGTCATCTATTAATTTCACCAACTATGAGACATGTCAACTTTGCAACGTGAAGGACAAGTTACAAAACATATGATCAATTACACTGCAAAAATGAATAATTCACCTCCCTTTTCTTATTCAATGTTAGGGGGATAAATTAAATATCTGTATGAAAAAAACAAATTGCATCACAATCAGGTGGACTAATTATCGTAACATCGAGGGAGGCCACAAAACTTAAATAATATATTTTACCAAAGAATGCGAGTGAGTTAACAGAAATATTGTAATAATATCTATAATTCATCCTAACAACGATATTGATGATTAAGTATTGCTGATAAAAAATTTGTGTGGAAGACATATTTCCAAAAGCTTGAAATAAAAAAAATTGTAGGTATTAAATGAATAAATGATAAAATAAAGAAAAATATCATAAATCCTAAATTTTATCCACAAAAGATTTGTGTAATTTTAGAATTTTCTTCGAGTCTAGTGAAGAATTTAAAATATTAAAACTTCACTTTTCCTTATAGAAATGTTGAACATATCAATGGGCAATCAACTTAAAACTATTAACCTAATTTTGTCATAATCTAAATTTATGCAAATACTCGAATTTGAGCTTTGTTTGTCTCTAACTATGGACCGAATTAGATGATTATGGGCCAAAAAGTTGAATGTTACGTTTAAACCTATAATATGAGTCAAGATTTAAAGTTTGTGGATCAACTTAATGTTATTGTTAAAACGTAAAGTTATATGTGAGTGAGTTTAGTTCGGTTCTTAACCATTTAATTCCAATCTTATGGTTTGTAATGATCAAAACCGAATTCAATGAATGGTTCTCTAAAATTGAAATCAAAACCGAATTATCGTCCATAATTCTCAATTTTTCTATTACAGTTCGACTTGAATTTCAATTCGAGACCAGTTTCGAGTCTAAATTAAGTAATCTTACTCTTTCTAGTCTCTCATCCTCGAATATCTTATCGAACTAAACTCTCTTGGATAAAATTTTAAAAATAATTCACAAATCACATCATTAAAATTCAAGCAATACCCTCCATAGAAAAGTTAGCTCTTTTTTTTTATTTCTGAGAATCTGTTATTTTAATGGTTTAAACAGGGTTCTCACACTATAAAAGCAACACTTCCTTGCTATTCTGACGACACAAACAATCAATCCCGGGAAGTTGATAAAACGACTTGATTTTCTGCAAGATATGTCTCTGGTTTCCGATTTCATCAACCTTGACCTCTCCGACATCACCAACAAGGTGATCGCCGAGTATATATGGTCAGTCTCTCTTATCTTATTCACATTTCTCTGTAACTCTGTGTGCATATTAATGGGTTTGCTCTGGTTTGCCAAGTGACTGATGGGTTTTTAGGATTTTGTTGAATTGTACCTGTATTTTTCTTCACGGCCTTGTTTGGTTGCCGAGAAAAGACTAGAAAGTATAATGGTAGTCGAAGTTATATTGGTTTGGAGTTTTGGTAGAATCTGGGTCATGGGTTTGCTTTCATTTTTGTTCTGTGGCTGTTTTTTCCCTTCAATTTCATGTTGTTGGTTTAAAGTTTTGACCTCTATGGAATTCATGGAAAATATTTGCTCTATGTACCTTCATTTTCTATCCCTTTGATTTTGACTACTTATCTGGGTTTTTTTTTGAGGAATGACTACTTATCTGTTATCTCTCAATTTATGGAAATGTTTAGATATAAATGAGTTGTTTTCAAGGGCACAATCTGCTTTGATTTTTGGTGGTTTTGATTCTTATTTTGGCAATCCCCTGATGTTTTTGCTTGTTTTCCAACTATGCAACAGGATTGGGGGTTCTGGTATGGACATTAGGAGCAAAGCAAGGGTAATAAATTGAACTTCTTGTTTTTGCTAATTTCTGTCAGGTTATTGATTTAGTTTGATTTAAGAAATTTCCTCATGATGTGCGTAGACTCTATCGGGTCCAGTAAGCGATCCTTCACAGCTACCGAAATGGAACTATGACGGTTCCTCCACCGGCCAAGCTCCTGGAAAAGACAGTGAAGTAATCTTATAGTGAGAGACACAACTTATTCTCTTGTTCTCTTACTACTTAGTTGCCTCTTGTGTTTTTTCTGTTCTTACTTGCTTCGATAATTTGTTGAAACAGCCCTCAAGCAATTTTCAGGGACCCCTTCAGGAGAGGCAGCCACATTCTTGTGAGCTCCTTGTTCTCTGAGTCTCATTATATTGGACTAGTCATATTTGTATTTTATCCCATATCATATAATGATTCTAGTTACTTATAATTTGTAATTTGCTTGGCTAGGTCATGTGTGATGCATACACTCCACAAGGAGAACCGATCCCAACAAACAAGAGAAATGCTGCTGCTAAAATTTTCAGTCATCCTGATGTTGCCGCTGAAGTGCCCTGGTATTTTGTTTTCTCATTACACTAATCTGTTGGATTCATCTTCTTTGAGTCAAATTATAACCTGATCCGGAAAAAAACAGGTATGGTATTGAGCAGGAGTACACCTTGCTGCAAAGGCAAGTGAAATGGCCGTTGGGCTGGCCCATCGGTGGCTTTCCCGGCCCTCAGGTAATTGAAGAATTAACTTATGTTATATCTTGCTCATTTCTGAGTAATATTTGCAATACAATTTGATTATAGAAAGTACATCACATCTGGTTTCATACTACGAGACTGAACCATAATATATTTTTTCATCTATTTTACATTTAATAATTTCGTTCCGAATACTATGAGAAAGATTCAAAGTCTAGTTATGTGGCTGAAGCTTCTGTCATGGCTCAACAGGGACCATACTACTGTGCTATTGGTGCTGACAAAGCATTTGGCCGTGACGTTGTTGATGCTCACTACAAGGCCTGCATATATGCTGGAATCAACATCAGTGGGATCAACGGAGAGGTCATGCCGGGTCAGGTAAAACAACATTTTTTACTCCATTTCTTTTCAGCTTTCCCCGTAACGATTCTTGCAATGTAATAGTGGATTCTTCTGCATATATTCACAGTGGGAATTTCAAGTTGGCCCTTCAGTTGGCATTGCTGCTGCGGATGAGTTGTGGGTCGCTAGGTACATTTTGGAGGTAACATGTTGCGCGAAGTCTTATATTCCGGTTTTGCTGTCACTTTCCAAGTTTGTTATTTAAATTTGTACTTTGCGCGTCCACAGAGGATTACTGAGATTGCTGGAGTGATCGTCTCCTTCGACCCCAAGCCTATCGAGGTTCCATTTCCACCTCTCCCTCCAAACACTGTCTTTATGCCTATGCATCTCAATTTTGCAGTTTAACTTGATTTTCTATATATATTTCTCCTACCAGGGTGACTGGAACGGTGCTGGTGCGCACACGAACTTCAGGTACATAGATCACATCACATCAATCATAAAGACTGAACTTATGGAAATAGTTGTTGATGAAATGTATTTATTTCAGCACAAAGTCGATGAGGGAAGAGGGAGGCTATGAGATCATCAAGAAAGCCATCAAGAACCTCGGGATGAGGCACAAGGAGCACATTGCAGAGTACGGGGTAGGAAATGAGCGCCGCCTAACTGGAAAGCACGAAACAGCCAACATGAACAACTTCATATGGGTAAAGAAGAAGATACTTTTGGAAATGAAATTCTGAATAATGAACTGGTTTTTGCTTACAGTGATTGTTATGTGTAATGTGCAGGGAGTTGCGAACCGCGGGGCATCGATAAGGGTGGGGAGAGACACAGAGAAGGAAGGGAAGGGGTATTTTGAGGACAGGCGACCGGCCTCCAACATGGACCCTTATGTGGTCACCTCTATGATTGCTGAAACCACCCTTCTGTGGAAGCCATGAGCGCAGGTCGGCCATTGTAGCCCAGATGGATTGTGATGAAGAAAGGAAGATTGAGCTTTTTCCTCTGTGTTTGTTGTTTTTTGTGTTAGGAAATAGGTTTGGTTTTGTTGCTGGTTATAGCCCTTGTATTTGTGAGGCAGTGGTTGTGAATGCTGCTTTGGGTTTGTGCTAAATAAGGGGTTAAATAACGATGTCAAGGGTTGATTCTTGATCAAACGTTAGTGTATGTCATGTCCTATGAGTTTTGGGTATCTCCTTCAACTTTCAAGCAATGAAAAATGTCATTCAAAGATCACAAATGTTTAGTTGTGTTCTCTTCACTCCATCTTTTATATTATTTAGTGGAAAATGTCAGTTTAAGTCAGATTTTTATCCACCATACCCAACTTATTTTGTAGTATGTTCATATAAAGTTGCCACTTAACAACTTTTAAAATTCTAAAATATATCCTAAACATAACCACTAAACTCAATCCTAACCGAAGGCCTCTGTTGGCGCAAGTGGTTCAGCTCGCCTCGGCCGTGTGAAGGGTAGAGGCTAGTTAGGTGGTGACCCAATCACCTCAGAAAAGAAACCCAATCCTAACCCTTACCCCTCACCCTCACCCTCACCTATGCGGCTATGCCTCCAGTCATTTCTAAGAGAGTCGCGGACCATAGGCCCTTAAGCCTCCATCGACCATAAGCTTAGGTTGTTGGTTTCCATAACCTTAGCTTGATCCCCTCGCCTGATTTTCTATCTCCTCAACATGATTTACAATTATACCTCTTAATTGAATTATACACTGAAGTAAAATTGTCATTCTACATTAAATCAATATTTGATTTTGATGATTTTCACCTAAATAGTACTCTATTCAAATATTAGTTTTGATATAATTAATTGTTTGGGAAAATCACACTTTAGTACACCTAAATATCAATGATTTTCGCATCTTAACTAACTTATCACCCACCTCCTCACCCTCCTGTCGACAACATCACCACCACCTTCGACCGTTCCTCTCGCTCTCAGTGTAATTGAGGCTGTGCGCAAGGTCGGTGGCAATATACATTCTCGAGATCCAAGTCAACATGACCGTGAAGCTTGAATGTTCTAAAGTCCCGCAAGCAACATCAAGATTTGTACCGTTAACGAACTCATAGGCGAGGTAAATGCGCTCGTCGAAGACGAAGGCTCCGAGCAGCTTGATGATGCTCATGTGTGCTGGCTCCAGGCCTCGTCGGAGCCAACCCTCAATCTAACCAAATCCCATTTTCATCTTCTTTTTTAAAAAATATTATTTTGTTTTTCAAAAATCATTATGTCTTTTAATCTTAGATTGGGGTACAATTATCATTTCACGTCAAGTTAATATTTGATTTTCTTCCCTTTTGGATTTGAATAAAGGGTAAATTCGTCATTATACTAATGGAATATAACATACTACATTTAAAAGTATGATTATTTCTAAAAATCGTACGACACCAGAATTACACTGTGAGTTGGAAAAACAAGGGTTTAAGAAGATAAAATGTAAACCCTACACTCGTCGGAGAGATGTTCAGGCGATTCCATTTTCCGGCTAATTTCTCCGGAAATTCCATTTTCCTTCTCCGAGCACTGGCGATTCCAAAGCATCTGTATGTACCCAACACTCACCTGCTTAGTTCAATTCATTTACAATTTACTCCCAATTAGGCACGATGGTGGTTTTCGGACTGATTCAGCGATCGGTGATAGAGCTCCATGAATTTAGCTGGAATTAGGGCACTTTCTTTCTGGTTCAGGATCGCTTGAACATGAAATTTGATCATATATTCTATGAGATGAAACTTTTCATCACTCACTCAGCTGGAATGTAATCACAAAAGTAGTCCAAATCTATTGGTAAGAGTAAATTTGGGCTAATGCTTATGATGCAATGTCACAAAAGTTTGTTAATCTTGATTTTCAGGCTTTGCCTCAATTTAGATTTTTCTAAATCAGCATATGCATGTCATGCTAAATTTATATTAGTAACAATTGCAGTTTATAGATATTCTTGGAAACTGTTAGCTTCGACCCTTTTCCTTGAACTGTTAGCTTTTGCGGGCGAAAAAAGAATTTCTGGTTCATATGGTGTTGTAGCGAGTCATGTTACACCCATCTGCTTATGCTCCTATGTGTTTGGCTATCTTTTCATATGGTCTCTGGATACTTTGTTTATAGCTTATAATTACAGTATTTAATATTGTACAGCAAACAGATTTGTTAAGTAATGTTTATATGAATAAAACAATTAAACATCTTGTTTCGATTAAGACTCTGTTTTAGTCATTTCAAATACTGGGATTTCCATGAAAATAGTTTTTAGTTTTTTTTAACCAACAATCCCCTAGTATTTCTAGAGTGATTCCAATCATTGACCATAAGTTGCCATTATTGTGCTCATTTCATAAAATTATAAATTAAGCTTCGTTGCTAGATGAAAATATTTCTTGAAGAGATACTGACTTCATCCTTTTGATCATGAAAATATTAGTATACTGATAATTATATATTTTTTCCATTCATTATAAACCGGGGAATTATAATCCAAATAAAGAAAATCTAGGTTATGCTGCCTTCAAGTGCTGACCATTTTCTGTTTTCCGTCATTTAAATCCAATTTTCCGGTGATTGAGGAACTCGGCTCCTAAATGCCCTTAAGATGGAAAACATGGCCTTTTCATGCTGTGGGGGTATATGTTGCGTTCGTGCCTAAGGGCTAGTACTAACAAAAGAGTTATCTTGCTTACATGTTTCTGGTGGGGGATTCACGTCCTCAACTTGTATAGTATTAATTGTGTGATTGTTTTACGAAAGGCAATTTGCTGATATATTTTTTTTAGTAACCATGCATCTTTCTGCTTGTTTTCAGCAATAGTCCTTGGTAGGAATGCCAACCTTGTCCCCGCTCCGGATGCGCCAATTGAATCAAGTTCTGGAAATGACAAGGAAGGGGATGGGATTGACTTAAGCAGAGTTGAGGATGGTTCAGTAGTATCAAACATGCATATGTCAAAGTGCAGAATCTTGACTGACATTGGGAGGGATTTGTTCCTGGAGGCCAGTGTATTTTTGTTTTGGCTCACATTATATTTTCTTTCTGTTTTACTTGAAAATTTGTTCTATTTCTGGTTTTGTGCAGGCCAAACTGGAGCAAGCTGAAAAGTTCCTTCATTCTGCATTGGGGAGAGGGATTTGCATGTTGCATTTGCATGCAACAATTTTTTAGGTAAAATTTGACAACTATAGAAGTAAGTTTGTGGAAGTGCACCTGGAGAGTCAATTTCCCAAATGTCTACCAAAATAATGTTTAAGATGTTGCAGTTTTGTTAAACTCACTGCTGGCAGCTAATATTATCTGAAATAAGCAATCTAACAGAAAGGGTAAAATGTATGCTTGTATTCTCTATTAAATAACTTGTGAGCTATATTGGAAATTCTTATAAATCCCACTCTTCCATCTTCTCTAGTTACACTGTCTTATGCTGTACCTCTCTTAGGCCCATACCAAAGAGGTTATCATTCCTGTTACTGCTTCAAGCAGAGCTTTATAGAGTGATTTATACTTGAGGAATCATATGACCCAGAAGATATACAGTATAGCTTGAGGAATACTGTCTCTTATTTATTGTATTTAAGTAGTAAATGTCTGATTGATGTAATTACATTAATCAATATAATTTATGACTTGCATGGTTATGTTGGGATTAAATGAAGCTTTCTTCTCTTCTCTGATGGCTGATTGGAGCAAGCATGCATCACTTAGCCAAGGTGGTAATGCGCAAGTCCAAAAAATTAATTAAGAATGATATTTCTGAAGCAATGTCTGAGCTCGATAAGAGGAAAGATCTGCTCGACACGTTAGTAAGGTTTGTTTTATTTGTTCTGCTAGACCTTTGATTGTACATTTCCTGTTTACATTGCCTTAAGTTTATTTGGATATAAATATAATACACTTCCCCTTCTGCTGATGCATAATTAATATGAATTGATCGAGGGTGGTTTTCCTCATTAAGTTTTGAATGCAGTGCAACTAAGGAACTGCCTGGAGGATACTAGAATAGAATTAAGAAGTGACTGCTTGATATGGATATCATCCCTCATAGAAACGACACTTATATATTGAAGTGATGTTCTTGATCTGTGTTATTACAAATAGAGTAGAGCCATTTCTATGGGGACTAAGGGAAACCTAGTTATGATAGGAGATATGACTAACAGGATACATGCCCAAACTAGAATAATAAACATACTATTTGTTCTAACAATCCCTAAATAGTCTATCTATTAATTGAAATTAAAACACTGAAGTATGTCATTTCAACATTACTGAAGGAATGTTATGTCCTTTTATTTAGGTGTTGAAACTGTTCAGAATGCAATTTTCTTAAGTTGGGATCTCAGATGAGATAAATCTCGTCTTAACCTACAAGCTGGCCTTAGTGGGCATGTTTATGCAATTATTCATGCCAACCTTTATTTTATAAAATTTTGTTTTGCATGCAATCTTCAAGTAACTTTTATTTTAGCACATTGACACATTCCATTTTGTTATTGGTTCACTGATCTAAATCACTGTTAGTTTTTCACTCTTGAACATTCATTTGCTTTTCTCAGGATATCGTTGTATTTTCTCTGACTTGCTAAAACAAGTCAATTAGAATTCATCCTTTTTAATTGAATGTATTTGTTATTCGTTATAATATATTAGTCACATACATTTCTCTTCCCATGATAGGAAGGAGTTTTAAATAAGATAAAGCGAAGAGGCAAAGTCCAAACTTATGACGCATCTAGATAAATTAAGAGAGATGGGTGTGTGTCATTGCTTATACAGGTCAGTTTCTTTTTCATACAAACAATTTATTATTTAAAGAAACTATAATTTGATAACCAAGGTTGGTACTTTGAGTAGATCCTATTTGAAGTCTTGTTGGAATATTATTATAGATACCTGCTTAACAAAACAAAGGTATGTATCTTAATATTTTCTATTTTCTTGATGACAAAACTAGAAAAAGCCAATCATGTGCGTGGCTGCAATTTCAAATAACTGAATTTGTTGCCGGCTGTAGAATCATTAAGTTGGATGTAACTGTAAGATGTTTAAAAGTTCAATTGAGGAGCCATATCAAGCTGTTATAAGGTTGTGCTAGCAGTTGTGATCACTTGATGCTTAATTTAGGTCTTTTGGTGATCAGTAAGTAAGCATTGCGAGAGTCAAGGGTCAGTATTTAGGCTGTTTTGAGTCTTATGACACCTATTTTTCTTCCTGATATTTGACTCTGAACAAGAAAGCAAGCTTATACTGGTCAGTTTCTGTTTAATACTAACAACTTATTATTTAAGTGAAGTATAATTTGATAACCAAGGTTGTACTCTGAGACTGAGTACACCCTATTTGAAGTCTTGCTGAAATATCCTTTACGATACTTGCTTAACAGAGGTATCCTTACATTTGCTATTTCCTTGATAGCGAAACTAGAAAAAAGCCAATAATGTAAGTGGCTGCAATTTCAATTCACTCCGAATTTGTTGCTGGCTCTATAATCATTAACTTGGCTGTTAGATGTTTAAAAGATGCTTTAGGCCTTTTGGAGATCTGTAAGCAAGAACTGTGAGAGTCATGAGTCAGTGTTTAAGCTGTATTGAGATAACACCTACTTTAATTCTCAGTATTTACACTGTATCGAGATAACATCTATTTACTTGTCAACTAAACACAATTTTGATTACTATAAACTTGTCACGAGTAAACTTACTAAATACTAAACAAACATTACTAATTAAGAACAACCAACATACACTATTTAAATATCAACTAGTTGATGAGAAAATCAATTTATTGTTATTTTTTACATATCAAGTTGATGAGTTGACCGAGTTTGACTGAGTTATGTCCCAACTTTTAGGTAGGTCATTTTTTTCCTCCTGGTATTTGACTGAAACATGAAGAGAGCAAGCACGTGGAAATAGAGATTGTTAGACAAGTATTTTTATTTATTTATTTATTTTATTCTCTCTTTTCCTTCATATTTATTCTTATTCTCTTTAACTCTCTATTATCATATGTTATTCAATCCATTCTTTAATTCTTTATTATCATCTCTATATTCTAATTCCAGGTGGCTCGAATTTAAAACATAGAAGCTCAAACCAGCTGCTGATCTTTGCACACCGACACAGCTGGAGGAGGAGACAAATTATAAAGCAACCAAAAACTCGACAGAAATTAAAACAACACAAGAAAAAGGTACTCTGTTTCTAGTTAGCAATATTCTTAAACCATTGTTTGGTTATAATAAAAATGTTAAATTGGGTTGAAGATTATAAAAGTGTTGCATAAATAAAGATACCCTGCACACCCAACTTTGTGGTCAAGTTACATGATCTCTGTGGTTCAAAAATGGGACCTACCTTGCTTTCATTATTAAACCTGCATTTGGAGGATAAGAATGGAAGTTAGAGATTAATGATTGCAGGAACGCTTGCGAACAAGGTCAAGTGAGGCCGCCGCCATTAGCTGTCAGGTTGTGGGTTTGGGTATGGAGTTAAATTGAAGATATATAGCAAATAATAATACAGGATAGCAACATCACCAAACAAAACCTCCACAGCCTCAACCTCACCCAGTAATGCAATTACTTCATCTTAGCTGTCTGGATATATAAGCCACCTGAAAATTCTATTGCCTTTATTGCAATTAATAAGGAGTGGCCACTTGTTGCTCTATTTATTTGAGGTAGAGGCCAATAAATAAGCACCGCGTTTTTTACATGCATGCATGGACTGAGCGGGAGGGAGCGATACCTATAACTATAAGGTTGTCTTTATTTCTGAGTTGTAATGAACCTTATGGGTGTATAGTTATCACGCGATGGGTCGGATATAAATATGTAGAGGTATCTGTTAGAGTTTGACTCTTGGAATATATATAAACGGATGTTGACACATGGAATGCATGTTGAAAGTATATATATAAAATCACTGTTTGTTAACATTTTGTAAATATGATTAAATTCTTGCTACAGTCAATTTTTCAAAAGTTACATCCTTTATCATCATGAAGTTTTAATACATTGTATTGTTACTTCGATTCGCCAGATATATGATCTCCATTCCAGTAGATGTGCATGTCAGACGACTATGTCAGGGAAGAAGAGGTCGTTGGTAAAGAACTCCCCTCCTTTTATTGAACCTTCGATTTCACAGCAAACAAAACATGTATCATATATCATGGGGTGTCAGTGGCTAAGTATAAAAGTTTAAAATAGCAATTAATCAAAGTTTAAACATGTATCATGTTAACTAACTTTGTTTAAAGACAAAATTGCCTTATAATTTAAAACATAAATAAATCAGACGGCAACTCTTTGACCAGTCCACTATTTAAATTTTGTTTGGCCAGAGGGACTATTTTGTGTGATAAATAAATAAAAACAAAACATACCTCTCATCAGAAAAGAAGAAGAAAAAAGTTAAACATTACATTTTCTCTTTGGTTAACAAAACATTCAAAAATTCCTTGCAATAATCATAGTGTGTATATAAGTCGGCAAGAAAACGGCACTAAGCTTCCAATTGTTGTGTGATTCGTGTAGGGCTATGCCCAACAGTGGCTTATTGGTTTAGGCCAAAGTCACGAAGGTGACAAAGTGTTTTGTCTCTATGTTAAAACATGATTGCTCCTCCAGTCCACTACCCAATTTTGAATTCACAAGATGCAAATAGAGGGACAGTAACAACTGAGTTGACCTAACACGTAACAATCCAACACTGCTTCAACCACAGTGTGTCACCTACTTTAAATTTAAAGCTCTCCAAAAAAACCAAATAATGGTCCCAAACCTTTTACTCATTTCACTTTAACATACAGCTAGCTCCTACAAATTGGGCTACTCACAATTAATTCTTTTTTCATTATATATACAATTAATTAAACTACAGATCAGCCATCTCATACTAATCAAGTGTGATTTTACAAATTAAGCACATTACTGACATTAGATTAGCTTAGCCAGTTGGCCACCCTAATTTGACCGAAATAATCATATTGCCTTGAGAAAATTTCACATAACATCTTTAAATATAAGCAAGTTTTGCTTCAATTTTCTTAAATTATATTTTTGCAAAATGACAAAAATATTATTGAATTAAAATAAATAAAAATATTCTTTTGTAGAAATGATTTTACGAAAATATCTTATGAAAATGTTTTTTTAATGAGAGAGAGTTGGGCTCATATCCCATAATGTGATTAGTCAAGTGGTAATCTGTGTTAACAGTTACATAAAGCACACCCAGACCTCTAATTACCCTCGTTTTTAGCACTAATAATACCCACAGTCAATGAGTCAAAAAATCTTCTTTTTCAGATTGGACACTAAAGAGTGAAGACCGGAAATGTGGGCCATATTTATTTTTTAAACCACGTCTAATTGACACGTGCCGAGTTTTAAAAAAAGACAGTAAATTAAAATAAAGAAGTCGATGAGCATAAGAACATTACAGACCATGCGATTGTCGGGAATATCTGAAATGTGGTCATGGGTCGGCCGAGCAAAGCTTTTGTGGAGCCCTCTCGCCGATCCAATTTCAATTAACAAATTCCTCTAAATCTGTCACTTTTCCACTTAATCCCTCTATTTTATAATTTTAATTTTAAAACATTAATAATAATATATAAAGTAGAGTAAAGTAAATAAAATAAAATAAAATATAAATTGACGTCCTCGTATATACATGGGTCTCAAACAGTGACAGTGATACGACTATAATTACAACTATGCCCTCGGCCAGCTAAAACCATTATACGCAACATGATCTTGTCACACCTTTGAAGTAGAGGCCGGTGGATATGGGCCAGGCCCTCTCTAGGTGGGCCCGACGAAATAAATATCTACGGCGGCGACGATCTGGTGCAGTCCGCCCTACCGAAACCCACTCTCCGGTTGGCCAGATCAAACTCGACCCACAGGTTCTGCTGGTGGAAGTTCCCGATAATGTTGCTGGCGGCCCCGAGCACCTCCGACCGCGCGATCGCCAGGCACTTGGCCCCACCGCCCACGTGCGCCAAGATCCTCTCCTTGGGGACCACGATCTGGGGCCCACCCTCGAACTCCAGCACCATGTTGCCTATCGACCGTTCGATCCCCGCCGCTTTGACGTCAAAGCACATGTCCGCGACTCCACCGTAGACGAACCCTTTCTTTAGCCTGGGCCCCACCAGCCTCACCACCTCCTGCTTTACCTTGTCGTAGGCCTCGTCGACCAGGTACGTGAACTCGGAGCCGGAGTCGATCATGGTCTGACCCGCCCCGCTCGGGCTCGGCCGGAAAGCCGTCGCCGGGATGGCTAACCTCCTCCGTCCGATCCTGATCCCGATCAACGGCAGCGTGTACGCGAGCGGGTCGAGGTTGGGCATGCGTTGACTCTGGGGGAAAGTCAACATGTTCACGTAGGTGAACCCGCGGGCGTTCGGGTTGGACCCGAGGTAGAAGGACCCGGTCGGGGTCGGGGCGGACTTGTGGCCTCGGACCGGGACGCAGTACGAGAACTTGGTGATCTTGGCCTGGGAGGAGAAGGAGAGGCGACCCAGATTCATCCCCAAAATGCCCTTGTCGTCGGTGGAGTCCTGGGCGCAGCCCAGGGTCAGGGGAGGGGTAGATTGGGACTTCGAGAAGGTGAACTTCTCTCGGACGAGATTGCCCTCGGCGTAGGTGCCGTCGGCGTAGAAGTAGGAGTAGTGGCAGAGGCGGTTCTGGTCGCAGGAGGTGGGGAGGGTATAATCGGGAATTCGGGGCTTGCAGATTGGGTGGGAACAGGGGAGGACAGAGAAGGTCGAGGACATGGAGGGGTTAAACGACGCCGTCGGGGGGGCCTTCACCTTGTGCTTGTGGCACTGGATCCACGACAGCTGGCTCCCGGTGTCCAGAACCATCTCCTGCTTCTGCGGAGGAGTACCGATCGGGAGAGAAACGATCAGGGCCATCGAGTACTTAAACGTCGTTTTGAAGGTGTAGGGCGTCGTTTTGGACCCTCCGGCCCGCCTGGCTACGAAAGAGGAGGAGAAGAGAGATTTGGTGGCGTTTGGCTCGAAACGGTGGGAGGTGAGAGGGAAAGAGAGGGAAAATCCATTTGGGTCTGATTCGTTGTGGGTGTGAGCTGAGGCGGAGATGGAGATGGAGGCGACGAAGAAGAGAGAGAGAAGCGTGAATTTGCAGAGGAGAGCCATTGTTGGTGATGGAGGAGGGTTCAAGGCGAGTGTTTGATATTTATACGGAGAGGAAGAACCAAAAAGAGGAACGCGTTTTCTTAATGAAGTGGTTAGGACTCATAATTGTATAGATACAATGATACACTGTCACACTACACTCCTTCACAATTCAATACTCTATTATAACGAAAACTCTATTATTTACTCCAAATCATATTTCACATATAAATACATAGTTAAGGTAAATTACGTTGTTAAAAGCCTAGTTTACCTGAACTACATCTGATCCATGAGTTTTAGTCCAAAACAGACAGTATATAGATCACGTCTAAGTTCAACCAAACTCTGATATCATGTCAGAAGTTTAGTCTATTAACGAATTCTAACATAAATAATTAATAAAATAAGATAAATTCAAAATATATATATATTAAAATTAAATTAAACTCGCACTTATTATGTAGTATGAGATTGAGATTCAGGTGTAAATACTGAATACACGATTTATTAGACTGATCATCAAACTTCGTCTAAATTTCTTGCAAAGAAGAGCATTTGTTAGTTAAGTTTCTTGCAAAGAAGGAGCATTTGTTAGCTCTTGTCATATGTAACCTATCTTTTCAAACAAGTAAAAACATGGCATGTGAAGCTTTTCTCCCATGAAAGACACAGAGGATGATGTGAATTGTGGGTAATAGCCAATAGTTATGCTTCAAGCTTATTCTTGGCTTTTGCTTTCCCATTGACTAGTTTGCAAAATAAGAAAGCTTAACATGCTTTTTTTTTAATGAGATTTGAAGTTTGTAATTTTTATCTCACTCAATACACTTACATTATACAAATGTGACACGCACTGTATGATCATTTTAATGTTTAAATTTTGATGAGTCACATGTTACACAATAGGTAGTTGCTGGAAGTTAGATTAAATTTACTATATTGCTTGTAGAAAACAAATGAAATTTAATGAAATGCACAATTTCACCTTTCCCAGTCTTTGACGTGTAGGTTTTGCATTTATTTTGTTTGTTTCCTAATCAACAAACAAATATATTACAAATATTTTTCGCATATACAACTAATTGACATCGACTTCACATTTCAATTCACGTTGACTTACTTAGTGTGCCCATACAGCTTCACCTATACTTAATTATGCTGTATTAATTAATCAAGAAAAAAGTTGCTATATTTTTAGTTTATCACAACTCATTTAAAATGTTAGCATTCACGTGATCACGTGATGATGAGCAAAAATAGTAAAGATTAAATAAATAAGTGGTGCCACCCAATTGGTTTGGTCAGGTTAGGTTAAATCACATAACCAAACATTTATAAAGTAACGTTTTTTTTATTTATTAAAATTGATTAGCCAGTTGTCACTCCCAACCCAGTACAGTGTACAGAGGTGAGTGAGGCCCATCCTCAATAATAATCATAGTTAATGTTTACTAAATTATTGTGTACATAGTGAAGATGTAAATTACTTTTACAGTACTAAAAACCAGACCCGAAATAGAAGGAAGTGTACGAAGGTTCCAGATCTTGCCACGTGTGGTTGTGTACTAGGCTGGTAAAATCCAGCTGGCTCGTACTCTCACTGCTCTTTTATGGTAAACCCAACGCATACGTTTTAAGTGTGTTTGGTTTCGACAGTCGAAGCCATAAAGCAAATGAGAGGAAATTACTGGTCTGCCACTGCTCCACAGCTACTGGTACAGTTCATTTGAAGCCGAACCTACACAAACTGACAGAGCCGGACCGGTCGGGTTGGTTAACCGGCAAGTTTGGTTCCAGTTGGGTCGGTTTTTCTAACAACCGAAAAGAGGCCGATTTGGTTGCGGTTCAAGAACTGTCGGTTAACCGAACTGACTGACCATGGTTCCTCAACTCGTTTATCTAAATTGGGGCTAATTTGGCTCCAGAACGATGAAGCCCGTAAAACAGAAGTGGCAATCACTTTCGGATGTTCGATATCGATGGTGTTTGGATCGATATCTGATGATGTGAGTTTGTGGTGACTGACTGTGTAATTGGTGTGATTGTTTCTGTTTTTTCTTATAATTTCTTTTGCTTATTGAATTTTTGGTTAACCTTTTCGATTTCTAAAAATCTGTGGTGACATGAAGGAGAACATGGTTTTGGCTAGAATTGAAGATTCTCGAACCAAGTACCATAAAAAAATATCAACATACTAAAATTTGGAAGTATATATTAGTTTATAATAAATTAAATAAATAAAGTAGAGAGCATTAGGTATATACTTGACGCATTCATAACTTGGTAGTGTTAACTGTCAAATAGAGTTCGGTCGAGTTTATAGGCAAATTTTGTGAAAATGTGACTTAGATAAAAGACATATAATCTCCTCTTCTATAATCATCTTTTAGTCATTGGTTGAACTTGTTGTAAAGTTATAAAATTATTGGTATCTTTGAAAATTTCAACATTCAGTTAATAAAGAAAATTTTATTTGAGTTCTCCCGTTGTCGAGTTTTATTATTGGTCATTTAATCGATCTCGGTTCCAACAGATTCCTGTCAGGTCAAAGCACGAACCATCCAACCGTTCGGGCCAGTTTGACCCAATCAACCCGGTCCGGGTCGGTTTCGGTTCGGTTCACAACATGTGAACAACAACGGCCACTCTGTTGTATCGCTACCAAACAGCGGAAGTCCTTATCCCGTAGAGGAATGGAGATTTAAACCTCTGTGTCCAAACAGATCCAATTATGTACAGACACGTTACTTATCAGAGCTCAATCAAATCAAATTAATAAAAGTACTTAGGATAAAATGATTATCACGTGTGCGTGGGAAGTAACGTTAATGTAAACATAGGTCCCCGTGAAGTGAAACAATAAAAGTCGTGGAAAGAAACGATGAGATCGATTGGGACGAGTGATTAAAACCGACCTAGCTAAGATGATTGATTAATTCATGAACAAAACATGAAAATTAGGTCCAAAGTGACACGTCCAATTTAAAAGAATTGGTTGGGATTAAAAGCATTAAAAGAGCTACCCATTCCTAACATTTGTCACTCAATAATAACCGGGAGAGTTTTTTTTATTATAAATTAAATACATGATATTGTGCCTAATCAGTCGTCGGAACTTGAAAGAATTAAAACCATATTTAGTGATACATATTACGATAATGTGATAACTTTATTTATTTGATAGAATTGTTTTCGTATCATGTCAAATAATGTTTTGGTGGATAAAATTTTGTTTCATATATAAGAAACTACTGCTTTTAATGATCAAAGAATTGTATTTCAGTAAATTTACTAATAATATATATCTGATAAAAATAATTAAGGATATATTATTGATGTGTGTTGTGAACTACAAGAGACCTCTATTTATAGAGGTAATAGGAATAGAATAGAAAACTCTAATACATGTGAGAAAAGGAAATATAAATATAGGAAACTAAAGATAGGAAACCTAATATAATCTAACACCCCCCTCAAACTCAATGCGGTGAAACAAGAATTGACTTTGAAGTTTGATAGTATTGAGTTGGGGCGAGGGTTGCGGCTGTCGAAGTGATGTGGCGAGAATTGAGGATGGAGGATGCGCGCCGCCCGTGTGTGCTGAATGATGCATGATGGCGAGATAGCAGCTGCTCGATGATGCCAGATAGCTGGTGGCGAGATAGCAGATGCCCAATGATTGCCATATGCCTGATGGCTGATGGCGAGATAGCAACTGCACAATGATTGTCAGATGCCTGATGGCTGATGGCGAGATAGCAAATGCCCAATGATTGCGAGATGCCTGATTGCTGATGGCGAGATAGGTTGATCAAGTGTGTGTTGATTCGAGCAAGAGGGTAGAGAAAAAGTAGGGACTGAGAGATTGAGATTGATTGAGTTACGGGATCAAAGTGGTGGAATCAAAATCAATTGATGACGAAGAAACGAGATTGTGCGAGGATTGTCTGCGGAAGCGAGAGGTTATAGATTGCGATTGAATTGTCTCGCCCACCCGTCAGAATCACGCATTATCGACGAGTGGGCAAAACGAAATATGTGTAGAGATTTAACCAAGGATCAATTATAGCTCTGATACCATGATTGCCAGATGGTTGATGGTGAGATAGCAGATGCCCAATGATTGTCGGATGCCTAATGGCTGATGGCGAGATAGCAACTGCTCGATGATGCCAGATGCCAGATAGCTGATGGCGAGATAGCAGCTACCCAATGATTGCCAGATGCCTGATGGCGAGATAGCAGCTGCCTGATGACGAGATATCGATGGCTGCACTCCTCTCACGTGTAGTGTCCAGATAACGGGATTTCGGCTTACGAGATTTCCAATTTACGGGATGTCCGGATTACGGGATTTCGATTTACGAGATTTCCGACTTACGGGATGTCCAGATTACGAGATTTCCGCGCGTGAGGAAGCGACAAAAAGGAGTATAAAAGTAGACAAAAGAGAACACTAAATATTGTTGGCACTTCAAGACATAATTAAATTGAATGAGTACGTATACACATTTATATAAACACCTCGGAAGACAAATAGTGATGAATAAAACAAAGTAAGTGGCTAAAAAAGAAGTAGGGCAGAAGAAGACAGAATAGAAAGATGAGAGAATGAGAGACACGCAAAATTAATAAGGTAAAGAGTAAAAGAAGAACCGATTAGTTTGAGAAAGAAAATAACAAATTAAAGAAAAGGACAAAAAAGGAGTAGAGACGGTGTTTGAACTTGTTAGAAGAGATTTGCTTAAGGTAGTGACTAAGGCTTACGAGATTGTCGAGTTGATTGTTTCCGAAAGCGAGACGCTAGAAATTGAGATTTGAATTGCCTCGCCCACCCGCCAGAATCACGAATCATCGACGAGTGGGCAAAACGATAAATTCATAGAGATTTGATCAAGAATCGATTATGCCTCTTATACCATGATAGAAATAATGAGGAATATATTATTGATGTGTGTTGTGAATTACAAGAGACCTCTATTTATAGAGGTAATAGGAATAAAATAGAAAACTCTAATACGTGTGAGAAAAGAAAATATAAATATAAGAAATTAAAAGATTAGAAACCTAATATAATCTAACAATATCAAGAAAAATATTTATCTTCGATAAAATAATATATATTTTTTGTTAGAACTCTTCACAATGTCACTTGTCCGAATATAACATGCTTGTGATATAATATTATGGTTTCGTATTGGAAAATTGTAAATGGCAATACGAACTTCAATAATAAGTTCAACTCGAGCCTTTAGGTGATCTCGACTCTTAATAATCGCGGACAATGTTCTGTTAATTTTTTTTGAGGGATGTTTTGTGAACTTGATTTCAAACATTCCTTTTGTTTTAACATTTAATTAATAGTAACTAATTGTTATGTGTATATATTTGAGAAAGAATCTCCGTTTAAATGTATTATAATTTTTCAAAATATAGTTTAAACATAAGCGGAATTAACAAATTGTTCACGGGCACTAATTATCCATATCACTGAAAACAAAACATGATTAGATCGTGTTTTCGGGATATAAACAAAGGGTAATTAAGGACTGATTAAATGGACGTCAGAAATTTGGCATTTAGTGTCAGAAACAAAATGTTGAAACATTTCATGATAAAATAAAAAGAAAAAAAAAACAAAAGCAATTAAACTTTGAAAAATATAGCATCGATCACAATATGTTTTTGTAGGTATGTGGCGTGTTCCATTTAGTTGAGTGATCCATTGTACATTGCACATCATCATCATCATCATGGCGGTGCAAATGTGAATTATTTGGATGTACGTACATAAATGAGATACTAAATTATATATGACCCAATTTTCAAATTTGAAACTATGTTTGACGGTGTGAACGTAGCTCGATTCACTTTAAAATTCAAGTTATTCTGTAAGCGAATATAATTTTAAAAATATGCATTTAATAATGACGAGATTTACATATTTTAGACGTGTGCTGAATAAATGAAATAATAAATATGACGTGTATATCGAAAATTTAAATACCAAATCAGTAAAATTCGATTCACTCAAAATTTCAAATTATTATTAAGCAGAAACTTCAAAATATTTTATTAAAAGATGACGAGATCCACATGTTTTTAGTGAATAATTAACAACAAAATTATTATAGATCTTTACGGCCTCATCAAATTAAAGGTTCAATATTAAATTAAAATTTCTTTAATTTATATTCACATGCAAATTGCGAACGCTAGGTGGATTTGTTTAATGATAATTAGCTATGGCTTTGGTTGATCTAGATTAATTATATTTGAATGTACCTATAATTAAATTTTATTCGAAGACAAGTTTAGAGGAAGACGAACACATTGTAGTCATAAAGAAACATTCGGAAAAAAAAATAAATAAATAAATAAGCTAATCAGAATGCAAAATTTTGCATAAATGACTTGGGAGCTATATGATATAGGGTGTAGCAATGAAATGTCAAAAACCATAGTAAGGAAGTAAAGTCAATGAAGCTCACTTTCATGCATTGCATGGTTAATGTGAAGATCAGCTAAAGAAGCAGAGCCACATTCATTTGGAAAAATATAAACCTATAAAGAAAGCAACATCACAAACACATCAAAGTCATGTACATGTAGAGCTTTATATATATATTTAGCAACTCCTCTTCACCCACACTCTTTTGCATTAAAGTTATGGATGATATATACCAATTGCATTGCCAATTGCACATTCCTCTTTGGTTTACAATTTTGGACCACATAATTATCATGATCATATATTCTATTCAATACCAAATATCTCACAAGTTATTCATCAGTTTTATATAAGAATTCCAATATTTTAGAAAAAAACATTCTAATATTTATATAATTTTTTATATATATATTAAAGAGTATATTCGTTACGTATGATTACAAATTTGATATAAAAAAACATATGCTTAACCCCATTCGCCCCCAAATATACAAGATTTAAACCTCTAACTTTTTGTGAATTTAAATGCGTACTTCTAATGATTATATTTTTTCAACATATTTTATATATTAATTCTATACTCATCAAAGTACTTTGTTAGAGAGATAATTACTACATTTAGTGTAATGGAAACTTATTATAGCAAGTAATAAATGCTCAATTATAAAGACTAACATGGGTTGAGTTAAATCCTCATAAGTGTCATTCATCAGAGCAGGCAAGTAACATAATTGGTTTAGTTGAGTCATTAAATTGAAGGGTGGTCCTCTAAACTTTGCACCAAAAAGAGGGATATGTATGGAGCAAGAGTTGGTTGGAGGGAGGGTCCCCTATTCCTTTTGCCCTTAAGGGGAACATTATGGGCACCCCCAATTTGACAAGATCATTGGGCTAAAATATCAATCCCATATGGGCTTTGGTCCATTTTTGAAGGACCTACCCCACACTCAACAGCATCAACACATGCCTCTGTCTCTTTTATGCCACCTAATTACAACTTAACATAATTGAACATTTTTCCATCAAAAAAATATGTAATGTACCATGTTCAACACATTTCTTTAAATATAAATAGTTGTGTTGTTGAAGTTCTCAGTATGTGAATATTTCTTTTCTGTAAGAAAAACTGTGCCAATAAAAAGCTAATCACTTGTTGATTAATAAGCATATGGGCTCAGTCTCAGGCCCAAGAGCACTATGAGGCCCAGAGCAAGCTGAGATTTTGAAAAATATGGAATGATAAAGAAGGTCAAAAGATGAAGAAGCAATGTGCTGAGTCTGCTACTTGGACAAGCAGAGCTGAGGTTAGGTCAGGCTCTGGTTTATGCTTTACTGATTTTTTGTTCTGCTCCTGTTATTTTATTTATTTTTAGTACCTATTAAATTTGTGAACTTGGTAAATTTTCAGTCTTGTTGATTCTGTCAGTGGACTTTTGATGTGTCAACTGGGGTTGTTTTTGCATTTCTGGGTTTGGGTATTGAGAGTTGGTTTAAAGGATCAGGAGTGGTTGTGAATTTGGGATTAATTAGATTCTGAAAATGATATGAAGTCTATTAGTTCAGATAATTGGTGGGTTGAGTAAATGAATTAAATTGACATCTTATTTTGTTAATTGCTTCTTGAAACAATTGTCTGACTCTGAGATCATTGTTGCATGGATCTGGAGATTAAGACTTGTTTCCTGGAAATGGAATGGTTATTTATAGAGAGATTCTTGAACATGAAGAAAACCTTAGACGCGTTTAGCGCTTTTATGACATAAAGTTTACGCACGGTTGGGATTATTTGTTTGTTACTGATCTACTGTAAGGATCTGATTCAGAGGGGACATTAAGGTTTATGCATATATGTAATTTGTAAATGCTTGGTTAGGTCATTGGAAGATATGTTAAAGTACTCATCATTGTACACTTGTATATTTAGCTATTTTTCTTGATATTTGCCATCTATTGTTTCATATAACCATGGGTTCAATTCTGTTGCGCTTATCATTTGTCTTGTTGATATCGAAACCTCAATACATAAAATACTGCTAAAACTTAAAATAAATATATGTCGGAAATCTGTAGTCATGGTTTCCACTCCATAAGAATTTTTTTCTTACTCGTGTCTTTTTATTTCTTGCATCCAGTGGGATAGGCCAAAGTCAAAACAAAATATTTGTAACACCTTCGTTGCAATTGGAGAAGAAAAATTCTCGGGAATGGATTCCGAGACAATAGTGCATAATGGGGGGTGTCACTGTGGAAGAATAAGATGGCGAGTGCAAGCTCCCGCTAGCGTCGTGGCTTGGCAATGCAACTGTTCCGACTGCAGCATGAGGGGCAACACTCATTTCGTCGTCCCCTCTGAAAGGTTTGACCTTTTGGGAGATTCCGAGCAATTCCTCACAACTTACACCTTTGGCACTCACACGGCAAAGCACACTTTCTGCAAGGTTTGCGGCATAACATCATTTTATACCCCGCGATCGAATCCAGATGGATTTGCGGTTAGTTTCAGATGCGTGGACCCTGGTACCTTGGCCCATGTTGAAATCAAGTATTTTGACGGAAGGAACTGGGAAGGGTCGTACAAACAGACAGGCATTGCTTCATATTCAAAGGCCAAAGATGGTGATTAAAGGTGCCAGAAATTACAAAATGTGGTCACTTTGTAGTTTTGTTTCAATAGAATTTGAAATCCAGCAAAATACAACCTGTCTGGCTTCTGCCTTGGTTAGTATTATTACCTTAAGGATCTGTAAAAATAATTATTCGGCTCAGTTCAACTCAATAAATAACTATTGGACTCAGGTTCGAATGAATGAGTTTATGTTTACAATTGTTGTAGCTCATCTCAAGAAAAAATAACCAAGCTCGTATTTGGTGCGATTTGTTTAATTTTTTCTGCACATACATATTAATTAAAAGCTATATTTATATTTTAATTATACTAAATAAAAATGTATAACTAATAATATACTAATGAAGCTGCTTTATGAGATGGGTAGTGTTTGAGTTCAATTTGTTTAATAAACAAACTCAATCTTAAGTTTGTAGCGATTACAAGAGAATTATATGCCTAATGTACTTTTTAGTCAAACATCAGTATATAACTCAAGGTCAGGGCTAAAGATTCAAGTCCTTAATCACTAACTAAATAAAATTTACTAACAATTTACATCAAACCAACTCATTTTTACCAAAATATATATTCCCAATGATTAACTGAACTGTCCAGACAGTAAACTAAGTTAAAAGGCCATGCTGTTTCACATGGAATGGTTTTACAAAGAGCTTTTACATTGAAGAGCATCATGCTATTGGTAAACATAAGCAGACCAGACAAAAACAATGTTATTTGAAAGTAGTTCCCCACTGCCCTCAACAAACCATGCTGAGTAGCAGCAGCTTCCATGCACAACATCAACACAATCCATCTTTTATTGGACTAAGAAAAAATAAACAGCCAAGGGCTTGGCCTCTTTTTTACTTCAAGCTTGCAGAACATTGTGCCATTATCTTCGAAGCCCTGGTTATGGCGTCGGTCATGTAGAAATTCTCGACCGCGCTTCCAAAGGCAGCTGAACTCACCTTCCCTGTGACCACTGGTTTCAACGATGTAGAGAATGTGGCTGGCTCTCTCTCATCTGTGTGCAGGAGGTTTGGCGCCACTGTCCTGATTCGGGATCGGATGGCTCCGAGAGAATCGTAAGGCAGTCTCCTTCCCGACACCTCGGATAGAGCCCTGATTATCTTCCAGTCGTCTCTGGCATCGCCAACGGTTGGGACTGCAGGCACGGTTTGCTGGCTGCACCCTTCGGTGTTTTCATATGTTCCTTCCTTCTCGCTGAATGCTGCGGCGGGGAGGATAACGTTGGCGCGATACACGCCTCGGTCTCCGTGGTGCCCCTGATAAACCACGAATGCGTCGGCTGGAAGCTTGTCTAAGTTCACGTCATCGGCCCCCATGAGATACACAAACTTTGCAGACTCCAGGCTGTTGGTGGACTCCGGTACCAGTCCAAGGTCGAGAGAAGCAGCTTGGGCGGCATTGAGGAGCAGTACGTTGAGTCCGTTCCAGTCGGGCCTGACAACATTCCCGCTCTTGGCGATGGTTTGAACTGCGGTGAAAATTGCATCCTTGTCGTCCCTCTCGAATACCCCGGCGCCAACTATGATGACTGGGTTTTTGGCATTCTTGAGTGCTGAGGAAAAAGGATGGCGGCCCTCGGCAATTTCAAGAAGTGTTTGAGGGCCCGTGCCGAGATGCTGGTGATCGTAGTTGAAATCCGTAGCGGGGCCAATGTAGCCAACCTTAGCATGAGTTGCTCGGACTGTCTTGTGAATTCTAGCATTGACCATAGCAGCTTCCACCCTTGGCTGGAAAACAATAATATATGTAAAGAAAATGTAAGTAAGATGAGCCGAAATCAAACTTAAATACCAGATTCAACTACAATGTTCATACCTGGGTACCAACCAAAAGGAAAAGATCAGCCTTCTCAAGGCCGCTGATGCCAGTATTCATAATATATCCCGATCGCAGATCCGCACAAGGAGTGGCGCCATTTCCTTCACACCAAATATTATTTGACCCCAGTTGGTTCAAGTAATCTTTTAGAGCCATCATGGATTCGGCATCAGACAGCTGACCAGCAATCCCGACAATCTCCTCTGGCTTTGTATTCTGAACAACCTCAGCAACAATAGCTAGAGCATCACGCCAGCTAACAGCTTTAAAGCGTCCATCAGCCCCACGAATCATGGGATCATTTAACCTCTGCCTCTTCAAACCATCATAACAGAAACGTGTTTTGTCTGAAATCCATTCCTCGTTTATATCCTGCAATATGTCACCACATCAGCTTATGAAATAGAGGGCCACAAACCACATATTTATCAACCCCAGAAGTTATGCTCAGAACACAAAGCTTCATACATCAATTTACAATTTTCCCCTTCCGATACTCAAAGATGCCAGGGCATATTAATAACAATCAGAAACGTGACGATTCTAGTCATCATGAATTGTGCAAACAATTGTTTTCATCACATTCGTCACATCAATTAACTAGTCTGGATTGCAGCATTGTCAGAATAATAATATTTGGCATATAAATGGGCCAAATAAACATGTATATAAAAATTTAAAATAGCACCAGTTTACCATGATTGGCTTGGAAGTGTTTGAATTTGGTTGATAAATACAATTAGAAAAGATTGCTCATTGAAAATATTGGTCAATAGAAAGGGTTACAAGAATCTACCTCATTCAACCGCGGAACAATGCGCATGACCTCTGGACCCCTACTATCAATTCTTATGTTGGAACCCACCGCGTCAGTAACATCAATAGTTTCTGTTCCTTTCAATTCCCAATTCCGGGCCTTGAATGCAAAAGGCTTTGAGGTAAGGGCTCCAACAGGACATATATCTATTACATTTCCAGAAAGTTCACTTGTCATAAGTTTCTCAACATAAGTACCAATTTCTTCTCCACTGCCACGGCCGAGCATACCAAGATCCTGAACCCCAGCAACCTCTGTTGCAAATCTTACACACCTGTTACCCAAGCAAATTCTTGTTAGAAGCCATTTTAAAGGATACTTACTAGTGACCAATTCAAGCATGGTATTCATAACTTGATGTTGTGGAACTAGAACCAGAATTCAGTATGTATTTGTATTTAATCCTATGGGTATAAGAAAATAATAAATCCATACTGAATAATTTGGCAAGACAGATCAAGCAAGATAATCACATCATAATACAACAATGAATGAGCAAAATTTTCCAGTAACTTCTACATCTTGATACATTACATGCACGCAGAGAGGGGTGCAAATTGAGATATAATTACACTGACATTAAATTGTTCCATTCGAATCTTATTATAGGTAAAAGACATAACAAAACAGGATTGATGAAGGCTTCCCATGATTTTGGCATTTTGGTACGGTGTAAAGTTGCAAACTTGATGATAGTAATTCAGTATCAATCTAAATCAGAAAAGCCATCATTCGTATAGCACATGCTCAAACAGATTAAGCAGCCATCAGCAAGCCTCATACAAAAGTATATTATAACAAAACCAAATTGCAAAATTTTGTAAGGTTCTCTCTCCGAGCATGCTGAAAGAAATTTTCATTTTTATACCTGGGAAGTGACTATTAACTTTAGCTTCTAAGCTCTTCTTGCAACCATCAGAATTATCCAAGTTGTATAGAATAAAATAAATCTTGGAAATTTCAAAGCATAAAAAATCTCCTCTACCAAAATTCAAACAAATAATTCAATCATAATTTGGTAACTCCAGCAAAAAATAGTGCATGAGCATCTATACACATTATGAAAAAAAAACAAGTAACTTCAGCATCCACAGTTCAGACTTGTGGGTACATCAAATAGATAAGGGTCCCTAACCTTGTACACTGAATGCAACGAGTCATCACAGTCTTTACCAGAGGACCAAGATTCTTATCAACAACAGATCTCTTCATATCAGTGAACCGACCACGATCAGATCCAAAAGCCATAGACTGATCCTGGAGGTCGCATTCTCCACCTTGATCACAAATTGGACAGTCCAATGGATGATTCATCAACAAAAATTCCATCACTCCTTCCCTTGCTTTCTTTGCAATTGGTGTATCAGTCTTAATCTTCATACCTACAACACAAATCCTCAAAAAATATTAAGAAGATTATTGGACCCAAACGGATCACACCCATTCAAATGAGAGAGAGAAATAATAAACCAGTTCATAATATAATTGAAAGGCATAAAAGTGGCCCAATACTCATAAATATAAATGTAAGTTTAAGTCGCCACATAGACATTAAGAAGATAATATGGAAATTAACTTGAAAATCAATAAACCAGTTCATAAGATAATTCATAACTATTCCGCCACATAGACATTAAGAAGGTAATAGCAAATGAACCTGAAAATACAAAGAGAGAATCCACTTGAAAATATAGAGATAGAACCCAAATTTCAAGGTGGCCAAATAAATCAGAAACATAAAGTCCCCTACTCAATCAGCTATGAACTCTGGACTAAATCGCTGTTTATAGTTATGCATAATTAAGGCAGATAACAAGCCATGTCTTGTACGAAGAGGGGCATCAGAGCTATCAGACAATCAACGGAAAATGTAATCTAAAAACAACTTAGATAAATTAGACTGTACAAGTGTTAGGATCAATACACCCAAAAAACACAATTCAAACTAATTAAACAGCAAACATTTTGGATTGAAGCAAAGGATAGAACCTTCAAAGAGAATGTACAATACTGACGAACAAACAGATAAACAAGACAAATTTAAAATTCAATCATCCCTCCACTTCAAACAGTCTTCTTATCAACAAATCCACTATATTTAGCAAAACAAGTACCCAATTCGGCCAACACCACATAACCCATCAAATGCAATCATCATAATTTCACAATTCAGATGCATAAATCTCAATAGACAACGATCAAAATGAATGAATCAATAATAAATCTCAGATCTTGGAGACCTACCAGGAAGGGCGGGCATGGCGCATGACGCCACGGGCTTGGGCGATTTCTCGACCTCGACCAGGCACATACGGCAGTTCCCGGCGATCGAGAGGCGGCTGTGGTAGCAGAACCGAGGAATGTCAACGCCAGCGACCTCGCAGGCCTGCAAGACGGTCATGCCCTTTGGGATTTTGACAGGGTACCCATCGACGAAGACCTCGATGGCCTCGTCGGGGTTGGCGAGGTGGAAGGTGGCGCCGCCGACGGGGGTTGGCGGCGGGAGATTGGGGGCGGGATCGGCCTGCGCCGCCGCGGCCTCCGGCTTCTGGAGCTCGGTGGTGGAGACGATGGTGCGGAGGAGCGTGGCTCTAGGGTTTTGGTTTGCGAGGAGCCGCGAGGCTGGTCTCATGGCTCTTGAGGCTAAATGTCCCAACCCCATTGCTTTGTGTTTGCTTCTGCGAGCTCGATCTCTCTCTCTCTCCCTCTCTCTGGATGTGTCTGTCTCTGAGCTCTGATGCGAGCGAGCTATGGCTTTTGTGAGTTGAAATGTAGCTTCGTGTGGCAGCACCTGGTTCCACACACGCACACAAGAAATGGAAATGACCCGGACCGGCCCAATGATAGATGGGCTTGTTGGGTCTGATTTGGGCCCATTTTCCAATGTTCAAAGAATGCCAAATCCAAATTACCACACGCAATGATGTATGGGTACAGTGAATTGAGTTCATTAGGGTCTTCATGAGACGTATTTACGGGTTACTCTGTGCGTTATGTTTGGCAATGGACAAAATGTTTCTAAAAATGAATTTGAATTCAGTATCCACTTATTGATTTCATTTTAAAATGTTACATACAATGTATACTGCTTTAGATAATTATCTCATCCAAGTATGAATATTCGATCAAATTCAATGTCGTACCCAAAAAGCTGAGTTTGGAAGCTTTTAGTTGGGTCGAAACAATAACACGTGAACATGGCTACGCACGTGATACACGGGAATATGGGATCTATAAAATTAAGAATATAGCTTGAACCTATACTTTTTCATAGTTCACGTCTGGTGCAAAGAAATAATGTTCAGCATAATTTATCATTTACATATTTGAAACAACATTGAGCATTTGAGTCAGTATCATTTATACCACATCATCATGTTTTTCTGCACTAGATCAAGTGATCACAACTAATGCTACGGCCATAATGCTTAACATAAAGAGAAGAAAAAAGGTATCATCAGCAATCATGTGTACAAGCACTGGGCTTTTCCTGTTAAAATATATCTATTGCTAAGCAAATTGACAGCAATTATCAGTGTACATTGATTGATTTCCATTTTCCCGCAAGTTTTTTATGGACAGATACAAATTGTTAATCCTGCTTCAATGCCTTGTTGATGAAAGTTTTCGTGATTATTATTGCAAGGTAAGACAGGCCCGTGACAGCAATACCTCCTAGTAATACTAGACGATCATAAGCTGCATTTTGGACCGCATAGACTCGGAGGCCAATTACATTCCAATTGCTTTCTGTCCAAACTGGGTCCACCGTCCCCATGGCATCCATCGAGTTTGAGGCCAACAGAGTCCAGGTTCCGGAATCAAACTTCAACCTGGTTGAATATGCTGGAACGTACCTGTAATGATCATCCATAAACTTTTTAATCTTGGACGGTAATTTAGACAAGTGTTGAGCTGGCATGCCCTTGTGTGTGGCCAAGCATAAATTAATTTGATTCCTCTACTTATATCACTGAGTTAGCCTTATAATGGCTAAAACATTTATTCACATCATACCTGGTGGTGGAAATAATGCATATTCCTTTCCCCTCTGTTTCTGCTTTAATGCACACTTCATCCTTCCCGCTGCAATTTTCTGTACAGACAACAGAGCTACCATTCTCCCTTGGTGTGGATGTTCTGTCAGCTAGAAAGTTCCAAAGAAACCTTGGAACGTCTCCCACGTATCCAGGATTAGGTTTGGAACTGGGTTCTCCCAGGATGACACCAGCATAGTGGCTTGGGCAAATTCGGGTGGGAGAAATATAGGACTTTACCAACTCACAAGTTAGACCCGGTTCGCAGTTTAATAAGCAACCGATAAGTTCTTTGACTAGGGAGGCATTCACATTGATGGCACTCAGAGCTGAGCTGCTGAAAGTCTTGTTGTCACTGGCAAGAATGTAAAGTGTCCGAGCAACAAGAGAAGCAGCTGCCACTAAGGACGACGAGTTTATATTTGCTGCATCAAAATGCAAATGAGAAGAGATAAGACTTGGTATAATCCATCAAAAAGGAAGAAAAACATACAAGAATGCTATATACTTACATGTATCATCAAGATGGCTATGATAGAACTTGTTGGTAAATGCGGTATCAAAATCTTCCAATACAACTCCAGAAGCCAAAGGGTTCTGTTTGGTTTATGTCAGAAAAAGAGAGCAAATGTTATGAGCTTATCAATTATACAGTTATACTGCTACTAAGTTTCCTATATCTTCAATCATAATCTCACCATATATACGGCAACAGAAAATCATTTCTACGTTTGGTACTAAACTTGGAAATGTTTCAGTTTCGACTAATCATCGGTGACTACAGGGCATTCCATTGACTACTAGCACATCACAACCTGTATTTGATATTTAGTTTAGAAAGCCAGTCTTCTATAATTTTTTGCTCTACTTCAAACCAACATGATTTCTTTGAACAAATGAAAATCAGAAACGAATAATGTATGCCACTCAATATCTAAGGCTTGGTAATTATACCCCCACCATAAAAAAAAACACCAGACCATTTACCAAACAAAATTGGGTTAAGTAACACTAATCCTTCGTCAAAACTATTTGTGATCATCTACTCATAGTCTCTTCCTCCACTCCATCATACATAATGTTATCTATTTGTACTTTTCTCTTGTATTCAGCTATCATCTCAGGCAGGGTTTCATATTCTTGAAATGGTCATCTTCCATGGGCAATGAAAGTTGGCATTCTAGGGCCATCTAAATAATCTTCCATGGAAACACAAGAAAAAGGCTTTCGTCATTTTACGTCCTTGTTTGAAAAATAATAAATTCAAATAAAGGGGAATGAAAAAAAATCATTCACGATGAAGGCTAAAAAAGAGTCCAGAGAACCAGCCACAACCTTTTTAAGAAATGCCATCAATGAAGATGGGGGTATCCCAGGATTTGAACTGCTCGCCGAGGATATCGTAACATTATCTGATGCAAGTGAATCCTGTGCACGCTTTAGGGCATTCAATGTTGCATTAGTTTCCGAAAACACCTACAATAGAAACCATACTGTGTTAGGAATATATGCAGTTACTGTTTTTTACTCCATCGCTTCCCCTGTATGACCAATTTGTTAATTGTGGACCTTTTTTCTCACATTTACTGTTTTCTTACTCCATCGCTTCCCCTATCTGTCCAATTGTTGATTGAGTACCTTTTTCTCACATTTAAGTCTTTACTCACAGGAGGAGAGTAATTGGGAAGTACACTAGTAGCAGGGGATATGCTGTGGTATACTAGGAAAGTACAAGCACTAGAGCCCAATGATACAATCTTGGTTACCATTTAAAATACCAGCATGTATTAGCAAATAGACTCAAAATCTTCTAAAAACCAGTAGCTTTCCCTCCTTCACACAATTCTTCTACTTTGAGCTACTTTGATGGGCACTATGAGACTTGTTTTGTCATTTCAGGCATCTGGTTCTAGATAGTACTTCTAAAAACTACTCTAACTTCAGTCCTTGCTCCATGTGAATTGTATAATATGCCTGTACCAGCCCAACTATTCCAGCATTGCTCCATATCACATCACCACTTTACAACTACCCTCCCCGAGAAGAAACATGCCAACTATGGCATGTCCACCTCCCACTGTCATAACCACATCCGATAGACTGATACCATATGGATATTGACACAAACCAGCAGAAATTTGATGAGTGAAATAAAAATTTAAATGATCAATGAGTTTTACCCCTGCTGTATGAGCATAAAAGGTCTTAGCCCCTTCACTGACGCCCTTCCCAACAGATCCGATCTCCACGACCTAAGAGGAGACATCAAACAAACTAATATAGTCAGCTATCTTTGGAGTGAGACACAAGCCAACCAGTTACCTTAAATCCAAGGATCCAGTACTCTGTACAAATAACGTAGCAGAGAAAATATGCACATTTGAGCTATTCAACATTTACTCTTGCATGATCATAGCAAGAGAATAAGAAATGATGTAGGGAAGAATATGGGTGATAATGATGATAAAGAAACAGCTAAATGCTGTCCATCCATCAACTTTGCGATGTTTCACACCCCTGACCCAGTAGAAAGGACCCTCGCATGCATACATAGCGCCATAAAACTAGAAATTATCTTCTTCAAAAAGCTTTATCGTTATCTGGTCTTGAAAATCTAAGCAATCAAACGAAACATACAAGTGAAATATCAAGAACTAGAGAATACCGTCTCAATCATTGTGCTATTAAGGCCACTAACAGCATCTGATTGTAAATCAAGTTCAAGCAAAAATCTCCTGCTACCAAGGTAGCCCCAGGCCTCTCCTGTGAAAATAAGAAAAACAAGCTGCAACAAGATTGTTCAACTATCAACATATGGAGGAGTTCTCAAAGCAAATCACTTATCGAACAATCACAACATAAGGTCCTGAAAACTAAACAAAACAGCCAGCTCATAAACCAATTACAAGCTCATGTTATTACAATCATATCCAATAACAAAATAAATACAGCAAAAGCACAGGAAACAGAATTAATGAAGTATGAGCTGCAGCATCATTCAAATGAATATATATGTAATGTGATCCGGACTAGACATGTTGTGAACAGATTTTTAGTAAGCTCTTGAGGCGAGAAAGAAATCTACAGTACACAAGCTCTGAGAGGAGCAGGAAGAAATTAATTGGCACATTTGGGCAATATGTTAACTGATGAAACGAACTGCTCAAACAACACTTCAACAGAAAAGGTCTAAGAACTCAAATGTGCTGCAGTTAACTCATCGATGAGCTGTGCAATCACTAAATATCTAAAAGTATGGATAACTGTAAGAATGTTAATGGCTAACAGACCTGTTTACCAAGCTCATCTAAACCATCCACGCGAGAAAGTGCACCTACAGCTGCCAGCAATGAAATCATCCCCTATCAAGATGTTTGCAATGGATTAACTGATTTGTTGAGGACCAACAGACCAAATAGACACTGTGCGCTTGAAATATGAGCCAAACAAATTGATAAAGAAAGAAAAGAACTAGAACTTACAGAAATAGGGGAATCAGCACCAAAACTTTTGTCACGGAAAAAAGAAGCAGTATCCATAGATGCTACTGTCAGTATAACAGGTTTGGTCTGATTTGAGGATGAAATATTTATTGGCGGAAGCGATGACCAAACACTGCCCTTCATGATTAACATACATAAAATTACAATTGATGAAGAATAAATCTGAATTAGCTTGATATGTGTGCAACAGACTACAGTTTTGCACAGTAAGTATGCACATTAAATAATGAAAAGCGAAAACCTTGGTGAGTGCCTCAGTTTCATGTGAAACAACAGGAGCCTATCATGGCAATTTACACCGCAAAACCTAACAATTGTATTTGCGAACACCGATGCCATGCTCACAAGTATTTTCTACCTCCAAACAAACATTCCACACCACATTCTTCTTTATCCAAATAAAGTTGTAGGGCTATGGACTGTCACCAGGGAGGGAGCACCTGCTGTATCATATTCTACTAAATAGAATAGCAATTTTGAAGGGTAACGCTGGCAAGTGATTGGGGCTTTAGAGTTTATGAACTTATTCCCCATGACTACTGGTTTTTTTCCTAACAAATTTTTATGGAGGGAATTTCAAAGAAATCTATTGTATCAATCATATAAATTCAACAGAAGATGTAGGTGCTGCTGAGAGAAGGTTTGTAAAGCAACCATTTCAATTTCAGTTATATAACCTCAGTGCCACTATATAAAACTATTCAAACGAAGATAAGAAATACATAAGAGCGCGTATGTGAAAGGAAGGTTGTTGACCTTATGAACATAAACAGAAACTGGAACTACTGGTTTAACAATGAAACAAATTTAGATAATGAAAGCATATTAGATCAAATAAAAAACTTAGGAGAACAAAATCCAAGGAGACCTCACCTGTATCCACCTAACGGGAGACAAGTTCTTTCTTTTAAGCAAGATTTAGAGTCCCGCGTCTCAGATTTTGTTGTCTAATTCAAACCAAATGTATCATTAATATATGAATGAGAATGCACGCTGAGAAAATGTTAGCAGTTTTTTTAGTATAATAACCATATTGATAAAAGAGCAATCAGATACCTGCATCACCAGATCAAACTCAGCAACAGTAGCAGTATGGGCATTCTTGGTCTTTTCATTCTTGATAATTGCCTGCAAAAACCACATAAAACATGGGAAAAGGAAAGAAGAAATCTAGTCAATAGTCAAGAAGAAATCTAGTCAATAGTCAAGACTATTATGTTATGAATATTGAATATCATATAAGCACTCATGAATTTTAGGGCAAATTGCTTGTTCAAAATCTGTCTTTTATAAATGTACCGTGAGAGACGACAATTCTTTACTCTATGTAATATCAACTATGCCTCAGAAGCTATTCTATACAAATAGGATTGAGCACTTATGTTTGCCTCATTATCTCTTAGGTAGTGTTTGAATATGTTTTTTTTGTTGTTTAGGCATGTGATACCCATTACTTCCGCTGAATTAAAAATACCTCATCTACAACTTCTTTTCAAAATTTGAAGTCGTAATCATGTTCTTCTCAAACAATTACATGGAATCGACTAAAGAATTACCCCAATCAAGAATCAAAGTAAAAAGTCAAACACTTTTCCTTTTACGTCTAATTTTAACCTCTTTCCCAATCCAAAAAAAAAAAATCCAAACGGAGCTTAAGTTCAGTGACTGCCTTCACCAAGGAGAAAACCTAGAACCCAAGTGGTCCAAGCAGCTTCCTCGAATCATAAGGAAGTAATTTTCTTAACACAAGTAACTAATGAGCTATACTAAACAACCATGTAATGATTTACCCATATCATCTAATTCTACCCAAATATTATCATTTAAGCAAATTGCTTTCAGACTACACAATTTCCATAATCTGGCCTAGGATATCAATAACCAAACAGATATATGTTGTCAGTAGTATAGAAATCTGGAACAACATGCATTACCTCATGTAGGGTCACTGCACTATCCTCGGGGAGTAAGAATACTGGAAAATTATAGGCATTCCACATGATGCCAGATCCCTATAAATTCAAAATAATGTCACTCCAGCATCATATACAGAATCTAAATAAAGAAATGACTATAAAATCTCAAATCCAACTCACTGATTTGCATAAAATATAAACCAGAACAAGCCCACTAATGAGCATGACCAGCATCTAAAACCATATTCTTTAAACAGAAAATAACTCCAATTATAGAAGTTATTCTATACTGGTCAGATCAATTGAATTCAACATCTACTACGGGTATTCTAGATGTCCTTGCCAATGTACCATCATATACAAGCATGGTCCAGGAATGAAAGGCTCTACTAATTTGCCTGTTAAATCAGGGAAAAGGTGAACGATATGAAGATTATGTTTCCCTTTTGCAAACAATGCACAATTTTGAGGAAGCTTATTAGAATAAAATTCATTACATACGATTGGGTTCCACTCATAGTTGACTCTATCGTAAGGAGCAAAATCAGCTTGTGGGAACTTTTGTGCCGGAGAAAATCCTGCAGAGAAGATAACATTCTACCTTTAGTTGCACACCAATCAAAAAAAAAAATTCATCCACTAGCACTTTGGCTTTGTAATACAGAAAGATGATAAGTATATAACCAAACATCACCATTTAACTTGTTTTGGACTTCAGCTGTACTCCATGATTCGACTATGACTCCACCAACATTTCTAGCAAAATTTGAGTCATTTGATAGCCTGAAAGAAAAACAGGTATCTCACACCACTATTTCCGGAGGGATCCATCATCCATGCATTAGTCAAATAAGTAGTTAAGGACACCACAGGTATCATCATTATTGTGTCACTGATTTGAACATGGATTAGGCTTTAATTTCCCAGTTGTTAGAGATTGGCACTAAAGATTTTTTAGGCATTTTAGAAAAGGTAAAGTGCTTATCAAGAAACAAGTCCATTGGTATTAGATGCCGAACATGTCTAACACTTGTACTATTACATTCATAGCACCTAAAATCATGCCTTCTAGGATGTGCATGTCTAGCACTTGTACTCTTTTTTGCACAACAGCTAAATAAAAAAATTTCTAGATTTTGTAATAATAAGTAGGTTAAACATTAGCAGAAGCTTGTCGGAAATCCTACAAAAATACTAAGTAATGCTCGAACTGCAGAAATATATTATGGCACTACAAGGAAATTCTAGTGTGCTTTCACTCTTTCTATATCCACCAGAGATATAAGGCCCTATTGAGGTTCGTAAAATAACGGCGAAACTGATAAGAGCATTACTTTTTAAAATAAAGAGTCGCGTATCCTAGCAACAGAAGAACGCGTGCTCAGAATAAAATAGGCAAAAAGGAAATGCCCAAATGCATCTGTGGTTAAATTTGACACACTTGCCTGGTGAAGAAACTTTGAAATTCATCCAATGACACCAAAACTGTAGACGCATGGTCCAGGTCCTTAGTGGCGTGGAATCTAACAATCGGAGCCACCACCTTGTCTCGTCCAAGATCTGAAAACATTCATCAAAATAAGAATAATTCGCCAAAGATTCATTACAATAGCATTTGAACTCCCTTCTAGAGTATAAAAGACAAAAAAAAACTACTATAAACTGGATACACGCCTTTTACGAAACTTACTTGAACATCCCACCTCCCCGGAAAGGTTGAGCAGTCGCACACAAGGGTATCCGTTAACATCCACATACATTGACTTCTGAAGCTCGGGAACTGACTCCATCGAGCTCTCCCCTCCTGAAATGTCACAAAAAAAGCTCTCAGATCAACAACAGCACGAACACTACCAGAAAACACCTTCAGGTGATCTGGAGAAAATGAAAACAATTTCCAAGACTGATCTTGCTTGGACATGTACACATTAGACACTGCAACCACAATCTATACATAAATTTCAGCTAAATCCGAAAGCATTTTCGTATAGTGACGAATTCTTCAACAATCCAGCCACCAGATCGCATGCTAACAGCAAATTTGACACTCTAAATGAACATTACAAGTTTCTAACAATCTACTACAATGCAAAATCATGCACAGCGAGAGAAGCGATTCTTCAGAATGAAACCAGAAGCGTGGAGATTACTGTAAACGAACAACTCACCAGAGGAACAGAGATTGAGCTAGAAATGGAGAAGAAAAAGAGCGAAGACGAGGAGCTTCATCGCCATTGTTTGGGTAATTCTCAGGAATTTAGTGAAGAATCAGAAACCCTAGGCCATGGTCGCGAATGGCTGTAGCAATTAAACTGCGATACTTGATTTTCTGGATGTTAATATGCAGCTAGCTACTTGGTTAGACTGTCACTACATGAAGCACGAGGAGGAGGCTTTGCAGGTGGTCGACCGGCTCAACAAAATGGGTATGGGTATGGTTATGGTGGGTCGGGTCGGGTCAAATAATATACATTGAATTTCCCATGTATTTTATCCCCAAAATAAGGAGGCATTGAGCAGCGATTGAATTGAACGTTCCAGTCCAGCAGGAATCGAACTTACGAATTTACTTGGTTGGGTGCTTTCACCATTCAGTCCTATATGCAAAGATACTTAGCGAGTGAACAGGCTTGGTAAAGGCGCAAAAGACGTATGCACCTAAAATGGATAATCAAGGGTGGACCGGAACGGAATGGACCCTCCAGACTCTCAATTGTTGGAACCATATTTGGAACTGTTATGTGTAGAAAAAGTCTGCGTCCATCATCGGTTCTACTTGGTTGGAACTGATTAATTTTTAATTTATACTCGATTTATAAATTGAATTAAACAAATTTGAGCCATATTTATAGTCAAAGATGTTAATTATTCAGTTATAAAAAATATATTTACAAAAAAATTGAATGTTAAGATTTAATTACTACAATTTAATCGAAATATAAAGTGCAGAAAAAATAAGAATAAAAGATAAATAATATATGTGGGTGGACCAGAGGTGGACATGTGGCGACGTGAGCCGGTTCGATTCTTGTAGATTAATCGATGGTTATGAACTTTGAGAACCATAATCGAGACAAAATTGAATAATTCTCTCAAATTCAAAACCAAAACTGAACCATCAATCACGATTTTGATTTTTTAGTTCCGGATCTAAAGCGTCCACCCCTTATCATCTAAGGGCGGGTGAGAGTATCGTCATAACTGGCAGAGTCGAGACGATTTGTACGATTCGGGCAGAGTCAGCGACACATGTGAGCCTGCATTTGATGGGTCTAAGCGGAGTCATCGCTCTTAATTATAACGATGAAGAACATGTAGTAGAGAAAGTTTGAGATGACATAAACGAACCTTAGATAATAGATGCGGTCATTTTAGAGATTTTCTTTAGTGAAAATGTCGCAAGCCAGCATGTGACTGGTTTTAGAAGTTAAATTATAAATTCTAGGACAAATTCTGCCCGTAGAATTGCTCCTAGCCCAGTAAAGATCACTCCTTCAGGCTCAGGGCCTCGACCAATACTTCATTGTTTTGTTCCCGCTTATTGTTTTCTTAATGCGTGTGTTAATACTTAATGGTCTATGACAAAGGGCATGAGTTATTTAACAAATTTCTTACAATGACTACATAGCTGATAAATTAGTCTTAATCCAGTCGGATTGATTAGTTAATGTCATATGATTTACTAATTTACCACCGAGGCCCATATATATAATGAAAGAGAAGAAATTCGTTACAAACTAAATTTAGGTGTCCAAACGTTCGAATTGTAGAACGTGATGGGCCTGCGCAAAATTAAAAAATCATATATGACGCGTAGGACAATGTTGTAGAATCATGTAGAATGTATAACGCAAAGTTGTAGAACGTGATGGACCCATAAAACTCTTAAGTGTGCGTTGTAGAACTTCGATACCACATGTTGCACGTTGAGATAACGCGCGTCTAGATCTGCACTAATCCAACGACTGCATAACGTTCAAACGTTTAAACAATCTACAGTCACTTACAGCCGAATATGCCCCTGCAATGAAATGTGCCTTTTCCCTTACCTTTCAGGTCATGTCACCAAATGGTATACAAAATTTAGTCATGGTCGCTGCCTCATCATCTTTATTTATTTTGTCAAGCATTTTATAAGATTAAACCAGTGGCTGCCCAATTCAGAACTCTCTGCTCAGTGCCCAGTGTCCACTGTACAGCTGCCAATTTATTATTTTTAAGGTTTTGAAATTCATTACAATAATAAACATTAACATCTCAGTGCCTCGTCGTAATGTTCCTATGATAAAATAGTTGCTGAACATGGGATTATGGGAATGACATTTATTTATTTATTTCTAATTTAATTTTATTGATATGATTAACTACTGGTTTTAATTTGGCGGTTTATGGGTCTGATGGTTTAAAATATAGTGTATGGGTTGGGACACTTGGGTTTTCCATTAGCCAGCTAAACAAACTTGAGAACTTGTGGTGCCAAAACCTCTGCTCTCTCGTGCATTTGAAAATAAAAGTGCTAACTAGTATTGTTGGTTCTCCACTTACAAGGTTCACTTAGGAGCCTTCAAATTAAAGGGTTTACCTAAATTATATGTCAGTTATTGGAGAGATTGGGATATAAACAAGATTAAAAAGCACGTCCGATGTATATTAAACACCACTTTAATTTATTAAACAACAAATGTATGTATTTGACAAACGTATACTCGTTCATGAAACAAGTGCAACAAATGTTTTAGACCCACTTAACAATATGATAAAAATGTCTCAAATTTAAATGTTTTAGACCAATTTTAAAAATTAATAATTAAAATAACACTTTATTACTCATTTTTGTTTTAAACTTAAAGAGCACTTGAGCCAGCCCCGTAATAAAATAATGAGTTAGTTTTGATATCACCGCAATAACTCACAACCAAGGCATTGCACTCTTGTCAGTGTCACCTCCATTAATAGCAGTGAGTAGTTTACAACATTTCCATGAACAAAGTGAAGTCCATTAACCACAACAATATTACGATTAATTAAGAGTAACGCAACACTGTAACACTAATCTAGCATTAAACCGCATTTAAATGTGGGTACACGTGGCACGTATGAAATGTTTGCGCAAGGATCAGATTTTACAGTATAAATATGAACACAACCTGCTTCGTTACATCTCAATACTCTCAAATCAAATCAATTTCATGTATTTCGCAATCAGCCCTTCACAATCAAAATCTTCAACACGAGCGTCACTACCTTTATAGCTTCAATCCTCGTGATTCCTCTTTCCAGTGAGACAATTTTCTCCGTACCGAGAAAAAGCATAATATGCGGTTATATTTTTTCCCCAAATAATTTCTGGTTCCCACACCCACACTTTTCTGGATTTCGACCGATACCCAATTTTTACATGACTGTGCTTCGATTTGGAATCAAATAGAGGATCTTCTTCGATGACGGGAAGATCTGGAAGAGTGGCGGGAGAGGAAGAGGCGGAGAAGAGCAACGAGTACGTGGTGGACGATTTCAGAGATCGGCTAAAATCGTCGAGGCGGAGCCGATTCGACCTCATTGAGAGCGAGTTCGTTCTCGACAGGTTCAGCGCCTCCGGCGTGTACAGCGGCGTCACAGGCTGCTTCTCCGAGCGATTCTTCATACATCCAGAGAACAGGTTCACTCATCTCCTTCGTCTAAACTAGTGTCTCCGTCGTTCCCGGCGCCGCCGTCGCATCGCTTTCGTCGTGTCCAATTTTTCATTCTCTTTCGGATCAGTACTAATTAATTTTGTTTATTATTTGAGTTTTTGCCTTTTTTTCAAAGTTGCCGGTAAATTAACATGCTATACTAATTAATTTGTAGATTCGGCTACAGAGGTCAAATACTGATATAATAATAAATAAATAATAGGCCTTGTATGACACGTAATTGGGTCCGTCTTGGTTAGGTGATCGAACCATTTTATATGATCTCATAAATTTCAACTCACAATTTTCGGTTTTAATTAGCCCAATAAATATTTCATTTTGTGCTTTTATAGAGTAATATAAATATTTATAACTAGGAAGGCAAACAAGTCGAGCTCTTAACGAGTCTCTCGAGTTCGATTCGTTAAATATTTACTTCATTCGAGCTTAAGGTTGGACTCGTGTAATAAACGAGCCGAGCTCAAGTCTGGCCCTCTAATTCTCGATAGGTTATGGCTCGTTAGTATTTAATAAATTCTATTTGTATTAATATAATTTTTAGTTTTTAATAAATATTTTTAATAAAATTAGACGAGTGGAATGGAGCCAAATCTTGCCAACAAATAAAAGTATATTGAAAATCTATTGTTGGGCCCATTGGGCCTCATGATATACGGGCCTTCTTTGAAAAGCTGGTGGGTCAGTCTTTTTCCTACAGAAATTAATTCTACCATATTAAAGAAGAGAAGAAAGTGAAAAATTGGAGATGAAAATGGAAATACTTGTGCAGGTGGTATCGGGCATGGACGAAGTTCATACTGATATGGGCAGCTTACTCGTCCTTCTTCACGCCCTTGGAGTTCGGTTTCTTCAGGGGATTGCCAGAGAACCTCTTCATTCTCGACATTGTTGGCCAGATCGCTTTCCTCATCGATATTGCTCTTCAGTTCTTTGTCGCCTACAGAGACAGCCAGACCTACCGCATGGTCTATAAGCGCACCCCCATTGCTCTCAGGTCTTTTTCTTTCTCTATTTACTGTTACAGGGATTCAATGCCGAGCTTTTCAGTGAACGTTTTAAGTTTATTTTCAGGTACATCAAGTCCACATTTATTGTTGATCTTCTTGGTTGCATGCCTTGGGACATTATTTATAAGGTAATTTGTTTGCTAATTGTTTCTCATACAGTATATCTTCGGGTAAACACGGTTAGAGCATTTATTATGGTGTCATATTGCATATATGCTTATACGGGCAAGTGGGTTTGATTTTGTTTTTTCACTTGCTTACAACATACTACCTGGAAACATATCATTCTTACAGGTTATGTACATTTTTGGGAAGTGAATAGAATTCCAAACGTCACGATTTGTTGATTATCTTTCCTTGAAAAGGGGATCTTTAATTGTGTGGGTTTAATCTTGTTTTATCTTTCCATTCAGTCTAAATATATACCGTATCTTGCCTTGTACGACGTTCTTTGGAAATTTTTTTGTGTATTAATGTAATTTGTACAAGTTCAAGTCTTGTAGGATATCTGTCAATGTTTACTATTTTCTTTAATACTTTGAATATTCCATTTGAATAGGTTTGTGGAAGAAGGGAAGAAGTGCGGTATCTTTTATGGATAAGGCTAAGTCGAGTGCGAAAAGTTAATGATTTTTTCCAGAAGATGGAGAAGGATATACGAATCAATTATATGTTTACAAGGATTCTGAAACTTATTGTCGTTGAACTTTATTGCACGCACTCAGCGGCCTGCATCTTCTACTATTTGGCTACGACTCTGCCTGAATCCGAAGAGGGGTATACATGGATTGGGAGTTTGAAATTGGGCGACTACAGCTATACAGGCTTCAGAGAGATTGATCTTTGGAAGCGGTATATAACATCTTTATATTTCGCCATTGTCACCATGGCTACTGTAGGTAAGTTTGTAATTTAACATGCTATGGACAAGAAGTTACCACTTTGTGACTTTTTATCTCCCCTCCGTGGTATCAAATGGTGCATAGTTGTAATCTGGAGGAGTTTTGAATTTTCTTAAGACTCTTGAGAGTTATGAATTTAATTGTAATGAAAATATATCACCTTTTCTTCTTTTTTTAATGACTCTAGTAACAGGTTGTGTGCATGTCTGCTGCAGGTTACGGAGACATACACGCTGTTAATCTGAGGGAAATGATATTCATCATGATTTATGTATCTTTTGACATGATTCTCGGTGCTTATCTGATTGGTAATATGACAGCATTAATTGTAAAAGGATCAAAGACAGTGAAGTTCAGGGATAAAATGACAGATGTCATCAAATATATGAACAGAAATAGACTTGGGAAGGACCTTCGCGATCAGATTAAAGGCCACTTGCGCTTACAGTATGAAAGTAATTACACCGAGGCTACTGTTCTTCAGGATATCCCAATCTCTATCCGTGCAAAGGTAACTTAGGGAAATGTGCCTTTGGGGTCTTCTTACATTCTAATACATTCTGTTAGATTCCATTTTTATACAAGTCTTATCATTTTGGATACGCCCAATGATACCGCTATTGTGCTTTTTGGTTAGCTAACAGATCTATTTTTTGCTTCTCACTGTAAGTTTATTCTTCCTTGCAGATTTCACAAACTTTATATTTGCCATACATTGAGAAGGTTCCTCTTTTTAGGGAATGCTCATCTGAATTCATCAATCAGATTGTAAGTTGTACTTGTTGCCTTTTTTTTTGCTCGGCAAAAGTATAATGTATTAGAAAAAAAGGCCAAGCCAACTACTCCCAAGGCAGGAGAGAGAAGGCGAAGCCCAAAGGATTAGAGCATTTTTAGGGCAATGAACTCATAGTATTATGTTAAGTGATATTCCTCGGGTAAAGCAAGGACACTAAAGTCAGTGCTGAGCTCCTACACAACTTGGAAAGTAATATGGTCTATAATAAAGATTTTGGCAGGATGATGTCTTGCATTAGGTGTAATGATGTGTATAGCCACATAAAATTTAAATATATTACCTTATTACATTGATATTTCTGGTTTCACTGAATAAATAACATTACCCTTTCTTGTTATTTTGCAGGTTAGTAAACTCCATGAGGAGTTTTTTCTCCCGGGGGAAGTAATAATGGAACAAGGGAATGTGGTAGATCAACTATACTTTGTCTGTCATGGTGTCTTGGTACGATTCTTTTTCCTTTATTCTGCCGTCACTGAGTTGATATTTTGATCATCATGTTTCTCTCTGTTCCTTGCTTCAAATTTAGCCCGAGTTACTACAGATAACTTTTCTTCTAAATGTCATCTACTATTGCTGATTGCCAATTCAGAAAGTCCTTGATGGACATTATAAAAACCATATCTTCTGCTTTATTTGTTATTTTATGAGCTGTAATATTTAGGGAAGTATAAGAACAAGACTGCCTGTTCTGCTTCTGCATTTAACTTTCTATCAAGGTTTTTATAAGTTGCAAATAAGCCTATTCTAATTGTATCATGATCAAGGGAATTAACCTACCGTGACTAAAATAAGCATACCTCTGTTATTTGCTCAAACTTTTGATTGTTGTTTCTCACCTGCTAATGGCTGATCTCCAGGTTATTCCTTGACTTGAAATTTCTTTCTATGACTGATCACTCCTTTTATTTTTATTATTTGTTTATCCCAATTTACACACCTTCCGATATAGAGTTGATGTTTTCAATATACAAACTTAATTTGAACTATGTTTCTGCAGGAGGAGGTGGGCATAGAGGAAGATGGCTTGGAAGAGACCGTGTCACTTCTAACACCATATAGCTCATTTGGAGAAATATCAATTCTTTGCAACATACCTCAGCCATATACAGTTCGTGTTTGTGAATTATGTAGACTTCTGCGGATTGATAAGCAGTCATTTACAAATATCCTAGAGATATACTTTCATGATGGTCGAAAGATCTTTAACAATCTTGTAGAGGTATTTAGCTCATTGACATACATTTTGTACCCTTGTTTTCTCTATTGCAGAAGTCATGATGATGTACATGTAAAAAAATAGCATCAAGTTTTGAAGTTCTTAAATCATACTTGTTCTAGGCATGTAGTTGATTAATGTATGTCCAGCAAACTTATACAATTACGTGACATGATAGGGAAAAGAATCAAATCTTCGAGTAAAGCAGCTTGAGTCAGAAATTACATTGCATATTGGAAAGCAAGAAGCTGAGCTTGCTCTGAAGGTGAACAATGCAGCTTATCACGGAGATCTTTATCAGCTTAAAGGCCTCATCCGAGCAGGAGCTGATCCCAGCAAGAAAGATTATGATGGAAGGACTCCTTTGGTATGAATGTTTCTTATAATTCCTTTTCAGTATTATTTGTTTTTCGCATTTCATTCCATCCTCCATATATGGTAGATATACTTGTCTGAAGGTACTTTTTGCCTTCTTAATAGCATCTTGCAGCATCCAGAGGATATGAGAATATTGTACATTTTCTTATTCAAGAAAAAGTCAATATTGACACCAAAGGTACAATTCATATTTTGATAATTTTCCATAATATTCGTCTCTGAACATTACCGCTTGTTAGGGGTATCATGATAACACATTTGTATACTTGGCAGATAACTTCGGGAACACGCCATTACTAGAAGCCATAAAGAATGGACATGATCGAGTGGCTTCTTTACTTGTTAAAGAAGGGGCCTCCTTGAAGATAGACGATGCTGGCAGTTTCCTGTGTACGGCTGTTTTGAAGGGAGACACAGACTTCCTAAAAAGACTTTTGTCCAGCGGCGTTGATCCAAATTCCAAAGATTATGATGAGCGAACCCCTCTTCATGTGGCTGCCACAGAAGGACTATATTTGATGGCAAAAGTGCTCTTAGACTCCGGAGCAAGTGTTTTCCTAAAAGACAGGTAAACCGAAGAATCCATTTATTAAGAATTTACGTGCTTAAAGTTTAGTTAAATTAAAAATTACTTCATGACCCCATTTTTTCCCGAATTCAATTCCTGCATTAGTTAATAGAATTTCAATTACATGTTTCTGGGCACATGAAAATTGGTACTTTATATTTTGCTCAGGTTTAAATTATAGACTGCCATTTAGACGGCTACTTGCAACTCATTTAGCCACTTAACTCTATCCAACAAATTTTACTTGGATATGCAGATGGGGAAACACTCCAATAGACGAGAGCAGGATGTGTGGAAATAGGAATTTGATTAAGCTGCTGGAAGATGCAAAATCTTCTCAGCTGGCGGAATTTCCCTATCAAGTACAAGACATCTCGGGTATTCAAAAACTTAATCTTCACCATTTCAATTGAAAATCATCTGATACATCTTCGCCTGACCCGATATATTCAGTCTAGCTCAACATGAATGCGCCTTTTCATGTATATTTATATGATCACATAAGTTTAGGACCCAAGTGTGTGCAAAGTAACTGATCCTTATGTTTTTGTTGCCTCTACACAGATAAAATGCATCCCAGGAAATGCACAGTGTTCCCTTTCCATCCATGGGACGACATAGACAGTCGGAGACATGGAGTCGTATTGTGGGTCCCACACGCCATGGAAGAGCTGATCGAGAATGCAGCGAAAAATCTTGAGCTTCCTGGTAACTGTATATTATCAGAAGATGGTGGCAAGATTTTGGATGCAGACATGATTGTTGATGGTCAGAAGCTGTACTTAATCAGTGAAGCAAGATAGATATTAGATATAAGCATTTGTATGTATGCAAAATTTATCCACTGATAAATCTCAAATATGTTTCTTGTATACATGCAAGCAAAAGTGTATATATATGATTTCGTCTCTGAAATTGAATGGTATGCAAGTTTTTGACCATTTTTAATTTCCTCTTGAGCGAAGTCAAAGTGTCAAAGGACCCGAATAGAGTCTATTTTGGCAGGGCTCGGCTTGTGAATAGAGTGTTTGGCTCGAGCTCCAACGAGTTTATGCAACTAAACTCAAATTCGGCTCGAAAAAATAGACAAACTCGAGCTCACCTCGATTAAGACTGCTTAATTTTCAATACAAATATTCATTAAAAATAAAATGTTTATTAAATTAAAAAATGTATAATTCATCGAATACTAAAATAGTCAACTTGACAACAACTCGATTTTATTCAGTTGGTCTAATTTATCAATATTTACAACAAAAATATATATAATAAAGATATAAAATTAATAAAATATTAAAGGAGTATGCTCGCAAGCCTATGGAGTCTTAAAAAGTCAGGCTAAATCTCGACTCATTTATTAGACGAGTTCAATTTTGAGCCTGAATTCAACCCACGACACCAAATTGAATATATAACAAATCAAGCTCGAACAGCTCATTTATTGCATGGTCAAGTTGTAGCATCATTTCTAACTACCTGTTAGCGGTTAAGAAAACCAACGGTCCAGATCGACTCGTCTCCAACACACCCGCCACATCTCGACCGTCAGATCAGAAAGGCCTCGCAGAACAGTGAATATCTCATAGCCCGCCATGACTCGTGATTCGAAATTGAGCAAGTTGCAAGAGAAACAGAGCAAAGCTCTGTAACTGTAACCGCCACCAGCTCTCTCACAACAAACTCCGATCTCTCTCTACAGGTTTAAAGAATCGCATTTCTTCTTCAGAGAGAGAGAGAAGAAGAAGAAGAAGAAGATACAGAGAACCATAGCAACCATGATTCCGATTCTCGAAGCTTGCAGGAAGAGGAAGCGGAGACCGGAGGTTCATGGATTTCACACGTTCTCGGGTCCGGGTTGCCCCATGAGCCCGATCGGTCCGTTTCGAGAGAACGTACGCGATTTTCTGCGAGAATGTGCTCAGATTGAGGAGTACAGTGTCGAGGGCATGCCGATTTGGTGCACCCTTCTCCTTCTCGAGAACAGGAGCTTGGTCGTCCCTCTCTACACCATCGAAGAAGATGTGAATCGGTCTCAGAGACCGTTCTGCGATCAGTGCCGTTGCACAGGTAAGGCTCGGATCTTCGGTTTCTGAAATTGGATTCTCTGTTGTTTGGTTAATTTTGGGGGTTTTGGTTTGTTTTTAGGAGAATTGGTTAATTTGCTCGATTTTCCTGAGAAAATTTGATGCAGTGAGTTGGTTACTCTCCGTTTGAGGAATTGAAACAAATTTTGTGCATGCGCTATGATTCTGCAGCTATCTAAGATATGTTTGGAATTGGGAAGAGAAAATGAGCTTTGCCGAATTGTGGAAGCTCCCATCTGATTTGGACATGCTGCATAGAGTTATAGTAACTAGATTGTCAGTTTTGTACACTACTATGCAATTCACTGATATAAGAATTTTGGTGACCATGTTAAGGCAAATAATCTGCAAGTTTATCAGAAATTTTTCACATAATGCATCAACTTAGCTGATTTTCTCTAGAGAACTTTACCCATCAAGCCCTTCACTTGCGAATAGCTTACAATTACATGACTGAATCTGGTGGTGGAATTTATCTTTTGAATTGAATGTTGTTTACATATGTTTGTTTCCTGGGAATTTTTTTGTTCATTAGGCTGGAGTAATCACTTTGTTTCGAAACGGAAGTACCATTTCATAATTCCTGTTGATGATGAATGGAGCAAGCCTCTGGAGGATGGGGTTTTTGATCTGCAGACCCATCTCTTGCATGGTTTGATCCATTGCAATGGGTTTGGTCACTTGATCTGTATAAATGGAATTGAAGGGGGTTCCAAGTATCTTTGTGGCAGAGAAATCATGGATCTCTGGGACCGGATCTGCACAAATCTTCGAGTCAGGTGAGTGGAATTAACCTGTTTGGGTCTGATTTTGATTGGGATTTTTTTTGTAGACATTGAATTGAAGAGTGATGTTCCTTGGGTTTTCTTTCCTTTTTACAGGAAAATCACTGTTGAGGATCTCTCAAAGAAGAGGGAAATGGATCTTAGGTTGCTTCATGGGGTTGCTTATGGACATTCGTGGTTTGGTAGATGGGGTTACAGATTCATCCATGGAAGCTTTGGGGTCTCGGAGCACAGTCATGATAGAGCAGTTGATACACTATGCTCACTTGATCTCGATCAAATCATCCAGGACTTCAGTAATGAAAGTCAAGACTTAGAGATCAAGCGGATCATTCATCACTACAGAGACATGAGTGAAACCCATTTGATCACCATCAAAGACCTCCTGAGGTTCATGCTCACAGTTAAACCGTGTGCTTCTAAGCAGCTGAAATTGATGACTGGAGATAGTGATAAGTCATTGTCATGCTCTAGACATTGTACCTGGGCAGTCCAACAAAAGAAGCCTCCCCTCAAAGAAAAATCTCCCAAGTATACAAAGTTCACATCCGTAGTTGCTCATATGGACAGCAGATGGCCTGCAAGAAGGCTAGAGTATGCGGGAGAAGTAATTGTGAACGCGTTAAAGAATAAGAAGGCAGTTAAATCTGGAAGTGATGGGATGACTCGACAAGATGTGAGAGATGCTGCTCGTTTACACATTGGAGATACTGGTTTGCTCGACTATGTGTTGAAGTCAATGAACAATGTGATTGTTGGAAAACACATCGTGCATCGTGATGTTAACCCTTCCACCCGGATTATAGAGTACAGGATTCATGATCTGCATGATGAGCAAGGAGACGATGGACCAGACCCAGAAATAGTTCAAACTCACACAGGCTCTCTTGTAGCACTCGGTTCAGCACTGGGGACTGATGTTTACAATGATGTGCTTCACTTGTATACAAATGTGCTTCTGAATTACCCAGACTCAGATGAGTTGGAATTGGCAACCCAGGTGGTTCTGGACAGCAAGCATTTTGCAAAGGAATGGCCTTTTAGGGATGAAACAGACCAGTTGTTGAGATTCATTTGCCAAGCAATGCCAAGTTTGAGTGAACTAGGAATTGAGTTCACTAGGAAACCACCTCCAGGTGAAGTTGTTGTGCTTCCACTGCACGCCACAATCGGGGAGCTGAAGCGTGCTGCTGAGGATGCACTGAGGGACACATACTGTATCATGGACAGTTTAGCAGTGAAAGAGGTTAAAGGAATGGAGGAAATGGGAGATGAAGAAATGATGTTTGGAGCGATCGAGTCTGGAGCGCAAGTGTGGGTGAGAGGGAATGGGATAGATTCAGGGACTTGCTTGAGGTATGAAGGCGGGGAAGACAGCTGGATGGTGAGATGTGGATGTGGAGCTCGAGATGATGATGGAGAGAGGATGGTGGCGTGTGACATCTGCGAGGCATGGCAGCACACACGCTGCTGTGGCATTGAGGATACTGATATTGTGCCTCCGCTGTTTGTCTGCCCGAGCTGCTGTGTCTCTCTTGTGCCACCAAGAAATGAATCTGCTTTTGAGTTTGAGAGATGTGATGCTTCAGTGTTTTTACCATTAACTGACTATGGATGGGACTCCTCTCTTGCGCCTGTTGGGATGCTTCTCTGATTGCAACCAACTGCTGGTCAGTACAAACAAACATGTTCTGCAAATTAACATTTGCTGGTGATTCATTACTTTTCCAATCTCTTGCTCTCTTTTTGTTGTGATTGGAATAAGTTGAGGTGAATTACCATTTACCAATACATGTGCATTCTTTTTGACATCTGCAAATGAATATCTTTGAAGAATTCTTAGCAAGTGCATATAAACTTCTGTTTCCTTTCCTTAATCTTTCAGAAGCTATCCCAGATTTTCTTAGGAATTTCACAGAAAAGGAAACAGGAGCTTTGATGCTTCAGGCATCCTTTTATAAAGTCATTTGCAGTTCAAGTTTCAAGCATGATGAGCATGGATAACAAAATATATTTGTCAAATTCAAGCCAAATAGTCTGCAAAATTTAAGCATGATTGTTCAACCAAAAGGTCTGCACTTGCAAATCTCAGGCAAGAACATATAAAACACAATAGTCTGCATGTTTATAAGAAATTGTCCACATATAGCACCAACTTCACTAGTTTTCTTCTGGTGGAGATGACTTTTCCCAGCATGGCCTGCAAAGACAAGGCCAGGCAGTCAAGTTTGAGAAAAGTTGAAGTGCTCCGAAAAGGCCAAAGACCGATTCGTTATATCAGTGCACACATACCTCATACCTGAGTCATTAGAGTAAGGGAGCCCTGCAAGGGACTCCCTTTCTCTTGCACACCCTTCCCACAGGCCTCAAAGAAGACTTGGCTTGTGCTGGAATTGTAATTGGAATTGGAATTGGAATTGGAGGCGCAGCACTCTTCTTGACGGAGAGAAATGGAGGTTCCAAGTCACTGGACTTTTTTTTGAATGCCTTCACCTGAAAACTCAACATACCATGCAAACAAGTAAGTAAGTGATATATTCATATTGATAAGCTTTTGCTGATGTACAAGTACAACACATTAGATGCTGCTGACATTATTATAATGTTACTTACCTTGCAAGCAATGGAACAGTAGGAGTAGTGTTGTGGTTCATAGAGTCTCCTTGTACAAGTCTTGCACACTATTCTGGGGTTGAAGTTGTGTGGCAGCCCACTGTGGGGCAGAGGATTCAATGACAGCACAAGTTTTTTGTTGCACTTGTAAGGCTAAATCCAAAAACATGATGATCATTAATTAATCAAGCAGTAACATGTGTTGATTGATGCAGAAGCAATAATGGGTGATATCTGCAATAATGAACCTGAATTTGAGAGCAGTCCATGTCTTTGTCTATGTGAGCAAGAAGGACAACATTCTGGTAGACATGTCTGTAGACTTTGAGAGTCTTGTGGTATTTGTGAACACCAGATGAGACACAGTACTGGCAAACAGCTAAATCACAGGGGACACAGTACCTGCTCTTCTCATTCTTGAGGACTGGGTGAGATTGGCAGGGGCTGAAGAACATCTTTTCCAGGAAAGCTTCAAGCCACTCTGGCTTCACTTGCCTGCTACTTACTTCATCCTTCTCACCCTACAAAACCCACTTCCTCATCATCACCATAAACTAAACACAAACAAAACTCTATTTCTGGAAACCAGACCATTCAAAACAGAGAATTTTCACATTAGTTGTTCCCTTTTTTGCATACTACTCTAATGAAATATATCCCTGACTCCAAAATGTACCAATAACTCTAACCACTTTGGCAAATCTCGAGTGTCATTGCTCATAACACCAATCTGTATAAATGGATCCACTCATGCACAAGTCCAAAGAAAACAAGAGAAATCTTTTTGGTGGAGGAGATCACCAATGCATGTCAATTTCTCTTGGTTTCATTTTCATTTTTAGAAGCCAATTTTCTTATGCATTAATACGTACAAGAAGATCATTGACTTGCTTGAGTAGATTATAATTATATTTAAATTTATTGCGACGGTTTTTAAATGTCCGTCGCAGAAACACGATAATATTTAATATAAATAAAGTAACGGGAATGTTTAGTTTCTTTCATTATACAAACAATAACTAGATCTATGTAATTACAATATACCACAAACCTGGACAGAACATGAAAATTATTAAATGATTAAACAAACTAACAATAAGAAATTATAAACTTTTAAAACAAGGGTTGGGATGCGCCATACGTGGAAAATAGTATACAATAGTGATGTGTATGACAAAATCAAATAAAAAATTGCGGTCTAAGCCCAATTGAATATAATATGGATCATTTTTTATTATTTCATAATGATTAACAGTTTTGCAAAATTCTCAAGGGGACACCATAACGATTTGAGCCTCACACTATAAATAGTGAGGTTTGAGTTTCAAACCCCATTATGAATAGGGTGGAGAAGAGTTAAAATGTAGATTCTAGATATGATGTAATTAAAAAAAAATTGCGAAAGATTTATACGAAAGGGTTCATTAACTCTTAATTCATGCTGAGTATATCTCATTTGTGTTGAAAGAGGATACCCTAATAGTTGAACATCACAGTGTTCGCAGTGAGATCGAGGGTTCGATCCCGTTCAGAGGGTTAGTGGGATTTTTTGTTACATAACGAGAACAACTTCGACTCGTGGAGAAAACCGGTCAACTTATGGTGAAGAGGGTAATTAAGATAATCCCAAGTTATGGTAATGAATATCTTTTCTGTTTTTCAGGATTCTCTTACTCAGAGTATCATGAAATGTACAAAGACGAAGCAATCTATATTTCCCTCAATTCTCTTAACATCTCCCTAATTAAATGAATATAATTCTCAGAATCAACAATCATACATATCATCTTAATTAACTGTCTTCGACCAACCTATATACATATATATACATATATTCAGTTCATAGACATCACTCACTCACTAACCCAACACCAATAGCATGTTAACAAGAAAAAGAGGATTATATTATGCTAATATCCATATAATTATGGTGAAAAACTAGATTAAGGTTGATTCATCAGTACCTGTTGTTGACGCACTATGATTTTGAATTTGGTAGCTGATATTTTCGCCATCATTTTCGTTGACCCTTTAGAGAATTTCAAGTGATGTCTCTTTCATTCTGAGAAACAATATATATATGAAGATGAAATATATCATTATAATTTATATCCACCAACCTCAGAGGCTTCCCAATACTATGTGATTATTGGGTAGATTCTTTTGTACAAGGGATGGGGTTGATTTTTTGGCAGCAATTTAATTATTAATTGCTCTTTTCTTATTTTATAAAAACTCTTATTTTATTCCATTCACCTTATATATATATTTATTGTATTGGAAGGTTATTTATTATTTCATTTCCCATAAGAGGAGAAATTGAACTGTTGGAAATTTTTGTTATTAAGGTGAAAACTACTCATTATACTGGAAATTTAAAACTCATTTAAATCATTAAATTTGTAAAATAAATAGTTAAAACTACAATATAATGATTTTTTATTCAAAATAATTTTATTTTGTCAATCTAACTGTAGAAATTTATTCTTAATTGTATAATAATTTTCACTTTAATAATCCTCCAATTTATAAATATTTATATTTGTTACAATCACTTACAAAATTGTAACAATAGTGTGTAAATCTACCCACGTGTATATTTTTGCGAATCAAATAAAAATAATACTCACAAGTCGACGCAAGAGTTTATTTAACAAAATGCATTTATAATATGATTCTAAAATTCACGGTATGCTAATTTGTATGGATATAAATTCGGTCTAGGTAAATGTTCGTATTTGTTAATTAAGTCGATGAACAAACCCATTACTTTTAAATACAATACTCTAATTTATATTATTTGAGTTTAAAATGGTGAAAATGAAGAAGAGATTGTTGATCCAACCCAATAACACAATTGTGATATTAATGTGCTCTCACAAGGAATTTATTACTCTCACTATTCACAAATGGAATGTTTTTTTTTGTAATCCACAACATTTATTGAACCAGCACATGTCCCAAGAACATCATAAATTCATAAACCATACGCTACAAATTCAAAACCGAAGCTTAATAAATATCCGAAATTGACTTAGCAAATTGAATCACCAAGAATTTTGCAAGGGCTTTCGTAAGAGGGCCGAGAGGTACATCTCCCTGCGTTCGGGCCCACGGTCCAGCTTGCGGCCCACGACCCACTTGATCTTGTGGAAGCCCACACTCTCGATGAGCGGCGCGTAGAGGTCGGTGAACTGGTCCTCGATGCAGAAGAAGCGGTCGAGCCAGAAGAGACCGCCCGGGCGGAGGATCCGGTAGATGTCGAAGATGATGAAGTGGAGGAGCGTGGGTGGGACCCAGTTGCTGAGCACGTGCATCGAGTGCACGATGTCGAGCGTGTTGTCGAAGAACGGCAGCCTCTGGGAAATTGTGATGTACAGCGGTACCACGCCGCGCGACGCCACGAAGCTGTTGAACGGCCCGTTCAGGTTCATCGTCGTCGTCACGATCGTCACGTTCCTCTCCCTCATCCTCACCGCGAACGTCGCAACCCCGCCGCCAATGTCCAGCCCGATCCTCACCGTCGTCGACCCCGCAGCGAGTACCTTGTGAGTTGGAACCGAGATCGATTAGATGACCGATAATAAAACTCCGTAGCAAAAGAGCACAAATGTTATAATGTTTATCAGCTTAAATAACAGTTTCAGTTTTTACCTATTAATTTAAACTTTTAGGCCGGTTGAGTTTTTGACTGATATCAAAATTTTGTTAATTTTTGGACGTGACCTACATGTTTCATATACTTCGAGTCTATGGACTAGAGGGCTTCAACTTAACTTGCATGTGTGTGGAGGTGTTAGAGTACTACATATAAAAGATATTTGTTCACCAATTTAAATGATAATATATGATTCCACCGATGAGATTTAGCTTTTAAGTGAGTTGGCAACGGATCGAGTTTGACCAAACCCTCACCCTCTCACTTCGAATGAGTGCCCGATCCGCTCAAAATCCGCTCACAATGAGTGGGTGCCGGAACTGCTCAGAACCCAACGGGTACATGTTTTTTTCTTCTACCAAAACTCGACCCAAAAGTAATATAATATATAAATTAATTTTTTTAATTGTTTTAATATATACATATATAACATGTAATATTTAAAAAAGTTAAATAGGTATGAGTGTGGGTTAGAATCGGATAGGGTGTAGGCAGACCCGACACCTGACTCACAACCGTTCAAAAACCCTATCCAAACCCGATTTTTTTAAGTTTCTCCCGTTTTAATGGAAGCATATGCTTTGATTACCCGTTGAGTTCAAATATTTTTACAATCCCTATCGACAACATTATTTTACCACTCTCTACCTTAATTATTTAATCCACTAGACACTATAAAACATAAATAACAAAATTATAACTAAACAAACATACCTCGTCGATGGAGAAGTCGACGTTGCTGCCGAGGTTGACCCACCGGGAACTCTCCCTCCCGGCGAGGTCGAAGCAGTCCTTGCAGTCGTCGAAGCCCTTCTGCCGGCGGCTGCGCTCGACGAGGCACGTGTAGTTCTTGCACGAGTAGGCCGTCCACACCACGGAGGAGTCCGGCGGCGTCGACCAGAGGCACCCGGGGAACGGCCTGGCGTCTTCGCCCCGCGCCGCCGCGGCGGGCCGGCACCGCCGCCGCGGCAGCGGCTCGCACCCCCGGAGGAGGAGCCTCTGGGCCACGCGCTCGTCGTCGGGGCAGGAGGAGTTGACCTTGTAGGTCATGAAGGCCCGGAGGTCCTCGGGGTAGCGCGTGCAGGGGCTCCCCACGGGAGGGTACATCTTGTCCGACCCGAAGTTGGGGCTGTGCCCGAACGGGAGTGCCTGCCCGTTCGTGAAGGCCAAGAACTCATCCGGGAGGTCTGTTGCTAGTCCCTTAGGGTCGTCGTTGTCGTCGTCGTCGTGGTCGTTGTTAGGAGTGGAGGGAGGGTCAATGTGGTAATTAGAGGAAGTGTTGAGGACAGTGAAGATGGGGAAGAGGGAGCAAGAGGAGGAGGAGGAGAGGTAGGTGGTGGAGAGGAAGAGGGTGAGGAGGTTGGAGGAGAGGAGGAGGAAGAGGAAGAAGAGGTCGGAGGAGAAGAGCTTTCTGGGTGACCCCATATCTTCAATTAATTATTATTTCGTTTCTAAATAGCTACATCCCCAGAAACAGCTATATGCAACGAAAGTGTAGGTACATATATAAGATATAACTATACAAGACATGGTGTGGTGGTTTGGGGCTTTTGGAATTAGAGTGCAGAGTTTGAGATGTAAATGAAATATCACGTGCATCTCCCGTAATTTTGGGGATTAGGGAGATGGAAAAGTAATGATCCAAAAGTTTTAAAGAGAATTGGTCATGAGTCTCGTTTGCTTGTTGAGGTAAGACATGTAAGTACACCATTTTGACTAAAGGGTTAATGACAAACAACTACACATATGAATCATTCACTTTTACATAATTATCCAATAATTTTTTTAGTAAATAACTACCAAATCAATTTCCCCACAACTTATAATTGTAATATAACAGAATTGGATGATAAAAGTTATAGGTTTGTCACATGACTATTCCACGTAAGGGTGAGAATTTAGAATTCGGAACCGAAGACTGAACCGGAATCAAAGAACCGAAAACCGCATGTAACGATTTCGGTTATGGTTCTAAAATTGAAAGAACTATAGATTTTTGGTTTGGTTTCAGTTCTTCAAACATAGAACCGGCGGGTACCCAAAATCGGACCAGTGTGCTAAATATCCATCGAATCACCGTCAATTTATATGAAGTATAGGGTAAGAGTACGTGAACCGAACAATGAAACCGAGAAAGATACATGACTTATGTTTTCTTAGTAATTTATTTGTGAATCTAATAATTCGATTGAATTTAATAATTAAGTCTTAAAGTTTTTGTTTGTTAGAATTTTTAACAATTACAAATTTAATGTTTTTGTCTAAAAATCAAATTAAAATCGTATAATCTAGACCTTAAACCGCATCTTAAACCAAATAATTAAAAATAATAATAATTGACCGATTCTAACGGGTAGAACCGGATAAACGGTTCCAAAACCGAACCATCCATTACGTAATAGTTCCGGTTCTCAAAAATTTAGAACCAAAAAGTACGGCTCGGTCTGATTCTGAACTCATGCCCACCCCTAATTCCACGCCACTGTCTTCAAGTTTTAGAACTTACATTACAAATACATGAACTCTTTTTTGGCATAATTTCATGTATTTTATCATTATATATAGTTTGAGATTGTATTGTATAATTACATAATCTAACCACTATACTTAAATGTATAGTAACCCATAAATTTTCTTATATTTAGTGTTTGAACCAGAGACAGTGCAAGTTTGAGAGTGAATGATTGGGGGTGTCCCTGTGAGGACAATTGTATTTTAGGTGTGCTGTTGAGTGGTTGGTGATTGATGGGTGATCTCAGCTATGCACCAATCTTTGAGAAATCATCATCATTGTTACATTACAGGGATTGTTATCTTCTCATAGATTCCTATAGTCGAAGGAACAGCTCAATATATATATATACATCTAAAATGGCCCATACTTCAAATATTTTGGCATCAACTCTCATTCTAAAACAACTTCTGACAACTCCTGGCCTACCATTACTGCACCCTTTCCATAATTCCATTAAATTATGGGCCGACATGAAATATATATGTAGAATGTTACAAATATGAAGCTTTTCTATGACAAATTTATTTTTTCACCATTAGTGATTTCATTTGTTGTTGAAGGGGAAAATTGCGTGTGCCTTTGTGCATAAAATGTTCACCAATAAATAAATACAAAATAAATCATTAATTACCCATATATGTTATTAAATGCTCATCCATCAAACTAATACAGAGTAAACTGATGTAGTCATGCGACTGCATATATAATTAAGTAATTATGTGACAAATATGTGTAAAGTAAATTATTTTAGTCACGTGAATACAGTACGATTTGTCCAAATGTCAAACTGCTAAAAATGGATGGAAAAACAATGTTTTTCTACCCGTAACGTCATGTGATATGTATCGAATTTATATAAAAAAATTATATACTTCCTATATAAAGAGGGTTTCTCTCAGAAAAATGTCAACAATTTGAATCGAATTCAATTTTTTCATGCTTAGTTTGGCTCGAGAAATAAGTGTTTGGCTCGAGCTCGATTCTATAGTTTTGTTCAACTAATCGAGTCGAGTAGAGCCTTGGCAGAATTATGTTCAATTTGTCTCGTTTACACCCCTAGTGAGAAAGAATGAAGTTGTTATTTATATAGAAAATTGTGATTTGGGTATAAAAATTTGAACTATATCATGTGTTATCACAGGGGTAAATAAACATTTACTTTATGTCTAATTTGTTTTGTTATTAAGTTATTAAAAATGACCAAATTAACACTCTATTCCCTCAAAAATTTTAAAAAATTCTCCTCACCTTCTTCTCTTATCCTTGAAGTTTTTCTCTCCTCCACAAGTTATAATTTTTCTTATCTCTTCTATTTTCTTTGTTTTTATCTCCTCCATAATCCAATACCATGTTTCTTCTCGAATGAAAATCAAACTCCCATTTAACCTAAAAACAATTGCCATATATAGCTTCACTTGAGAGATTCAAAATAGAGAGAGAGAGAGTTGAGTTGGTGGAGGTTTGTAAAGGAGAGAAAAAGTAAATGGGGCATTTCTGAAAATTTAAAGAAAATAGAGGTATTTTATGAGTGATGAGTGGTGTTTATTTTTACATTTATAATTTTTTAATTATTTTCTCACTTTGTTTTATTTATTTATTTATTCTATCTTAGCTTTATTTGAGTGAAAATATCTTTCCTTATTTGATTTATTCCTCTTCCATATTGTTAGTTTGCTCAACACATTTCATTTCTGATCACAAACCCATAATTTTTGTTGTGAACTTGTGGTGTAGAATCTTCTAAAAGTCTGCAATTTGATTTCTCACAACGGTTGCTATTGATATTTGCAAACGTGAATAATTCTATTGGGTTGTAATTGTTAAATAAGGACAAAGAACTAATATTATGAAATATAAAGACACAAGAATGTTTTGTCATCATTATTAGGAAATGGCCAGATTGAGAATGATTCTCTTGGACCGCTTGTTAATGGCTTTTTCTGGTCATGGAAAAAGAATTTTGTCCACTATTTTATATTGAATGAAACTTATCCAAAACGTGGGCTAAAATTAAACCCTTTTTAGACTGAATAATGTTCAAAATACGAGCCCAAAAAAACCCCAATTAAATTGGTCCAAACCGGTTTGGAACAGTTTTATTTGTCCATATCTGTATTAGATTAAAGGCCCAAAGTCCACAATGGTTTTGGACCAAATACTCAAATTGGGCTTCCTAAATATAGGTTTGTTGAATATTTGAGAATCCGGGCAATGGATGATAATATTCCCCGCCACCGACAAGAATTTTTGAATCAAAATAAAAACGGGGCAGAAATTCTCAAATCTGAACATGAACGGGGATAGGGCGAGGTATCCCCGCCCCGCCCAAATTTACGTTAAAAATTATATTTTAAAATGCATATTTAATGAAAAATATATCTTTAAATTTATTTCTTTATCAAAATAATATTTTATAATACATATTTAGTGAAATAATAATATTTTTATATCAAAATAATAGTTTTCAATGCAAACTTATTAGAAAAAAATGTTTTAACATTATCTTGGATTGGAATTTGAAAACGGGGAATTCTTAATTGCGACGGAAAATTTTTGTCACGTTAAAAACAGAGAATTCCCGCCCCGTTTCTAGTGAGAACGGGAATGCAAAATCCTCCCCAAATTCGTCCCATTACCATCCCTAATCCGAACTCGCCAAATATTTTCAAGACCGATATTCAGTAAGATTTTAAACTTATATCAAGAATGGTTTCAAAAGTAAAAAAATTCTCGTACACAAAAACTCGACCTCTTATCCAAGCACGTGATAATTTGATCAAGCAATCACATATTGTCGTTTTTTTCTTCACAATGCTTGATTAACAAGTTTATAAGATACTATAATCATAACCGTTTCTACAATTTTTCTTTCACGTTTGCTTTCTTTATAATTTCATACTAAGATCTCATTTGTAAAAATCTTGACAAAACTTGTAACTTTTACAAAAAAAAAACACTTAAAAGTAGTGAAGTAGAGAATTATACAACATTCAACAATGATGAATTGAGTTCTTTCTTTTACTCCAACACGCAAAAAACAAAACACTTAAAAGAACATTATCAAAATAATAATCATCAATTGAAAAATCTAGAACTTGTACATATATAAAACAACACATGATGTAATAGCCATAGTCTTTGGTCTTCTCCCTCGTTGGGACGTTATTCTATAAATTAAATCGAAAAATTACTAGTTGGTCGGTGACCATTATTCAAAGAACAAGAACATTGATTAATGAATTGGATAGCTCACGCGAGTCCATACATTTGAATAAAAACATTTGAATGATGAACATTACTAACAAACAAGGACTCGGTCCTATGAAGGCACAAACCTGGTACAGAGACTTCGCTCTCAAACATGTAATTTGGGCTGCTTAGCTTGGAACATGAGAAGGACCCAGTCAAATTCTGACTGCTAAAACCTTTTTGGTGTACCAAATAAGGTTGTTACCAATACAGCTATAATTTTCTTCTTCTTTATATATATGTTAATGCTATTTTATAAGTGTACGTAGTACTATCTTTGTCACGAATTTAAAACTAAAATCATACAAATACAAAACAGATCATTACAATCATGCAAATAATTAATTTAAAAATATGTATATTCATCTTGGTCGGCCATTTTAAAATTAGGAATTTTTAAGTAATTAGGTGTAGTCTGGCTAGTGTAAACAATGTATAATTAAGCATATATATACACTCATTTCCCCTTAATCTATATGGGTGTTTGCCAAATTTAATATTTGGTATATAAATAAATACGTATGTAGCTGCTGTTTGTACCTAAAAACAATTTAAATTTTGTTTAAATTAACGAGGGAAATGCACAATTTTTAGGGGAAATTGTGGAAACTACCGGTGATTATTAGTGTTATTCAAATTATTGCTATGAATATGAAGTTGTGTTTGTTTTATTGTAAGCGTAGCGAGTAAAATTTCATTATCTTTGTACAAATAATTTGAGCCTCATTCATTGGTTTAGGTGTTTATTAAGTCGGATTAGGTAGACCCAATCGAGTTTGGGTCCACTCGACAAGTCTTGGATCTAGAAAACCATACCCAAGACTCGACTCAGGAGAGGAGTCGGGTGGTTGGGTTTGGGCGTAGTTGGGTACGGCCCAACTCACCCGATGGGGTCAAAAAATTTAGCCCATTACAATTTGAAATTAGAGTTAACCTGAAATCCAAATCCAAACTCTAACCCTAAACTCCTAAATTCATAAACTTTAACCCAAATTTGAAATCAATTCGAATTCAAAACCCCCAATCCCAAATTAAAATTGTGATTGGAATCCTTAATTGAACTCTAATATGGGTAAAATGGTCAGCCTATTTTGCTAATTGGCTGTCGGGTCACTACACTAATTATGTGTTAGGGTGACATAATATCTATATTACCCTTAGTATGAGATATGTCACAGAAAGTGTTGGGTGACAACATGTGTGTCACCCCAATGGTGTTACATATGTGTGTCACCAAAGTATTGGGTGACATTTAAAGTGTTACCTAAAGTATGGTGTGTTACCTTATTCTTTATTAAGGGTGACATATCGAATTTGTTGTGTCATCCAAACACATATTGATGTAGTGGGTTAGTCGGTGGAGTCTCGACTCGACCTTTATTAGTTAGGTTGATTCAACCCATTTCCCACAAAATTTTATCGGGTAAATCAAGTGTCGAAGAAAAATAGACAGCCCTAGTTTAAATACTTGTCAGTAATTAATTCACATGTGGCACGCTATAGTACGTGGGGCAAGCACATATAATTTCACTAAAGCCCAAATTTTAGATCCGGAGTTTACATGTATTTTTATCGTTACACCAAATTTATCTTGTTATAATTTTGTTATTCAACGGACACACGAACCACACCCATACACATTAAACCATAACACAAACCATTCACCTATAGCAATCAATCCAAAGGAGTGAGAATAAATTTGTTTGTAATCTAAGTCGTATATGGTATATGAATGTGTATAAATCTTGTACAATATGTCCCCTAAACCTAACAAAAATCAATAATCAATGAATGTCCATCAGCAAGACCTCTTGAGGTACTTGAAATCCATGGAGGACTCAACACACTCCGCCTTGTGCTTGTATTGATTGAGCAACTTGAGCAAATTATTGGCCTTCTCCCTCGTCCCCTCCCCGCACCCAACCTGGAAGAGCACCAGAACCTTCTGGAACGCCCCCACCTGCACCGCCTCCACCGCCACCGCCTCCCTCCTCTCCTCCCCCCTGCTCAGCTTCCACAGCACCGACAGCGAGAACTCCGTCGCCATGTCCGACACCCTCAGGATCTTCTTCACCAGCACCGGCACCCCCATCGCGTGACGCCACGCCTCCTCGCGCCCCTCATCGTCGTCGCACAGCCGGTCCAGCACCCCCAGCGCCTTCTCGCACGTCCCCTTGTCCCCCTCCACTAGAAGCTCGATCAACACCGACACCAACCCGAGGCTTATCAATTTCGAAGCGATCGTGTTGTTTTCGATTGTTGAATTTGTTGAGATCATGAGGTAGATTATCATTAGCGAGGAATTGGTCGCCGCCGCGCAGATCGGGACCTTGACCATGTTGAACAGAGTCTCCGCCACGTCGTCGGTCCTCGACAGCGCCTCCACGTGGGCCTCGTCGGCGGCGAGGAGCTCCTTTAGCACAGAGGCCGCGTTCTGGCGAGCCGAGAGGTCGCCGTTACGTAACAGCCACGTCATGCAGTGGAGGGAGGTTTTTGAGCCGAGGCTGCATTGGCCCTCGTGGCCTAGAGGGAAGGTCCATGTCAGCACGGACACGACGTCCTGGAGGAGCCCCACGCGCTCCTCGTCGGAGAAATCGGACGCGAGGGACTCGAACAGGGCGGCGAGCACGCAGCCTGCGCCGCTCTCGACCACGCACCGCCTGTTGCGGTCGCTGTCCCTCCCCCACGCGCGGACCCTCGCGACCAGGTCGCGGCACCTCCCGAGGTCCCCGCGGCCCGAAGCGGCCGCGATCCTGCGGCAGGCGTCCGCGACCTCGTAGGGGGAGACCGGGACCCGCGGGGTGGGGATGCGCTCCACCCCGCGGGACCGGTTCTGCACGCACCACTCCTGGATCATCTTCCGGATCGCGTGGTTCGGGATCTGGTCCAGGCTGTGGAGGGCCTGGTTCGTGACCGGGCAAGTCTGGTTCCCGGACTCGATCCAGGTCTCGATGCTCGACCGGTCGTAGGTGATCCCGGTCGACAGGGTCACCGGGTCCTTCATCAGGTCCAGCGAGATCGGGCACCGGAAGTGCGTCGGGATCGCAACCTCAACCTCCGCGTCCAAAAACAGGTTGTTGTCGTTGTCGTTGTCGGTGCCAATTTTCTTCTTGTTGGCCCGACGACCGGCTCTCCTCCTCCTCCATGAAGATAAAATCATTTCTGCAATCGGCGTTGATCGAACAGTAAGCTATGTATGTTTTATGTTGTTGTGAGCGAATATTGATTTTGGTTATTCGTGTGGCGTGTGTGTATATATATACATGGAGGGTGCTTTCGCTGTCAAGAGGTTTTGTCAGAAATTAGATCCTATTTTAAAAAAATGAATAAATATAAAAAGATTTAGATTTAGATTTAAATTTACGAGTTAAGGAAACGTTGTTGGGAGGATTTGAATATTGACCGTTGAAAAAAGAGTAGGGAAAAGTGGGCTGGGGTTTGACTGGGACTGGGTCAGCATCAGGAAGCAATTGAGTCGAAGTCGGTGTAATGTTTAGAATGGAAAAGTGGAAGAGCTGAATCAATCTTGTTACGTAGAGACAAGATACGGATAATAAATATAGATATAATGTAACTAACTGTTGTTTGTGGGCATTGGGACACGGCTTCTGTGCCTGTTTTGCGCGTTTGTTCCGCTGCTGCCAGACGTGTACCAGTTTTGCTGGAATTGGTAATTATTTAATTGATAATTAACACCCATGTTATGTGCTTATGTTTTGTATTTTAATTATTTTAAGTTCGCGAGCAAAATCAAATGAAACATCTTTTTTCTTTCTTGAGACTTCTAATGGGAATATGAGAAATATAACAAATTTATAATAGTATATTATAATATATACAGGTAGGGACGTAATGAGTCGAGTATTTGACAAGCTACTTGAATTCAATTTGTTAAATATTCAGTTTGGGCTCGTTATATATAATTGAGTTCGAGTCAGATTTGAATTTAAGATTGAGCTCGTTTAATAATTGAGATGAGTCAAATTCTAATTTTTTTAAAACTCGATAGTTTTACGAGCCAGCTTGTTAGTATTTATAAATCAGTTATACATTTGTATTAATACAATTTTTGGCTTTTAATCGATATAATTTTGGTTGATTCAAAGTATGGATCTGATATTATTCCATATTACGTACTTTTCCGTCTTTTTTGTTAAGTCTCTCTAGTAGGAGAATTAAGAGCCAAAGTTAAGTTTCCTTCAACATAAGTGAAGTCTTGGAGCCGAATCCTCAATATGCCAGTTTTAAGTTTTCTTAAAAATTAAAAGTTTAATCTGGTATCTAGATTTGAATCTAAGCTTTCTTTTTTGAAGATCGAATTTTATTAATTAAGGAGCAACTAACTCGGCATCAAACCGGATAGTTGAAGGCACAGGTGGTGGGACAGACCCCTCACTATAGTCCCAACTAATGTTAGTTAAAGCAAACTTGGCAATTCGTGAGCCACTTTATTACAAGATCTACGAGCAAAAAATAATGAGACATTAAACCCGTGAGCCGAAAGTAAACGCATGCAGTCATAGATGATGCTCCCAAACATATTTATCACGTGTTTCTTGTTATAAACGTGGTTTACCACCTACAGACAATCCGTCACGATCTCCACTCTAATATTGCACAATATTGTTACACACAAAATTTAATATTTATTCTTACTGCATATAAAATTTCGCGTGATTTAATGTACGAAATATTATTTTTATTTAATTATCGCTTAAACAAAATGAAATTAATAATTAATAAACAATAAACAATATGTTATGGTCTTAAATGCTTAGTAAAAAAACCAATATAATTTGAAATTGTTTGTGTTAAATTAGTACATATAGGGCTGTATATATGGGATTATGATTATTAATGGGATGTTTTTTTTCGAGCATGCATGTAATATCTTTGTAGTGTTGTAGAAAAAAGCTGGGCTATGAGGTAAAAGAGGGCTTTTCAGGAGTTAGCCAGAAAATAAATCGAATTATAAGAATAATTGTGAATTACTGAAGATTAATTGGAGACTAATCAGACAAGTCGAAGAATTTTATAACATTATATCTTTAGTTCCATTTCCTTTCTCTTTCTCTATTAATTGTCGATGTTTCTAAAACTTATTTTAGCATACATTTTTTTTGCTTTATGGAGCTCGGACGTTATTTATCGTTCACATTATTTGACATATTCAAAATAAACGTATTCTTGCCGAAGAGAGTTATATTTGTCATTAACAAAGCCAAACAGTTACACTGAGAGAATTTATAACTGGAATGTGACACAATGTATTGTCACCTTCTTCAAACTAGATTGATTTTACCTCATTGGAGAGTGAAAGTTCAATGGAGTACTGGCTTCATCTCTTTTCCAAAAACTACAATCTTTAGATTCATTCACATCTACAGGAGCAACACTCTGTTTCAAAAACTGAAATATGTAAAATTAGTCAAAAATGAACGGCCTTTGAATTGAAGGTAACAAGGCGCAACCGAAAGAGGGTTGTGTTTGCTGAAAAGAAGAAGACTTGCCATTTGGAGTCAACGCTAGTAACGGCTTAGTTATTATATTTTATTTTACTTTATAAAAGTAAAAGACAAGCAAGGCCTAACCTAAGAACAAGGCCAGTTGGGGTTAGGACTTAGGACAGACAATCCATGTTATTAAGTACACCAGTTTTCGTTGAAAACGTGTGTACGCTGTTCCATCTCTGGCTAGACAAGCTCCCAGAATGTTCTGGAACTTTGTCTTAACCATGCGTTTCACACTGTCTTAAACACAAGAAATTTAAGTTAGAAGCTACGGGCCTCTAATGGTAATGGGCCTAGGCCCATGTATGAAGCCTAAGAATGGGACAAAATGGACCGAACTTTTGGGCCTGATATCTCTTACATCACACGTGAATATATCATGGGTGTGTCGGTTTCTGGCACTGATCTGAATTTTTAATCCTATGACTCGGATGGCACATTCCATTTTGATAAAAAAAATCTATACATTATCGTTTGTTTTATTTTATTTTTGAATTTATGTTTGTTTAAATTTTAGGTTAGGTTGTGTGGCTCAAGTAGGTCCATTCAAAACATTTTTCTATTCATTTTATCTGAATCTAACTTTAAAATATAAGCTTAGTTTACAACTTTTATTTATTACAAATTTAATATTATTAAAAAATATGTCTACATCAAAATTTTCATGGAATGCAATATAAAAAAGGTTAATAAAGCGTTCAAATATAATTTAGAGTTAATCTTATATAGGTCAATTAAGTTGACACATTTTGCAGCTAAGTACTGTTAAAGTAGAAAATTGATTTTAAGTTTAGTAAAATTTCATTTTGTATCAAGTTAGACAACATTGTTAGGTTTTAGTTAGTTTTCAGTGTAAAATGTCGAAAATGCTTTTCCTTATCAATCAAAATTTCAAAAACATGCCACAACATAACACGGAGATTGGTCGACGGGCGGTGGAGGAGTCGAACAGTCTACATCCCCGGCCTTGGACGCGTTCATCAGAGGATCGTCAAAATAAGGGATTTGGGTTTGTGTTGTGTTTTGGCATGCTTTTGAAAATTTGATTGATGATGAGAGACATTTTTATTATTTTACATTGAAAACTAACTGAAATTTAACCCAGTTGTCTAATTTAATACAAAATAAAATTTTACTGACCTTAAAAAATCAGCTTCTTAACTTAATTATAAAATGTGTCAACTTAACTGTACTTATATGAAACTAACCTTATAATTTATATAAAGTCAATAAATAATATGAAGTGATAAGTCCGAGCCCATTAAATTTTAGAACATATAAGCCAAGTGTTTCAATTTTGCTCCACCTCGCACTATATAGTAGAGTGATAATGTTGAACCAATTGGACGATTCAAAGGGGTCAATTACAATTAATGAACTTACATTAAAAATGTAAACACCAAGCATGCTTAAATAAAGTGATTGTGTCGTATAAACTATTGATTCACGAGTCACCAATAGCTTCCTACTTTGCTTCACATTTCAAAAGAGAAATTATGAAGAATCAAAAGCTGTAATGAGAAATCAAACTTTTGTGGCTTAATTGGTTGGTTGAGTGAGCTTTTCCCATTTCATGTCCATACCATACCCATACAACTTACAACAGGATTGAACTTCATTAAAATACCTATATCTGGTGCTTGCTAGGTTTTAACCTTTTTTTAAATATATTTCTAATCCAATTTAAACCATATATATCCTTTTTCATAATGAAGAAAAACTTTGTAGATGAGCATCAAGTTCTTAATGATGTTGTTTTAACCTCATCATAACTTCGGAAAAATAATATTATTTGTTTGCCGAAACGAAGATAATGTTGAAGAAGATAGGGATGGATTGTATTAAGTATGCTGCTTGCAAGTTCGGGTGCATCTTGTACTATAAAAATATCAATATGCCAATTTCTGTCCTATTTGTCAGATATCCGTCATCTCTATTTTCTCGTTTTTTATTTTATTTTTTTAAACCAGATATATCGAAATGATTTTCACCTGTAATAAAATTAAAGATCACGAGATGTTGAAGTAGAGACTCATGCGTACACGAGCGTGAAAAGAAAATAAGTCTCACGCGTACATGAAGCATGAGAGAGAAAAATTGTGTAAATCCCACATGAAAAAGAAGTGAAATAAAGGGAAGGGTTAAACCCAACTAATAAGCTTGAGCTTTTAATTATGGAGCCCAGCCCGACATGCACAACCCAGTTTTACATGGTATCAGAGCGGGGTCTGTTTATGGGATCCTCGTGCCTACGCCCCCTTGTGGACTCCGACCCATGTGCAGAAGTCCAGTCCTGTTATGGCCCACGTGTAGACAAGGCTATCCGTGAGGGAGAGGAGGAGTGTTGAAATAGAGGCACATGCGTACACGAGTGTAAAAAGAAAAATAAGACTCATGCGTACATGAAACATGAAAGGGAAAAGAAGAGTCCTGATATATACAACACAGTTTTACACGAGTTAAATTAATTATTTTTATTTTATGTAATTGAACAAGTTGGGAGTCATGTTGGTCAATTGGGAGGATCCTACTAAATAAAATGTTGTTGGAACAGTAGGATCATCATGGGCAGAGTAACATATATGTATAATATATACTTTCAAGTATAGTGAACATGTCATAGATTCATGTTAGCTACAATAACTCAATTGTTTAAGAGCTTGTGATCAGTAAAAGCCAATTGAAGAGCAAAGCAACTTGGAGTGGTCATGTGCTGCACAGCACACATTCACCAAACTTGGTGTCCAAGCAACAAAGATTTTTGGGAGATCTGAAGAGCTAAAAAATCATGGTGATGCATGATTGTTCAAATTTGGCACTATTGCTGAAGTGGGTCCAAAATAATCTCCAGAATATGCCTCTCATATTTATGCAACTGGTTAATTATAATAATTGCCATTAACAACCAATTGGGAAGAAAGCAGTATGGAGCATAAGAATATAAACAAAAGGAGGCCACTGATTGTTCTGGTGGGATTAGATATTTAATCAAAGAACATAATTATTGATCATACATATAAACTTAAAATAATGCTGAATATTATAAGATTTCACCATCTTCATCACCATGAAGGTCTAGTACTAGCTAGTACTATTAGTGCTCTAAAAATGGTGGTCAAGGTGGTGGGGGACCAGTTAAAGCTAGTTCTTGGGAGCTCCTGAGCGGCGCGAACGTGGAGATGTCGGTAATCTCCAATACTAAAACGAGGTTTGTGTTAATTTAAGGTTGTTTTTTAAGGTTGCTGTTAATTATTTAATCACTCAAGTGCAAGGTACAGTACAAGTAGTAGTAGAGGAGGTAACATGAAATGAGAGAAGTGATGTCTTTTTTTTAAAGATGCTTTTGGGTTCGAATTTTCCGATAAAAATGTTGTGTTTCATTTGTTTTCTGTTGCTGCAGAGAGTTCAGAGAAGTTGAAAGTTCACATGCATTTTGGTGATGTGTGAAGATTTTATTGATTTGGTGTGAATCTGCTTTACCTCCAAGGGCTTAATTTAATTAGATAACTAATCTTGCTTAGACATGTGCTCAGGGTTCTAAGCACCTATTTGATAGCACTGTAGTGACAGTGCAGAAATTGGTATAATAATATATATAGTAAGGGAAGTACTTGGGAGTGGCCCAATGAAAAAACAAGCATATCCTATTTCTACATGGGTTTGTCCCTTTCATGTTTCAAACTTTCATAAAATTTACCTCCATACACTAATGTAATGCTTGTTTTCTTTTATGGGTACTCAAGGGTTTGGGACATGAGGTTGGGAGGGCATAACTTTGGCTGGCATTCTTTGCAATAGAAAACTCTAATAGACTCGAGCATATCTTATAAATTCAGCTTCAGGTAATAATATTCTCAAAATTCGATGAATACGAGATTTCATTTTCATATTTATAAGACAAACACGCATGATTGCAATCCTTATGAAAATAACAAAAATGCCAGTACAAGACAGACACGTATGATTGTCATTTCTATAAAAATGATGAGATACCTCAAACTTGACGGGACTCGACATTCATGATTCAATCGTAACAAAATTACAAAACCCACGTTATTATTATCATCATTACTTCAGCAGGCATATGTCACACCTTCTTGACATTCTCTTATAAATCTAGTTTACTATAAATCAGTTTTCACACTATCAAACACATGAGTACTAATTTTATGGATATTCTACTCTCCATCTTCCTCATATTTGAGTATTTTGTCCCTATTGTTATGAACGAGTACACTTTCATACGTGGTCAACAATATGAAAGGAGATCGAACCAAACATATGTCACCGAAGTTCTTCTATACCTATAAATTCTAGAAGAGTCGTGATATTCGTGTTAAACATATCCACACTAGTGAAAATCTTGTAGATTTGTTCTCTAAGAATTTACTGACATAATCTTTTGAAAAGTTACTATAGAGAATCGGCATGCGTCAACTTAACAATCAACCAAAGTAATTGTATCAATGATAAGATAAGAGGATTAAGAATATAGAGGTAAATGGTAATCATACTCTGGACTTATGTGTGATGCACTATTTCTCTTTTATTCGGATTTTGTACCACTGAACTTTTTTCAAAAATGTTTTTAACGAGACAACTTTAAACACATCTAACATCACCTTGTTATGCATTTGCTTACACTTAGTTTGATTAACATTCACTTTGGTCACACTTTTTACCTCTACATTCATATAATTTTCACACCCTGTTACACCCCATCCAATCCATCATTTTCCCGACCGACAAAACTTGAGATCATTAAATAACTAAACAGTTCATCTGGTTTCTTCTTGAACAATGGGTATATACAATTATTTTATGACTTTTTGTTCACAAAACCAATTTATTGGTTCCATGTTGAATGGGTAATTGGCCATCACTTGCGCATTGATGATTGTGGGTTCACTCTGTATCCTCACCCAACAACACTACCTGTGTTTCCATGCTCAATTTTGGACATTTTCACATGATTACTTTGTATCATTTTGGGGGCAAAACTGGGAATCAGCTCTGGCCTTGTGGAGCCGCCACCATCACCACCATCGTACCGTGTCTCTATTACATTTGACTACAATATAGTTCAAGGACACAACAAAGTGGGAGTGGTTCCAATCCAGTGGGGTATATAAAAATTTGGGAATTGAAAGCAATGAGTAAAACCAATTTGTGGGTCAGCAAAGGGACATGTCTCCCTTTGGTTTCTGGGTAAGTGGGGTTGCAGAGATGTAATAAAAAAAGAAGTGCCTTGTTATGTGCAGAGCCAATGACATTATGTGCATGTCCATATGAGAGTTGAATCTGTTTGAGGCACTGTGGAGTCATCTGTTTGAAGTGGAGATTAAGAATCTTTCATGACAACAACTCTCTTGCCTTGTCTCTGCAGGTCAATGAAGTTTGTGGAGGCAGCAACACAACACAACACCTTTTTCTCTGACGTCCCATTCCACTTCTCTTCTCTTGCCTTTGCTTTCCCATAATTAAACACCTCTCTTTCCTTTTCTCCATTTCCTTTTTCTCTCCTTACCTTCTACTTGTGTACCAAAAACTCCCCTTTTTGCCTCTCACCCATGTCAAACAAAAGTACCTCAGGAGGGGCAGATACATGCAACCTTAAACCTGTGTTCAGGGAAGTACCAACCTAGCCAGCCCAATTTCATTTCACTTGATCTCAATCATGGTATGGATATGTTGCTCCACTCCACTCCACTCCACCTCTCTTTCCTCTTCTTCATGATTTGGTATTTTCTTGTGTGTGATATTTCCCATGATTAGTAGTTATTGATGTTTATAGGATTTTGTTTTCTATGGTTTTGGATCTTTGCTAGTTATGGAACATGGCTGGTTTACATATTTGGGCAAGCACAGGTTGCAGTTTATGGTTTATGTTCTTTTGCATGCCCACTAATGGTTCTGTCTTTGACCTGCTCTCTGTTTTTTCTTGGTTTTCAAGATGCAAGATTTGGTATTTTGCCTTATTTATGTCACATCTTTGGAATCAATAGACCTGTGAATAGTTTTCAATTAAAGAATTTAGTTTTCTCACAAGTCTTGTATTGCTTCATGATAGTCTCACTCAACCTTAGTTTTCTTGTTCTTTCTTCTGAAAGGTTTTGGAATACTATGTTTACCACAGAGCAACATCAGTAGTAAACTGAATTTAAGGATTTTAGCCTTTTGGTTTGGGAGATGTGTTTTATGATACTGTCGGTTCCTTCAGCTTCATATCTTCATATTGGAGTATGAACACTTGTTTAGCTTCCCTGTGTGTTTCATTAGATCTATACTGAGTTTAATTATTTTATCTGTATTTTTCTTGTGAGAATTTGTGTGGTGAGTCCCTACCTCAGTGTCTGGCATGATTCTTGATGTATCTCCTGTGTTTCTGCTTCAAGACCCCATATGCCATGTTCACCTGTATAATTATAAGTACAATTCTAGGAATGAGTTCCAAATTCTGATTGAGCCTTTGATGCTCTCTGACAATCTTTGGAATTTACTGGTTTATTCAATGAATCAATCCATGGACCTTAAATACTTTAGGGTTTGACACTCTCATAATGAGCAATGAACTGAAATGATATTGTGTTGGTATGCAGCAGAAGTCTTGACTGTAAACTACATCTACAGCTTAGTTGTGAATCATGAGGCCAACCATTGATCTTGAAGCAGAGGCCTTCTCAGAGAATGATTCAGACATCAGCAGCCAGGTTGCCTCCAACATCTCCATCCATGAACCTTCTAATGATAGTCTCAGAAACCAACTGGGTTCCGAGCCACTACTGTCTCTGGACTTGACTCTATGCTTCGCCAATGAGGAACTGGGCGGAAGGGAGTCACTAGGACTCTCATGGTCAAGCACGAGCGAGAGCAGCAACGAGCCCGCGTCCAACGCCACTGCACTCAATCCTCGAGTCTTTTCTTGCAATTACTGTCAGCGCAAGTTCTTCAGCTCCCAAGCTCTCGGGGGGCACCAGAACGCGCATAAGAGAGAGAGATCGCTGGCAAAGCGAGCGATGCGGATGGGTATCTTTTCAGAGAGGTACGCGAGCTTAGCATCTCTTCCTCTCAACGGATCTTCATTCAGGTCGCTCGGGATCAAGGCGCACTCCTCAGTGCTGCAAGGCTTCGCTGCACCGCCATCAACTAGGTCGCCTGAGGTTAGAGAACACGGCTACACGGGCATGCCTGTTTTCTTGGAAGATGATGAGGCAGAGCTGATGTGGCCTGGAAGCTTCCGTCAGGTGGCCGAGCAAGGCAGTGCAAATCCAAGCTTCTTGCTCACCGGAACCTCGAATATGAGTTTTGTAGAAATGACTCCACTGGTGAAGGTAGAGAGTTCTTCGCCGGATCTGACATTGAAGCTGTGAGAGAGGCTTGTGTTCTCTCCTGGATGGTTTGTGCTATGTGTACAGTGAGATTTGCATTGGCCAGTGACTGAACATTGGATTTGGTGTTTTAAATATGAATGTTTTGTAATTCTTGATAACTCTTCCTGTGTGATTTATCGTCTTCCTTAATTTCAGCATCAACTGCATCAACTCCATTCATCACCATTGTTACAGAAATTTGTACATCAAATAGTAGAGTATAATCAGATAATTTGATGCATTAGGAGCTGTTTATGACCAATCTAAAGTGACTGCAGAGCTTTAAGAAGCAAAAATGCTACTGAAAGGAAAAATATATAAATGGCAATGCTATTCAGAGGGAAAAATATAAAAGAACTCACATGTTCATTTCTGGAATCGCGAGGTCACCAGTAATCATTACAAGAACAAGCTCCATTTTCAAAATGATGGAAGCGATTTGTATCTCTCAAGACAATAACTCGATTTTTAACCCCTGAAACCATCTTCATCCAAGAATGACAATCCACACAAGCACGAAGATTTTTAGTTATCCGAATTGGCATTCCAGCTGCAGTGTGTATGAGCGCAAACGTAGCTGCAATTCTCTCGCTGTGCTCACAAACCCACATTGCTTTAACTTTTTCATCTACATCGTCTTGGATAATGTCTGTTTCTGGGACAGATCCCATTTTTTTCATACCCTCCCTCAGTTCTTCGGAAACCTTACGATACTCTTCAGAACTACAAAACTTGAAACCTCCACCTGCAACAAAAGTATGAATCCTATCTTTTATCTGTATCCAACTACATCCCGCCTCTTTCCTGATTCCCTTTCTCCGCATCAGGTTCCTGATCTCTGTAACGCCATCCCACATCCCAGCATCGGAATAAATGTTTGACATCATCACATAGTTCCCGGGGTTTTTGGGTTCAATCTCAAACAAGCGTTTGGCAATGATCTCAGCGAGGGAGACTTTTTTATGCAGACGACACGAGTTCAGCAAGGAACCCCAAATGCAGCCACTAGGCGTCATTGGCATGTTCGTGACAACCTCAAACGCCTCCTCCAGTCGCCCAGCTCTACCAAGAATGTCTACCAGACACGCGTAATGTTCCAAAGCTGGCGAAACTCCATAATCCACCTTCATTCTGTTGAACAGCCTCTTCCCCTCGAGAGTAGCTCCCGAATGGCTGCAACCCGACAACAAGGCGATGAACGTGATCCCATCTGGTCTGATCCTACACTCGATCATCTGATCGAATAACTCCATCGCTTCTCTCATTCGCCCATTGATCCCATACCCTGTGAGCATGGTGTTCCACGACGTGAGATCTTTACCCTCTATGCCGTCGAAAACCCTCCTGCAGTACTCCATCGATCCGCATTTCGCATACATATCAAGAAGTGAATTGAGAACCGGCCTGTCCGGTATGTCCCTCGATTTGATGATCTGGGCATGTATCTCTTTGCCATTACAGAGAGCAGTGGCTCTAGCACAAACAGATAAGATGGTGGTAAGAGTAACCCAACTGAACCCTATCGTCTCTCGTTGCATCCTCCTAAAAGCATCAAGTGACTTAAACACCTTCCCTTCCTTCACAAACCCAGAAATCATAGAGTTCCAAGAAACAACATTTCTCTGAGGCATTTCGTCGAACACCTTGTCTACGTCCCCAGAACACCCACAAACCGAATACAACCTCACAATCGCATTGTTCACCACCTGGTCAGGCTCAAGACAGGACTTCACAATCTGGGCATGAACAGCCCTCCCGACCCTCAAATCAAGTAGATCAGCACAAGCCTTCAAGGCCACCGAAAACGAGAAATTACCAGGACGAACGAAAAGACACACCATGTCTCGGTAGAGACACAAGGCCTCTTTTGGGTATCGATTTCTCGAGTACCCAATAGCCATCGCAGCCCAAACAGGCTCGGGGACGTGCTCGCCTTCGAATCCGTCGTCGAAGACCTGGCGAGCCTCGCGGACGCGGCCACAGACGGAGAAGAGGGTGATGAGCTTTCTCTTCAGGGCTGGGTCGGCGAGGAGGTTGTGGTTGCATGTGTCGCGGGACAGGAGGAGCTGGAGGTAGAGCCTCTGGCCGTGCTCGAGGGACTTCCGGGAGATGCAAGCGTGGAGGAAGTCGGAGAGGGACTCGGCGTCGCCGGATTTGGGCGGCGCCGCCTCGATCAGGCGGATGGCGTCGTCGAGCTTGCCGGATTTGGAGAGGAACCTGACGGTGGCGGTTTGGGGCTTGCCGGAGTTGTTGCTTGGGGCTGTTGCGTTGCCTGAGATTGAAATAGCGCGAATCAAATGTGGCGCGCTGATTCTGTGGAAGCGAAGAGACATGCTTGCATTGCTGCTACTACCACTCTGTGTGGCTCATCAAACTTGTCATCAAGATAATGTTGTGTGGGTGAAGCGAAATGTTAGATATTAACCGGGGGTGACGTCATGTTACTGACCGTGTCAAATTGGTCAATAAACGACTCAATGCTCGTCAGCCTCGATTTAATTTTTTTCACGCATACAGAGAATCACGATCAATTTCAAATAACGTAGAGAATGAACTCGCTGGAGGCGATAGAAGGGGAGGTTGTGATACTAGTTGGCGGGGGCGGAAGAGAAGAGGGGACGAGTAGGGATGACATTTTGTGGAAGACGATGGTGTGAATGACGGTGAAGTTGCATACAGCATAGCGGCCAAAAAATAGGGATCGTAGAGACGAGAGTTGGTTCTAAAAACATGAAAGAGGAGGAGGAGGAGGGTAAAGAGCTTTTTCGTCATGAGTTTGATGGTGGATTGGAGATTCAATGTGACGGACTGTTTTTACGAATAGTAACTTACAATTCTTTAGCGCATAAGCTCAAATCACTAACAAACAAATACATTAACTCCTCTGGATACCCGCCGTGAGATTCTTAATATTTGTTACATAATATTGTTGTACACATTTCATTCATATGAACACAGAATTCTGCTAAACAAACTGTTGGTCCAAATAAACAGTCTCACAACCAAGATCAATCGACCTCTTCACCGCGTCCACCACCACCTGAACCTTCCGGCTAATCTCCGGCCACTTACCGTCAGGCTCGCACCCACATTCTCTAACACGCCTGACAAGCTGCGCCAGCTCCTCGACCATCAAAGCCTCTTGTGGAAGCTCGCTACAAACCTCTACTTCCTCAGGCTTCCCACTCCACCCTATATGCATTTCCGCAAACTTAGCGCCCGACGACAGTTCAAACGAAGCGGAGCTCTCTCGCTGAGGTATTATGTAGTCGTAGAGGCGTATCGAGCCATTGGAGCCGCACAAGGCCAGGTCCATGGACGTGTGGGAGAGGAAGGAGCAGTGGATTGAGGCCACTGTTTGGCCCCAGTGGATGGAGGCTGTGCAGGACATTATGACTCCGGCTGAGTTCTTTGTCGCGTCGGGAAGAGCTGTTACTGATTCGGGCAGCTTGTAGTTTTTTGCCCACAGGATGGCTTGAATGCAGTACCACCCCAAGTCGCCTAGTGCGCCGAGACCATCCATGTCTGGTTTCGCTCTAATGTTGCCTTCGTAAAATTCTGGTGCTTCTCCTGTCGTCGTTGATGTGGCGTGGATCTATCACATTGCCAAAACAAAACAGATCGTTCGATTTTTCTATCAGTTAAGAGACTCTTAGTTGTATCGAATATCGAATACAATGCCATTGTTCAATAATTTCTAATGAATTCACTAATTACCTGGTTAAAACTCAATCCACCCAACACCCTTTATTAAGTTAGATTGAGACTATGCATATAAAACAAGAGTAATCATGGATCGGTTTGAAGATCGAAGTGTGATATCACATTAAAGTTTGATTCACTTAAAAACTCAAGTTTACAGTTTACAAAAGTTCAAATGCTTATCAATTGCTAATATGGTCATGGGCTTTCAGAAATGTAAGTCTAAGACTGCTATTGAAGTATATAAGTAATATAATTTACAAATTCCTTAGCCAAGCAACTACCCAATTCAGTAGTTGCAGTATCTGGATTTGGAACCTTCAAGTCTGTGAATTATAAGTAAAGCTCATCGACCTTGAAACTAAACCTGAATTTCTTTGAATTTTCTTCTATTGGAGTCGGTGTTGTAAAAATCGCGCTAGTCGGTCAGAGAGGGCTTCCTATGAACTATTCGGGGATTAGTCGAAGATTAACCATTAAATAAACTGGATTAAAGAATTAATTGGAGACTAATGGGGGATTTTTACAACATTGATTGGAGTACATAAATAACGAAATTTACAAATATCTTACCAAGAACCTATACAATTCAGCAGTTGCAATATCTAGAAACTTAAATTTGGGGAAAAGTAGACTTACATAATTTAGTTGTCCAAAAACCTGAGAATCGGAGAGCAAATTCTTCATCTTGGAGGTCCGGGGATGGTGGAGCCAAAAGCTCCCATCCATGAACTGGACACCGTTCGATTTGCAAGCTCCCAATATGCAGTCCAGCTCGGCCACATCAAGAGCCGTCGGTTTCTCCAGGAGCAAGTGCTTCTTCTTGTTCGCGGCCAGGACGGCCCAACTGACGTGAAGTGACGTCGGCAGAGGCATATACACGACATCTACACACGGGTCGTCAAGGAGCTGATCGTAGCTCCCATAAATCTTGACCGGCAGGCCACTGGCCGCCGCGAACGCCTCTGCCTTGTCGATCGAACGGCTGGCAATTGCGTGGAGAACCGAGTTGGGAGCCAGATCGAGGGCTCTCGCCACTTTCCGAGCTATGTTGGCGCATTCCAATATGCCGAATCGAATTGGGTCACCCATTTCGCTCTGCTTATTTTCCATCTGTAGTTTTGGTGATCGTACAGTTTTGGGGTTTTATCAACAAGTGGTGCGTGTGGTTGGAGTGAAGATAGGCTATAAATCATACAATACTAGAGGACACATGTTTTTTAAGTTTACCATATAATACAAACTGCAACAGTGAATTCGATTTCATGATAATATACACAAAAACCAACACCTAGCAACAAACATAAGTGGCAACAACACTCACCAGTCTCAGAGGGTTACACAACAAAGCAAAAAGATTTACAAAGATCCAGGGCATTCAGCATGCATGCATCTCTAGTTACGATAGCGCTTCAATCTGAACGTTTGTTTTCTTCATGACGGCGACCGGCTTTCCGTGAATCAGAGTAAGCTGAAAGTGCTGATGCAGAAATGTTCAACGACTGCTTGGCGAGACCCATACTTTTCTTTGTCGTCAAGTAAATGACAAAGAAGATTCCAACCCAAGCTGTTTCAATAAAGACACACCATGAGTTGAATCAAGCTGTTCAAAGGAAATGTTTATCTCCACTCCTAAAATGAGTGTATTAAAACAGATGTCCCAACATAAGTGTTCATTTTATGTTTCAGCTTGTTCATTAGGCATGGATATTACTAATGATATCACACGATCATGACTTCTTTAAAACATTTATAGTAATAAGAACAATTGGAGCCTTGTAGGTAAAGGCGAGAGAATCAAACAGTAATGAATTGAATCCTTAGTTCATGTAAGCGGTTGAAAAAGATTCAATGAAAAAAATTCTAATTGAAAGAAACCTTTTCTGCTCCGGTCTAAATTTCCTGCTCTATAGATCTAGTTTTTTTGTTTGATCCAAATTGTCTCCTAAATCAATCAATCTAAATGAACATCTATAGATTTCAAGGAAAAGAAGGCCAAAACGCATCCCAAGTTCTCGAGTTATAATGTAAGATGAGGTATGTAACTAATTAGCATAAGTTTCATACACAAGCCACTAATGATCATCAACATCTAGCCATTGCGTGTAAGAGCTAAAGACAAAAAGTGGTAACAAAGGTAGAGAAAACAATAACAATAACCAACCTGTTACAACGAGAACTGCTGTTATTGCTGATAATGTGGCCGCGGCAATAACAAAAACAGCAAGTGACAACGTTCCGATGTATATCGCCGTTAAACCAGCAAAGAAAAGGACCAAGAAAGCTCCTACCACTGCCAGAGACATAAGAAGGGATATCACGACCGCATTCACAGTGGCTGCCACAAAGAAAAGCATGAACACAAACAACCCCGTCAAGGCGAGACAACAGATCGTCCCCACCTGCAACAATCACAAACATCAAAATAGTAAACGAAGATCAATCCTGTAGATACAGAGGCGCAAGCAAGAGCAAGACTATACATAAAATTCTAAACAAAGACGAGCCAATGGAAACACCAAAATCGTAGCTCATCTTTCACAATTCACACATCAAAATTCATCTGAGGAATTAAATTTCAAAGAATCCTCGGCAATTCATCGAAGCTCCTATTCAAAGCAAATCGATCTGTGTACCAAAATTAACGCTCATTTCCGTACATCAACAAGAACATCTACTGCATGCATGAAATTTACAACGATCCTTTGCATTTGAAACTAAAATTGCAATTCGCAAATCAAAATTGCTGAGTTAGCTCAAAATTTGCAGATCTCGGAGTTTATGTACTCACAGAGACGAGGAGGAGGGCGCGGAGGGGGCTTCCGGCTCGAGCCCAGAGGAGAAGATCGCGACCGGTGTTTCTGGAAGCGTCGCGAAGGGTCGGTCCTTTCTCGGAGACGGCGAGCTTGATTCGCTGCTGAAGCGAAGCTCCGGCGACGCAGCTGGAGGGGTCTGGGGAGAGGATCGTGGAGATCAGACCGTTGAGAGCGCCGTAGAGATTGTTCTCTCGGAGATCGTACGGCTGGTACTTGCCGTTCTCGTTCTCCGTCGCCACATTCACGTACACGCCGTTCGGTTCCGCCATTTTCTCCGTTCAGGGGTTGAGGCGTGGGAGTGATTTTTAATTTTAATTGGGAAAATAATGATTTTGTCAAGTGTAGTGTTTTGCGCCTACCAGACATACACGTGTAGCTCAGCACGATCCGTTTTTAGCCGTTTGATTGTTATGTTCCAGATTTTGACTTATCTATATTTATTGCTACTGGACTAGATCAGACTTCATTAATATAAGGTACCGTGAATAATTCTTTCATCACAAGTTTGGTCTGCCTGGTTATAATCAAGATCAAATCTTATACAATTTATTAATACAAAAAATTTGGGATAATTTCATATAATATCCCATAAAATAGGTCAAATTTCATTTAATACTTTTTAAAATTATTCTTCTCATACGATATTTTTATCTCCCTTATCATTTTTTTGTTAGCTTTGATTAAAATATATTAAAAATGAATGTTAAAGATCTAAAATACTCTCATATTTGTTTTAAAATTTCAAACCATACTTCTTTGACTCTCTCTCTCCTCCTCCACGACTTTCTCTTAATCTGGTTTGAAAGTTAGTAAAAAAATGTGAAAATCGAGAAACTGAGACATGAATATTAAGAGAAAAGTAGATATTAATTAATGGAGAGCCATGAGATAAAAGGTGATAGAGGAGTAGAGAGATGGTCGAAAGGGTATAGCTTAAAATTTTAAAACACATTCAAAAACATTTTTGTCTTTTTAACATCCAATTTTAGCATATTTTAATGAAAAATTAACAGAAAATAACAAATAAGATGAATTGACAAAGTATGGAGGTCCATTCGAAGAAAATAATTCTATAAAATGTTAATTAAGATTTGACATATTCTAGGAGATGTTGTCTAAAGTTATCTTTTAAGAAAATTTATGTGTATATCTGTTAGTCAAAGAAAGAGTTTTAGTTTAATATACCTAACTTGACAAATTTAAAGACAAGATAACTAACGTTTATTGTATTTGAACTTTTTTAAGTAAATAAATACCTTATTTCATTTATTAATACAAATGGTTGATTTTTACTGATGACCTCGAATATTAATTTTCATATATTTTTGCAAAGTCAAGTTTTAGTTAATTTTCATTAATGACTTCAAATGTTAAATTTCATATCTTTTTAGAGAAACTAAGTTTTATAAAGTTTAAAGGTAATATAAGCACTTTAAAATTCGCTGACTTTAAGCATTTTTACATCATATATAAAATTTGGGTGGGTGAATTTGAGATCGATTTGGTTCGTCTAGTTTCATTTTAAATATTTATTAAATATTAAAATATATAATTAATCAAATGTTAAACGAGTCTAACATTAAATTTAAATTAAACTAAAATTCAATTATAACAAACTAATTAATCAAACTCATTATACTTCACAGTTATAGGCTTTTATAGCTACAGAGTTTAAAATTTAACAGATGCTAAAG